>JALIGW010000003.1:84912944-85117944 GCA_023053685.1 Diadophis punctatus similis | reverse complement strand
GTGGGGGAAATAATCCTGTATTCCATACCGAATAACTTATGCTGGAGCCATATTATGAAAATGCTGCACTTCTACCAAGATATTTGACATAATGATATCCAGGTAGCTAGTAAGACATAGAAACAAATTGCCGGTATTTCATTCATTTTCATACCTTTCCTTTCTCAAGATTCATATTGGTTAACAAACAAAACAGAAGCAAATAAAAGGAAATCCATGGAACACAATCCATGAAGCACAAAAACCCACCTTATCATCTAAAAATCCCAACTCCATGTCCTACACATGTGAAGAAAAGGACATAGCAATAGCAATAGCACTTAGACTTATATACCTCTTCATAGTGCTTTACAGCCCTCTCTAAGCAGTTTACAGAGTTCAGCATATTGCCCCCAACAATCTGGGTCCTCATGAGGCACCATTGCTGGGATACCCATATCAAGAACGGCTATAACTAGTGCAGTACTCTAAGGTGGGTAAAGGTTTCTTTGTATACAGCCCCTACCTATTGGTCTAGCAAGAGCCATGAATCTAGTAGGGCCCCTGGGTCAGCTACCTGTTTCTTCTGATGAAATAAAACTTTACAGAATCAATTTTGGAGCCAGGATGTTATCCGTTATTCAGTAATTCTTGATTTTAATTTGAGTTTGTTTCATCCCATCCAGCCCTTCAGAGCCTTCAGAAAACAATTGAAGTTTTCCATAGCATCTTCAGCTTAAGCTGGGGTAGAGATGCATAACTGAGTGTCATCAGCATAATGACACCTCATCCCAAACCAAATAAAATAAAACACGTTTTCTGATCTTAGAACCAAAAACTAACATACAGTAGATGCAGGCAGTAAAAACAAATTAAAAACAACCATGGTTAAAATCTAGGCCCATTGGAAAGCTCATCCTGCTATTAGTGGAGATACAATGTTTTGATACAATATTCAGGCCTTCTTGCTAAATATATGTCACTTCAGGTAATATGTCACTGTCTCCAGCAATAAATTGCTTGTCAAATATATCAGAGTCACCTGGCCTGAATATTTTTTTTTGTAATTAAAGACTGACTTAATCTTGTTTAAATATCAGCTTGTGTCCCAAGTCAACAGATGGCTGCACCATATCCAGTTTGAACCATGACTAAATAAACCACGTAATTCGTGATCTTCAATAGCTAACATTTTGCCACCTGCTCCAGAATCTTTCCCCAAAGGAAAGATTGGAAACTCAACAGTTGTTGAATATACCGTATTTTTCAGAGTATAAGACGCACCGGAGTATAAGACGCACCTTAGTTTTTGGGGAGGAAAATAGGGGAAAACAATCTGCCTACCAGGTATTCATCTGGCTAGCATCCTTAGTCTGGTCAGCTTCAGCACATTATTTTATCCCCTGGTTAGGACTTAAAAAAACCTTCTTCTGAGAGAGTAACAATGAAAGAGCATGCAAGCCAGTAAGAGCTGGGAAGATCGTTAGCACCTAGTTAGGGCTAGAAAAAAAACTTATTCGGAGCAGCTTCAGCACATTATTTTATCTCCTGGTTAGGACTTAAAAAAACCTTCTTCTGAGAGAATAACAATGAAAGAGCCTGCAAGCTGGGAAGAGCTGGGAAGATAGTTAGCACCTGGTTAGGGCTAGAAAAAGAACTTATTCGGAGCAAGTAGAGCAATGAAAAAAAAAATTCTGCAAAGATTTAGGGCTGGAAAAACATTCTTTGGAGAGAGTAACAATGAAAAAGCCTGCAAGGTAAGAGCTGGGAAGATCTGTTAGCACCTAGTTAGGGCTGGAAAAAAAAAGCTACATTCGAAGTATAAGACGCACCCAAATTTTCAGCCACTTTTAGGGAGGAAAAGGGTGCGTCTTATACTCCAAAAAATACAGTAGCTGAATCAAGAATGGCCTATTCAGGAAATGATGTAGCACTGCCTATTCCAAAATTGGTTGCACATTACTATTTCTTATAGTATCTATGCCACCCATGTCACTAATACAATAACTCTGGATGGCTTACGATACAATAAAAAGTAAAATAATGCTAAAAGCAATTAAAGTCAGAATAAAAAGATTAAAAGTTAAGAACCAAGATGATGGACAGCCTGGGGATGAGAATCTTCTCTACCTGTCAGCCACTCCCAATGTAGTTGGCCCCCTGTCAGGTCCCACAGGCCTAGTTGCAGAGCCAGTTTTTTAGGCTCCTCCAGAAGGCCAGGAGTGTGGGGCAGGATGTGACCTCTGATTGGAGAATATTCCAGAGGGTGCCAAAAGGTGCTTTTTCAGGAGGCAACTGGACTTTCTTGTTTTTTCTTTGAAGACGTTTCGCTTTTCATCCAAGAAGCTTCTTCAACTCTGATTGGATGGTAGGGAAGAAGCTTCCTGGATGAGAAGCGAAACGTCTTCAAAGAAAAAAACAAGAAAGTCCAGTTGCCTCCAGAAAAAGCATCTATGGGACAACCACGACCTGGATGACTGAAAATCACTACAGAATTTTAGTAATTCCAGAGGGTGGGAGCCATAGCAAAAAAAGACTCTTCTCCTGGACTCTGCCAACTGAAATTCTTTGGCTGACAGGATTTTAAATAGGCCCTTTCCACTGGAATGAGTGAGGCAGGTTAGTCCTATTGAGGTAATGTAGTTCCTCAGATATCTTGGACCCATGCCATAAAGGGCTTTAAAGGTGATGGCCAACCCCTTGAATTGGATCCAGAAGCAAACTGGCAGCCAGCATAGTCCATATAATAGCAATGTCACATGTGCCATCTGTGCGGCCTCCAGAATTATCACTGTGTTCTGTACCAGGTGTAGATTCCTAATATTCTTCAAGAGTAGCTCCATGTAGAACATACCTCTTTTGCTCAAAAGAGGAATTAATTATCTTCTAAATCCCATTTCATGCACACAGGCAGAGAGCGAGAGAAACACCATTACTTTCCAGGTGAAACAGGTTGGGCATGGTCATGGATCTGTTGCAGGAAGAAGCCAGACAACTCAGATAACAGGCGCAAGATAAGCCTTGTTTTATTGGTTGCGCAAGCAAGGTTCAGTCACAGCTTTTTGGAAATTCTGAGCTGAATGAGTTTCTAACAGAAAAGCGAACATCTTTATACTTTTTCCACAGTTCTAAGGACACACAAACTTCAGTGATTGGTTACTATTACAAATCAACCTTTTGCTACCATATTGGGGAGTTACATCTCTTTCCCTTATTGACACGTGTGCATGTTTTTCTGTAAGTTTTATGTTAGCACCTTTAAATGTCCCAAGTTTTCTGTATCTGTCTGTGGCCAGCCTGTTTTCAGTGTGGCCAGCCAATTCTTAGGAAAGCCTAGCAACTTCCTCTTTGTGTTTTTCCAGAACAAAAGACTTTTTACTTCTTTAATAGAAGGGGCTCTATAGGTCATCCAAACCAACCCCAATTTATGACTTTCTTTTGTCTCATTTTATGACTTGTTTCATTTTACCTCCTGCTTCAGATCTACCTAATTTTTTTTTTTAAAAAAAAGAGTGACAGGAGTTTTATGGCATTGAGTTTTCCCCTTTGTGGGATGTGGTAAGTGCTAATTCTCTTTGCTCTTTAATTTTGTTTTCTTTTCTTTGTGACAGTATATATGAAAATGGCACAGTTAAGAAACCTGCCAAATATCAGTATGGTACGTTCAAGGGCTTGGAATTTTTTTTAATAAATATTAATAGTTAAGGGACCTGTTTTTGTCTTTGGGTATTCTATTTAATTAGAAGAAAGGTTATAGAAATTGTAAAATGATAAGAGGGGGATGAAAAATAAAAGCAGAAATGTTTTTTTTCCATGCTATGCTCTTCTAGCCCAATAAAGTCTACAAATATTAACATTCTGTTTCTCTGAAATTGGATTAGCAAACAGGGTTGAATGCTGGAAGATTTTATGACCTTGATATTCATCAAAGATCCGTCCTGCAAAGTGTTGCGATTGGAAAGCCCAGGTAAAACTATTTATTGTGATTAAGAACTACAGCTCTCAAGTCTAAAATGACATGGGAACTTCTTCCTTTCTTCTTTCTGTGCTGTTATTTTCTTCACAGGTTTTCTTCCTGGGGAGAAAACCAATTACTGAAAACAAACTATCTTTCTCAAATTTCCAATTTGCGCACAAGGTTTTTAGAAAGGTTTGGATTTGGATCCAGACTGCTTTGGAGAAACGCCACTCAAATTGTGGACATATCTTGAATCCATCCAAGCCAGGGTGATTTTGTTCTGGATTTATGATAGGTCAAAATCTAGTGCACCTCAGCTCGTTTTGTATATGCAGGGCACTTTCCGTCAATGCTTCTGCTAGTACATTCATACTGCTGCGTTCTTCCCTCTCCATCTGCTCACTGTAAAATTAATGAGCATCTTTTTATATACATCAAAGTTTCTTCGCATATACATAATGTATGTACAGTCAGAAAGCCATAAAATGTTTGGCTTGCTCATGTTTCAGGCTTTTTCTTTCTTTCCTTTAAAAAAAAGTAGCTTGGCCTACTTTGGTACTGTTTTTCAGATTAATTAGATATCAATATAATATTGCAGAAAGTTGTGGAGACAGAAAATAATATTGCTTATTTTATTTCCAGACACCAGCTTCTGGATGTCACAACTTTCAGTGCATTCAGTGGTATTACCTGAAAAATTGTACATTCAGCAGAAACAGGTTTCTTTTATTAGAGGAAAAAACCCTTTCATTCACAGTAAATGAAAGATGCCTAATGAATTCAGGAGTCTACATGCTACAGAAAGATCATTGAATCCGGTGCACAATGTTCTTGATCAAAACATAATTTTCTGTTGGTATCTGCCTTCCTCTTTAAATGTACAAATGTTCAAAGTCCTTTGAAGGCTTCTCTTAAGTTTATTTTGCTAATGTCTAGCTACTTGCAGGAGCTTCCTACTCTGTGTTCTCCACCATGCTTCCAAAATGTCCTAGAACAGTCTTTTGGGGGAATTGTTGCTGGGGAATTCTGGCAGTTGAAGTTCACATATCTTAAACTTGTGAAGTTTGAAAAACCCTGTCATCTATATATCATACTAGTTAAATACCTGTGTTTCGCTATGGAACTATGTGATTGGGCTTGATAAATTGACACGTACAGCTTGAAAATTAATGAGTAGTTATGATCGGCCTCTCCTGTCCCCTTCTCTCCTCAGGCTTGCGCCAGAGAATGCTCTCCTCTCCCCTTCTCTCTCTCAGGCTTGCCCCACAGAAGCTTCTCCATCCCCTTCTCTCCCTCAGCCTTGCCCCACAGAAACCTCCCCTATCCTATCCCCTGCTTGCTGCTGTGAAAGTAAAACTGAACCTGAAACTCCTCTCCTCTGCTTGTGTTTTGCATTTGGAACAGATTTCTTTTCAGGTGGGTAGGGGGAGTAGAACTCCTTAGCATCAGAGAACTGAGCACCTAGAAGCCAAGAGAAACATATGTGGCAAATTTCAAGTTTGTAGGCCTTTAACAGATTAACAGAGTTGGAAGGGACCTTGTAGGTCATCTAGTCCAACCCCCTGCTCAAGCAGAAGACCCTACACCATTTCTGACAAATGGCAGTCCAATCTCTTCCTGAAAGTCTCAAGTAATGAACCTCCCACAACTTCCAGAGGCAAGCTGTTCCATTGGTTTATTGTTCTCACTGTCAGAAAGGCTTTGCGGTTCTGGAGATTTCCTGATTATGGCGTGAGTGGTTTTTGCATATATATATATATATATATATCCATCTTCTCCACAGCAGAACATCAGCAGGTACTGGAGAGCATCCTAGGCACGGTGCGTCTCACTGATTCGTAACAACCTTTTGTCTCTGCTGTGAAGAACAATATCTCTCTTCTCAAAATCCTGGCCGACAATGAGAACAACCACTTCTGTAGTCGTGGGGGCATTGAAACAACCTCGGTGCTCTCCAGAAGGCTTCCTATCAGCATTAATCACCACTTGGAAGTTCTTGTGGCCCTTAGGAACACAATCAACAGCAGCCTTAAGTTCCAAAATATACTTGTTGTATTCATGCAGCAACTTCTGCAGTTGGCTAACCAGTTGTGGATTAATGCCTGGGTAGATTCCACAATGGATGTCCCTCTCATTGTCATTATCACCAACAAAGTATATCTGGAGAAATGAAGGCTGCTGCTGAGGCCCCGCCATGATACTCCCTATCCTGTGGTAGACCTGCCCCTGCACTTTGAATGTTGGCATAAAATTTCCCTCCTTCACCTCTCTGGCTCCAAAAGACATCATTTGGAAGCATCCATTGTACTTCTGGACAGCAGAAAGGAAGTGCTTTGCCATTGGATGCTGGTGGGTGAGAATGCTGTGTAAGGGTTCAGGGGAGGGCTGAAGGGGAGGGAGGGGGACTTTACCGCCACTGCAGCACATCCTGGGACTCTCATCCTGCCACTTTAGAGCATGGCACCAGGCACAGAGTAACTGGGGTCTGAGATCAACAACCTTTTCCCTGGAGTAATCAATCTGAGCTTCATATTTAAAACCAGACAAATACTTATTAGTCCAAGGCATTGATCTCATTTGTGACTGATTAACATAGGGGTTATTGGATGTATACTTTTTTACAGCCTGTCTATTGACTTTGAGATGAGTTTGAAGATATTTGTGTGCAGTTCCCTTACTTGTGGTTTCCTAATTGCATCGATAAATCTTTTCCTGTGTTTTTTGCCTCTTTTCCCTTTAACTGATGTTACAGTAGAAGGAACAGATTCATCTGAACTGAGGAGGAAAATAAGGAAAAAAATTCTGCCTCTGCCTACCAACATCCATTGGTATTCATATGGCTAGCATTCTGTCTGTGTGTGAGAGAGTTGAGGGTGTTTGGAAACTCAAATAGTATTTGTGGAGACAAGAAGGAGCCTGGGTGTGGCTTAACTCAACTGTTCTGTAGTAAAGGTGCTTGCTGCTGTGAAAGCAAAAATGAAACTGAAACTCCTCTGCTTGTGTTTTGCATTTGGATCAGATTTCTTTTCAGGTGGGGAGGGGGAGTAGAACTCCTTAGCATCAGAGCGTGTTAATAATAATATAAGAAATACTAATGCCACAATGGTCATTTTGAAAAATCCTTTCTCAGTGAGCACCTAGAAGGCAAGAGGAACATACGTGGCAAATTTCAAGTTTGTAGGCTTTACGGTTCTGGAGATATAGTGATTAATGCGTGAGTGGTTTTCGCTTTTATATATATATATAGATAATGCTTTTCTGTTCCTGCTTGCACAATATTATTTTCCCAAAAAAGATGGTTATCCGCAAATACCAGTCAGGGCACCATCCCTTTCCCCACTTCCTGCCTTGCCTGTACAATCGGTATAAAAAGAGTTATTCTACATTAAATTCAAAGGGACATTGTATGGGGGGACAAAGTTTTCCCACCTAGACTGAATGGAGGTCATGAGGTATTGTCATTTCCACAGTTTTTCAAGAATATTTTCAAAGCATGAGGTGCATGCTGTACTTTGTACCTGTACCAACTGATTAAGCAGCTAGACACTCTAGATAGCTAGTTAACTTTATGGATGGTCAAAGACCAGCTGTCAAGAAGCAGTAGACATAGTAGAAAAGAGCACAATTATAAAGCAAAACAATAAAAGGGAATATTGAAATTTAAAATCTCAAAGATAGGGGGAAGCATTAACCTTAGCCACGGCACAGAAGGAAGATAATATACATGGAAAATTAATAATTAGAGAACCTAAATTGTTAACTCCTGAACAGCAATACAATTTGCACCAAAACTGGTGATCTTTCTAGAAGCTTCTGTATACACAGCAGCCAATAGGAGATGAACTTTCTCTTGACAATTACGTTATTAAGTTTGTTTAAACTGTAGCACTATATCCCAGGAGCTTGAGTAGAGTGAGATGTCTGGAATTGATTGTTGACATCCCAAGGAGATGATTGCAAGACCAGGTTTTGTCCTGGTTTTATGGTTTATGTCTACGGAGATTCTCAGTCATCTAGGCCATGGTTGTCCCAAAGGTGCTTTTTCTTGAATGAGAAGTGAAATATCTTTAAAAAAAACCAGAAAGTCTAGTTGCCTCTTGAAAAAGTACCTTTGAGTTTTATGGTTTATGTTTTTTGTTGGTTGGTTGGTTTTACAGTCCTGGGTTTTATCATTGTTGTGAGCCAGCCAGAGTTATGTTTTAAGATGGGCAGCCTGTTAAATAAAATGAAACAATAACATAAAAAGACAAATGCAATGGGACATGAATAACAGGCTCAATATCCTCAGCTTGGTATGAACATGGTTGATCCTGTGTTAGAGCATTATTCCATCCCATTTCTACTAACATAGATGGAAAAGAGAAGATGCTCTTTGATGCATCAGATATTTGAAATCCAATAAATAGCTACCATATTTTTTGGAGTATAAGATGCACTTCCCCCCCCCACCAAAAGAGACTAAAATTTTGGGTGCATCTTATACTCAGAATGTAGCTTTTACTAAGCTTTTTTTCAGCCCTAACCAGGTGCTAACGAGTGAAGCGATCTTCCATGCTTTGCTAGCAAAGCGATCTTCCCTTTGCCTGATTTTCTCATTGTTTCTCTCTCTGAAGAGAGAGAGATAAGTGAAGTGTTTTAGAAACCGTTTTTTATTCCCAACCAGGGGATAAAAAGCAAGCACGCATGCTCAAAACCAGCAAACTAATGTGCTGAAGCTGACTAACCAGATGAATACCTGGTAGGCAGATTATTTTTTCCCTATTTTCCTCCCCAAAAACTAAGGTGTGTTTTGTACTCCGGTGCATCTTATACTCCAAAAAATACGGTAACTGAAATGAATGGTCCTTTGAAGAGACTGTTTCTCTAATGTCTGTATGGTGATGGTGGTGGTGGGCCCACTTCTGAAGAATGGTGTGAAGCATAGTTTGCTTCGAATCCAGGTCCCTTCAACCCATGTGAAACCAAATATTGGGTTGAAAGACCACAACATCTAAAATATAATCCAGATTATTTTCCCCAAGAAAATGTATACCCTGTTAAAACAACACAAGACTAAAATGATGAAAGGGACCTTTGGACCATTTCACTATTTGATTACTATCATTTTATATAAGTTTTCATACACACACATACAAACAAATAGACACACACACACACACTTTTGACAAGTTTTTCAATAGGAATAAGAGTGTATGTTGTTTCAAGTTTGGATTTCAAAATCTCTCAGATTTACTCAAAGGGAGATTTTTTAAAAAAGGAAAGAAAAATAAATAAAGAAAAGGGAGGAGTCAGCATTCTTTAAAAAAATTTTAAAGTGGACATTTAGGAATGTTTTATGATTCCCCCCCCCCAAGTGTCAGTATAGAAACACTGTAACATTTAGAGCAAACCCACGAAAATAGGACACAAACTAGATCAAGATCTAACCAATCCTAATTATATCTAACTGATAGAGAGCAGATTATGATCTCTCTTGTTCAGCCTGTGCTTCAAACTGCAGATAGGGAATTGAGTAAGGGGGATTCACAGCATATAAGCTACCAATGTCAAGGGTTAGGTTCAACTAAAACTATCTCCTCGACAGCTGAGTTTCCCTAGAATTCCTTAGTGTCTTCCCATTCAAATATGGAGCCTTCAGACTTGCAATCTTGACAATCTGGTTGTCTGTTTTAGCTCTTATCAGTTTTACCAACATTTGACACAGACAAAACTTTATGATGAAGACCTGGGAAGTTTTAAGACACTCAATTCTTGAATAGAGCAGAGTGCCATTGACGTTTGGTTAATAATAAGACAGATTCATGCATGCATGTCCCAGATAGGTATCTGAATTAAACTGAAAACATTTCAAATGGCAAGAGCTTTGCTGATTTGGGCTGTGGGTGATGGGTGGTGGTGGTGGTGGTGGTGGGAAATAAGGGAAGAAATTACTGGTGGCAAGCTCACTCATACAACAGAGGAATAAGTAGGTACTCTTTTTCCCCCTTTTGTTCACCTAATAGGATCTGGTAGAATTTTTCATGGGATGGATTAGGTCTATTGTACACATACCTAACTTAAATGATATCCCTATAGTTCTATTGAAAGAAAAGAAAATCCAATGCATTAACATAGGGGTCTTCTCTTTATTTGGGGTGGGTGGGTTTCAAAGGGCATGATGATAATAAAATGACATCATCAAAAAGTAAGTTACTGGGAGTTTCACCTCCCTTTTAATTGAGCAAATACTGGAGTATCACTTTTCACATTAATTTATTACATATTAACATATTGTATATTAACATATTACATATTTTCACATATTATTTATTTTCATTTCTGGCCCCAAATGTATGAAACATGTCTTGCCATAATTTAGGATCTATCCTCTGAAATTAAGGTAAACCGCTCCAAACTCGATTGCAGAAAATACTACTTCAGCAACAGATCTGGAATGCACTACCTGACTCTGTGGTTTCATCCCCAAACCCCCATAACTTTAACCTTAGACAGTCTACTGTTGACCTCACCCAATTCCTAAGAGGTCTGTAAGGGGTGTGCATAAGCGCATCAATGTGCCTACCATCCCTGTCCTACTGTCCCCCATTTATTTGTATCAATTTCCTGTACTCATAATCATGTTTATACTTATGTCTGTTGCCTTATACATGCTTGACAAATAAATAAATAAAATAAAATAAATAAATTTGGCAATGCAATCTTGGTGATTTGGGGCCACATGTGAACTGTGAGCTATTGAATAACTATACCTATATAATGCCTTTCCTCCTTCCTTCCTTCCTTCCCTCCTTCCTTCCTTCCTTCCTTCCTTCCTTCCTTCCTTCCTTCCTTCCTTCCTTCCTTCCTTCCTTCCTCCCTCTCCTCCCTCCCTCCCTCCCTCCCTTTTTTATTACATTTATATAGCTGCGCACTTGTCAAATGACTTTCCATGTCTGATAAGCTGATGGGTAAATGGATAAACCAGATTTTAGGCAAAGTATTTAACTTTCTCAAGGTGGTACTTCAAGCGATACATTTATATTTCTTGTTGACTATCTTCATGGCTTCTAAGTTATTCTGTATATATTTTCTGTAATCTGTCAACCCTTGTCAACATGTCATTGATAACTAGTCCATGGATTTGTTATGCTGATATAGTGGTAAATGGAATTTTATTGATTTCTTGGATTTAAGGAAAAGTAATTTTCGTGCTGTTGAAACTCACTTTAAAAAATAGCAACTATAGTTCTGAAGACCTTTTGAATAACTCATATTAAATATGGAATAAATACTGAAATGATACCTACCTCCTCTGCATGTAACAGGAATGTCCATGTGCACACATACACTTTCACACAAAATGTAGTTGTTTTCATCATCTACAGATGATAAAAGTAGTTGTCCTTTTTGTATTTGTACATGTGTGTGTGTGTTACCTTGGAAAGTACATATTTTATTTAAACCTTTAGCTGTCATCACCTATACTTTCTGCTTCTTGAAGTAGTGGCAATAAATGTCAGGTGTTAATACCTGTTGTTATGAAAATAATCAATACCTGAGTTGTGAGAATTATGTTTTGCCATGTTCCATATACCATGTAAGTTGGTATATAAAGCTGTAATTCAGTAGCAGCCAAAACCACATGGTGTCGTACAGTTTGTATATAATTTTGCTTCCATTTCAAAGAGGAAATATAGATTTCAGCTGTGCACATATAATGCTGGTTGCTGCTTCCTCTAAATATTAATCTGTTCCAAAACCAGCCTTAAAGATTGCTGCATTTGAATCAGAATATACATTTGTTTAAATCCTTCTAAATGTTAACATGTTATTGATGACAACATAGAAATGACCAGAATTCTTAGATTTCAATTTCTTTCTTCTATGGGTTTGTGCAATCCTGATAGTTTCCCTTGCCCTTTCAAAATACATATTTTTTTTAAAAAAATGTATTAGTTTGATCTTTCCATCTCTTCTGTTATCATTATCAACAGACATGAATGACTATACACCATGTGCACAATTATTAGGCAAGTGTGTATTTTGACCATATCATCAATTTTATGCATATTTTCCACCTCCAACCTGTATAAACTTGAATGCTTAGTTGGCATAAGCATATCAGGCGATATGTATTTGTGTAATGAGGGAGGGTGTGGCCTAAGGAGATCAACACCCTATATCAAGGTGTGCATAATTATTAGGCAGCTTCTTTTCCTCAGGAAAAATGGCCTAAAAAAGAGATTTAACTGACTCTGAAAAGTCAAAAATTGTACAAAGTCTTTCAGAGGGATGCAGCACTCTTGAAATTGCTAAGATATTGGGGCATGATCACAGAACCATCAACCATTTTGTTGCAAATAGTCAACAGGGTCAGAAGAAACGTGTTGAGAGAAAAAGACGCACCTTAGCTGCCAAAGATTTGAGAAGAATCAAACATGAAGCTACCAGGGACACATTATCCTCCAGTGCTCTCATATTTCAGAACTTCAACCTACCTGGAGTGCCCAGAAGTACAAGGTGTTCACAGGGGCGGGTTCCTCTTACCTGGCTACCGGTGCACCGCACGCACATCATCACATTTTGCACGTGTGCACGCTCGCTATGTGCGCACATCCCCTTGTACGATTTTGCTTCCGCACATGTGCAGGAAGCAAAAAATCACTGAAATCTCACACGTGCGAGCATCCCCTCACGAGACTTTGCTTCCGTGCATGCGCAGGAAGCAAAAAAAGGCCAAAAATTCAGGAAAAATGATGGCGCCGCACGACAGACCGGCGAAGACGGCACCAGAGCCGTCGTGAGCAAATTGCGCAATTGGTGGGTCTGTACCGGAACGGTGCACTGGACCGCACTGGTAGAAACCCACCACTGGGTGTTCAGTGCTCAGAGACATGGCCAAGATAAGGAAGGCTGGAATCCTACAACTACTGAACAAGACACATAAGTTGAAACAACAAGACTGGGCCAAGAAATATCTGAAGACAGATTTTTCAAAGGTTTTATGGACTGATGATATTAGAGTGATCCTTGACGGACCAGATGGATAGGCCCGTGGCTGGATCAGTAATGGGCACAGATGCCAGCAATGTGGAGGTCGACTCAGATGCCAGCAAGGTGGAGGTGGGGTACTAGTATGGGCTGGTATTATTGAAGATGAGGTAGTTAGACCTTTTCAGGTTGAAGATGGACTCAAAATCAACTCCCAAACCAACTACCAGTTTGTAGAAGACACTTTCATCAAGGAATGATCCAGGAAAAAGTCTGCATCTTTCAAAGGTTTTATGGACTGATTTTTATGCAGGACAAAGCTCCATCACATGCATCAAAGTACTCCACTGCGCGGCTAGCCAATAAAGGCCTTAAAGATGAAAGAACAATGACATGCCCCCCCTCCTTCACCTGACCTAAACACTATTGTGAACTTGTGGGCCCTTCTTAAATGGGAGATTTACAGTGAAGGAAAACAGTACACCTCTGGGAGTGTCTGGGAGGCTGTGGTTGTTGCTGCACAAAAAGTTGATCATCAACAGATCAAGAAACTGACAGACTCCATGAATGGACGGCTTATGACTGTTATTGAAAAGAGGGGTGGCTATATTGGTTACTGATGTTTTTTGAACTGTCAGAAATGTTTATTTATAAATTTTGAGTTGTTTCTTTATTATTTTCACTTTAACAAATGAAACTAAATGAGTGAGATGGGAAAATTTTAATTTTTCATTTAGTTGCATAATAATTCTGCACACTAATAATTGCCCAATAATTGTGCACACATAGATATTCTCCTAAGAAAGCCATAACCTCACTTTTACTTTTTAAAATATTCATGTTTGAGGTTTATTAACATTTTGGATTGTCCGAGAGCACTCTAATTGTTCAATAACAAAAGTAATCCTCAAAAATACAGCTTGCCTAATAATTGTGCACACAGTGTAGTCTCTGAGGGTCACAAGAGATGTAATTGATGATTACATGTGATAGAAGTATTTTTTTGTAATCCTGGATAGTTATTTGGTCTGTTTATTTGCTTGTCTAAGAAGATGGAGAGGCTTTAAGGACTAAAATTGGTATTTTCAAACTTTGTAGAGACTTAGATCACCCATTTTTTGCATTTGCATTTGTATTTGTCTATTTGTCAAGCATATATGATTATAAGCAAAGTATAAACAATAATACATGATTGAATATATATGTAATAGTACAAGCATGAATAAGAGTAAAGGAGGTATGAATATATGGGTACATTAGGACAGGAACGGTAGACACGATTGTGCACTTATGCACGCCCCTTACCGACCTCTTAGGAATGGGGTGAGGTCGATGGTAGATAATCTGAGATTGAAGTTTTTGGGGTTAGGGGAAGAAACTACTGAGTCAGGTAAAGTGTTCCAGGCATTGACCACTCTGTTGTTGAAGTCAAATTTTTTGCAATCAAGTTTGGAGCAGTTTACATTAAGTTTATATCTATTGTGAGCTCGTGTATTATTGCGGTTGAAGCTGAAGTAGTCGTTAACAGGTAAGACATTGTGGCAGATAATTTTGTGAGCTACACTTAGGTCAGATCGAAGGTGGCGTAGTTCTAAATTTTCAAGTCCCAAAATTTCAAGTCTGGTTTCATACGGTATTCTGTTGTGAACAGAGGAACGTAATACTCTTCTTGTGAAGTATCTCTGGACATTCTCAATTGTGTTAATGTGTGATGTGTAGTGTGGGTTCCAGACAGATGAGCTGTATTAAAGAATCGGTCTAGCAAATGTTTTGTATGCTCTGGTTAAGAGTATAATGTTACCAGAGAAGAAGCTACGCAAGATTAGGTTAACCATTCTTAATGCCTTCTTAGCTATGTTGTTGCAGTGAGCTCTGGCACTTAGATCGTTAGAGATGAGTACTCCAAGATCCTTTACTGGGTGAAGATCATCATCAAGGTCATGATCATCAAGTTTGTATTTTGTGTTTAGATTATTTTTCCCAATGTGTAAAACTGAACATTTGTTGATTGAGATAGGTAGTTGCTACTTGTTTGACCATTCAGATACATAGTCAAGGTCTTTTAACCCCTTCACATTCTCAAAACACACTTAATATTTTGGACTTGTTATTAAGATGGCCTCTGGTACTGTGACAGTATTTTAAAAACTGCAACAGAGATGCTTGGATATATAGTACACACATCCCACAGATTGTGCACATATAAGCCAGATAGACTCAGCCTTTTCTTTATTGATTATAAAATACTACACTATAAAATGTGTTACTCTGAATGTTACAACAGCTGAAAACAAGAACAGTGACAGTTTAGTTCACTTGCACAACAATGACAGATATGCAAAATACTTGATCTTGTTGGGTCTACTTGTGCATAGCCCTAGCAATCTCTCTTTCTTTAATCTCCTCTATTTGGTAAATTTAACATACCGGTAGATCCTTTGAAATTGCCCTGGGAGATGCAGACATGTTGTTAATGCAGGAGGGGGAAAAACATCTCAACATTTGTCTATAAAGCCACTTTCAGGCTAATTTAAAATAATGAGCTCTTACAAATGCCAACACATTTATTTCTTTAATGTGGAATGGATGTGTTCCATGGCAACTTCTGTGTAGCATAGTTCTTCTCTAGATTGATGGCTTCTGTTTGCTGCTTTAAATATCTTACACTGCCCTAGAATTAAACAGGCATCTGCTTTTCTTCATGAAAGGCCTGACATCTCCGATTAAGAAACATCTCCGTTAGCAAACTTGAGAACAGCTCTTCCAAAATGATAGTGGACTAGATTAGCCTATATTGTGAAAGAGGTCTGGCACCTAACAGGTGTGAATAACCTGTTAGACTTACTGAGCTGTTGGCAAGAATAATTGGAGCCAATATCTATTATGGAGTATATGCTTAGAACAAATGGATCCATTCAGTTCGATCAGGTGTAAATAACCAGGAGCATTTATTGAGTTCAAAGCAAAGAAGTGTTTTTATTACTACCTATACACAGGAATCTAATCAATCAATGCTCAAAGGTAAATTGGTCCTAGATAAGGATCAACAGAATCCATGGGGGACTGGACTTGGGACTCTTGTGGCAATGCAATGACTCCAAACTGATGACACATTTAACTCGGCCTTCCAGCTCAGCCTGCTCTTCTCCTACAGTTCTGGATGCCACTTCCTTATGATTTGTGGGAGATACTTCAATATTACTGAAGAGTTTCTATGCTGCTGCTGTGGGTTGGGCTTAGGGCACCCATATGTTTTGTACACTCCAACACAGTCAATAGAATCAGAGCTAATATATTCCATGGGAAGTTGTGGGATATGCTAGTTAAATTAAATGGACATATTTACTAACGAGGACAAGCCAAAATTTGCAAATTAAAAACAGAGAAAATATATCTGATGAAACAGTTCTGTCACTGAGTTGGAATATTATATAATTCTATGGGTTGAAAATATTATATCATCTTTTTACAAAATATTACTCTGAATAGTATAGTCTTAGGATATACCACAATTTCTCTATAAAACAGAATGGACAACCATTCTGGGAAGAGAGAATTAATCTTCTGTCTTTGTCTGCCTTTCCAGAAACTGCTGTGTGGATACGACGACACTTATCACAGTATTACTTCATTCTTGATGCATCAGAGGATGCTAGATCAAATATCACTCACTTAGTGCTTCTGCAGCACAATTTTGAGCATATCTATTCTAAGAATGCTTCACTGAATTCACCAGAACTATTGTTGATTCATGCATATAGAATTTTAGCCTATAAAGATTGCTTATTCTTTTTTTTTCTTAGTCTTTCCCCAAAGTTCTCAAAATGAGACTTACCAAATTACAATGCATGGGGGATGCAATTTATTCTGATGAACTGTAAACCCAACTTGAAGATTTCAGCATTGCTCTCATTGTCTCAACTTGCATATTGACAAGGAGGCAAGTCAGTGTCTCTAATATAATGCAAATGATTGGATACATATACAGGTAAATACTGTATATGACAACATTGTATACAGAGAAGCAAGCAGCTTACACTTAGAATTGTTGCAGTGTCCTACAGTCATGTAATTGTGAGTTCCCTGCCAATCTCCCACAAGCAAAATCAAGAGAGAAGCCAGCAGGTAAGGTTGCAAGTTGCTCCCATACCCATCTCTTTTTCTCCTGAGAAGTTCACTACAGTAGAGTATGCCTGCCCACAACACCCCACACCAGTGGTTGGCTGCAAATTTTTTAACAACTGGTTCTCTCCCCTAATGACTGGCTGGGTGGGCGTGGCTGGGTGGGTGTGGCTGGGTGGGCATGTGACTGGGTGGGCATGGCCAACTCAATGTCACTTACGTCGAGGGGCGCTTCACCTTGCCCACCCTCTCATGACCGTGGGGATGCTGCAATGGTCGTAAGTGTGAAAAACGGTCATAAGTCACTTTTTTCAGTGCCATTGTAACTTTGAATGGTCACTAAATGAACTGTTGTAAGTCAAGGATTACCTGTACAAAAATACAAAAAGCTTCTTTGCTTGCAAAAAGCTGCCTTAAATACCAGTCATTAGATTAGAAATGGGGGAATACACACTGAAAATTAATGAGTCACAGCCGTCATGGAAACCTAAACCATTCTGTTTGAATACCTTCCTTTTCCTCAGCAATACCTGCAACAAATTACAGTTACAAATCAGGCAGGTTGCCAGAGCACATTGAGGAATTAAAATAGTTAAAATACAAGGATAACTATCAGCAGCCAAGTTAATCTTGCTCATAAAGTGAAACCCTTTAGCAGAGAGGTCATTTAAACTCTCCAGAAAGTGGGTGGGCATATTTGGGCTACAAAATGCTGAGCTAAAGAGACAAATTAACAAATTAACATCTTGAGTCAGGGTTAATCCCATTCTGCCTTTGTTCAGACATTGCTGTAGGGAATTTTTGCCTATGAATATAGCTATTTCTCTCTTTACCTCTTAAGTGCTTCTGTGGGCTTAAATCTTCTGTGGGCTATTAAGGAATGTGGGGGCTGCTTTCTCCCTCTAAGAAAACATGTTTCTCCATTTCTCATCCAGGGAAATACAGTATATTCTTCCTTTTTAATATTTCTCAAAATATTTCATTCTCCTGACAGTTAGAACAATTAATCAGTGGAACAGCTTACCTCCAGAAGTTGTGAATGCTCCAACACTAGACATTTTTAAGAAGATGTTGGATAACCATCTGTCTGAAGTAGTGTAGGGTTTCCTGCGTAAGCAGGGGGTTGGACTAGAAGACCTCCAAGGTCCCTTCCAACTCTGTTATTATTATTATTATTATTATTTCTAGGAGAGGGGTGGGTGCTAACTTTCTACAATTGGTGCCATGTTACTATGCCATATTATCATGAGAGCAAACTATAACAAATTGGAAGGAGGATCCACTTATTATCAGTAGCAATCATGTAGCTTGGCCACTCTGAAGCAATGCAAGAGACTCCTGTCCCAAAGGTGCTTTTTCAAGAGGCAACTGGACTTTCTGGAAACCTCTTGAAAAAAGCGCCTTTGGGACAGACCTGGATGACTGAAGAATCCCCATAGACAAGAGACTCCTGTGCTCAGTGAACTGACAAAGCACCCAGGACAAGCTATCATTAGATCCATTTGCACCATTTAAAGATACCAGCTGGTCTCATTCACCTCACAAGATATCCTAAGGCAGGGGTGGGCAAACTATGGTTCTTTGAGGACCTATGGACTTCAACTCCCAGAATTCCTGAGCCAGCCATGCATGCCTGGCTGGCTCAGGAATTCTGGGAGTTGAAGTCCACAGGTCCTCAAAGAGCCACAGTTTGCCCACTCCTGTCCAAAGGTAATCATCCAGATTTAAGGAAAAATCGCATGCCCTCAGAAAGGCAGTTAAAAAAATCAGACAGAATGCCAAGCTTGCATCCTGACTCTCAGCCATTTCTTCTATGGGTAGGCCAACCATTCTGTAAATAGCTGTTCAAGCCCCAGGAATAAAAGTACCACAAAAAAAAACTGGGGGGGGGAGGGAGAAACTCTGGAGAAGCTCAGCTACAGACAGAAAATCTGGGCTACTGCCAAGAACCATTAAGGTTGTTAGAGGCAGTTTCTGAAAAAAATTAAAGCAGCAGGGGTGGCAATTAAGATAAGGATTAGGCTAGAAATACAGGCACACTAGAATCTTTCCTTCCTGTGTTCCTTGCAGGATTAGCTCTCTAAAGTGGGAAAAGATTTCTTCCAACAACCGATTCTCTGAACTGCTCACAAAATTAACATACTGTTCTCCGGAACTGGCAGGAACCCACCATTGCCCCACACCCACATTCCATAATACACATCCACCCATCCAATTGTATTCACACTCTGGCATAGCAGCCCCTGCCTGGCCTTGCTCACACCAAATTATAGCACCAACCCACTGCCCATGTACATCCATGCCACAGTACCTCTTCTACCCAGTTGCATTCATACCAGGCTGGGTCATAATATCCATCCCTTGCCCACTCACACTCCCCAGCCTTTACCCAACTCCTGCTTGCAGTCCACCTAAGATGTGTTGTGATTGGAGTTTGCAACTTCCTGCTGGCTTCCCATTGACTTTGTTTATTGGAAGCCAACAAGAAGTTGCAAGTTGCAGTCATATGAGACCCCTGCATAATGACCCATGTTCTTCACTTAACAATGGCAATGGGACTGCTGGGATTGCCATCGCTAAATCATGTGTTCACGTGAGGTTATGCTTTATGACTACATCAGTTAGTAAGATAAATTCTGGTCCCAATTACTATCATTAACTGAAGACTACTTGTAGAAATATGCTTATTCTACAATAAGCATTGCTTATTCATTAGACAATAACCCCCAGTGAGGCACTACCTTGATGTGGTTGTGGGATTTGTGTGTTCTTGAAAAGGTAAGAGCTATGCCAGAGGTTCAACCATACTGAGCAGATCTCATCAGAGGAACCAGATGAAGAATGTCAGCAAGCAGTTTGTTCTAACACAGTGGTGGCCAACCTTAAGCATACCATCCGCCAAATTTTTTCGCAGATGAGTTCCGATCCGCCATTTATTATTTATTTATTTATTTTGGTCGTTTTTGTATGCTGCCCCACTCCCGCAGGACTCAGGGCAGCCATACAACTTTCTTTATTTCTTTCTCTTTCTTCCTCCTTCCTTCTTCCTTTCTTTCCTTGTCTTTTCTCCTTCCTTCCTTTCTTCCTTCTTTCTTTCTTTGTCTTCCTTCCTCCCTAACTTTTCTTTCTTTCTTTCTTTCTTTCTTTCTTTCTTTCTTTCTTTCTTTCTTTCTTTCTTTCTTTCTTTCTTTCTTTCTTTCTTTCTTTCTTTCTTTCTTCCTAACCTTTCTTTCTTCCTCCTTCCTTCCTTCCTTCTTTGTCTTTTCTCCTTCCTTCCTTCTTTCTCTTCCTTCCTAACTTTTCTTTCTTTCTTCCTTTCTTTCTTTCTTTGTCTTCCTTCCTTCTTTCTTTCTTTCTTTCTTTCTTTCTTTCTTTCTTTCTTTCTTTCTTTCCTTTCTTTGTCTTCCTTCCTTCCTTCCTAACCTTTATTTCCTTCCTTCCTAACCTTTCTTTCTTTCTTTTCCTTCCTTCCTAACCTTCCTTCCTCCCTCCCTCCCTCTTTCTTTCTTTGTCTTTTCTCCTTCCTTCCTTGTCTTCCTTCCTTCCTAACTTTTTCTTTCTTTCTTTCTTTCTTTCTTTCTTTCTTTCTTTCTTTCTTTCTTTCTTTCTTTCTTTCTTTCTTTCTGTCTTCCTTCCTTCCTTCCTTCTTTCTTTCTTTCTTTGTCTTCCTTCCTTCCTAACTTTTCTTCCTTCCTTCCTAACTTTTCTTTCTTTCTTTCTGTCTGTCTGTCTTTCTTTCTCTCTCTTTCTTTCTTTCTCCCTCCCTCCTTCTTCCTTCCTCCTTCCTTCCTTCTTTCTTTGTCTTTTTTCCTTCCTTCCTTCCTTCTTTCTTTGTCTTCCTTCCTTCCTAACTTTTCTCTTCTTTCTTTCTTTCTTTCTCTTCCTTCCTAACCTTCCTTCCTTTCTTCCTCCCTCCCTCTTTCTTTCTTTGTCTTTTCTCCTTCCTTCCTTCCTTCCTTCTTTGTCTTCCTTCCTTCCTAACTCTTTCTTTCTTTCTTTCTTTCTTTCTTTCTTTCTTTCTTCCTTCCTTCCTTCCTTCCTTCCTTCCTTCCTTCCTTCCTTCCTTCCTTCCTTCCTTCCTTCCTTTCTTTCTCCCTGCAAAGCAATCCCCACCGTGGCTCCTATCTCCCTTGCCCAGCCCTCTTCCAAGATGCCAAGTCCTGATGCCGCCACTTCTGGCATCCCCGTGCCTCTTTCAGAAGGGAGGGAAAGAGGGCGCTTCCCCCCTCCCCCTGGAAATAAGAACCCCCCCGCAGGAGTAACAATCACAACAACCAGGGCTGGCAAAGCACCTCACCAGCACCAGCAGCCGGCGGGAACAAAAGCAAGTGTGGGGCAATGAGAAGGCTCTCCCCGGGCGGAGCTTCCACGCAGCTTCTGCATTCCGAGAAGCAGCAGCAGCAGCGGAGGCAGCGACAGTGGCCCCCCTCCTCAGACTGCCCTTCTGTCCTCCCTTTCCCCAATGGAGCTGTGGAGTCTCGCACCTAAGGGCGTGTGGGCAATGGGCAACTGCTTAGCTTTGGGGTGAAGCCTCGGATTGCTGCCGCCTCCTCCTCCTCATTCTTCTCCGCTACCCCGCCTCCCCCACGCTTCCTTTGCTCTGAAGTTAACGGCACATGAGCGGCGGGGCTGGCGCTTGTGACTCACTACTTCCTCCTCTGCCCTGCTAGCTCAGGAATTCTGGGAGTTGAAGTCCACGAGTCATAGAAGAGCCAACTTTGCTTGTTTCGTCACTGCCGGAGTTTGACTTCAAACTGCGCGCGCTCTCCAGAATTATGCAGGAGGAAGGGGATCGGACAATAAGAAGGTCAGAATCACTTTCGCTCGCTAAAACCTTCTTATTGTCCAATCTCCTTCTTCCTGCATAATTGTTATCCACTGACCAAATTTCTCTGTACATTTTTCTTCACGGTTGTAAAACAGCGTCACCTTTTCTGTCCGTTGGATGATTGCAATGCGCCACTTGCAATCATCCAATGCACCACGTTTGGCGCATGCGCCACGGTTTGGCCACCCCTGTCTAACACAATCAGAATATTACTGTAGGCAGTCAGACATATATGGATGTCACTGGGAAAGAAAATAAGCATTGACTCCATGAGAAATTTGAGAATTTATTAAAGTTGTATTTTTGAGCAGGATAAAAAAGACTTGTCCCATAACAATGCAAGTCTTTAAGGGATTCTATTTCTTATGCCATCCATAGAAAAGCTGCCCAATTATTCTGTGTTTTTGTTCTCTATTTTTTAAACTAGTTAGCAATCCACAACAGCAAAAGGGGATGCCTTCAAAAACTAGTGTCTATAGGTATATGTGTGTGCCTCTATATGAGGTAGACCTCAGTGGTATGCATGGATAATTGTCCACCCATTTCATCTTCACATACTTCAAAAGTATGAGTGTTAGACTGAAATATCTTAACTGGCTAATGGTCCCCAATTGAACTTTGGGGCTAAAGAAGCATTTGAATGGGCCTTTACTTTCCTTGACTGAATTGATCACTTATATGCCAACAAGTCAATGCCAACTTTTAGCAACCTGCCTTTTGCGTGTTCCAACAGTATCCTCATTGCCATTGTTGTCAATCATTTTATGTTTTCGATCCATGTAGGTTTTTTTGGTGAAGTACAAGAGTGGTACCATTGCTTTCTCCCATGCAGTGTATGAAATGATGTCTTTGTTGTTGTCACTAAAATGATTTTTTTTCTTCCAGTCCCTTCCTAAATCACTGCTGTCCAATATAAGTGGCTGGTTGCTTTAGGTAGAAAGACCTTTATGTCTTGAGATTATATGCTGAGGCATTTTTTTACTCCTCTTTACTCCTAGGAAGAGACCTTCACTCCACCATGATGTGGTAGCACAACACATTCTTGGCGGGGTTGGTGGGTTTTAACTTAATAGTCTTTAATAAAACACGACTTATCATTATTTCACAATGAGGTATGAAGGGTGAGTTTAGGAAAATAGTACTTGTGGTTTTATTTTATGTTCAGTTCTCTCACTGCGTGCCCTGTGTTCTGAATATTTAGCAGATAGTTCTATTCTGACCCAGTTAAATTTTTTTACAGGGAAAGAATATCCATGCAAAATTATATGTGGGTTTACTTCAGAGGTAAGCTTCACTGAATTCAAGTGGGTTTACTCTCAGGGACAGGGTCCTTAACTGGGATTAGCTGTAAATTTCAGGTCTCCAGATATTTAAATCCTTATTCAGGAATGGCCTCAGTTATCAGTAAGCTCTCAGACATAGTTTGGCTAGTTTCTCTATTTTGAGAAGAAAAAAGTTATAGATACAAAGAAAGTTGCCCATTTCGGTAAATAGCAGTGTTTCTGCCTTTCCGAATCAGTAGTAGATATTTGACCATTTTCTTGAAACTGAGAAGGCACAAGAGCTATTTTGAAATAACTGTTCTGTTTAACCTGGTGCCTGCCTCACTAGCTTTACATCTTATACCCGAGGTTCTTATTCACTGTGCATTTATAAGGTGAACAGAAGTGAGAAAAAGTTTTATATTAATATTAACACATGTTTTATTTATGTAAGAAAAAATCAAATAGCTGCATCTATCTATGACAGTGGCGAACCTATGGCACCGGTGCCACAGGTGGCACGCGAAGCCATATCTGCCGGCACGCGAGCCGTTGCCCTAGCTCAGCTCCAGCGCGCATGTGCATGCCCACCAGCTGACTTTTGGCTTGCGCAGAGGCTCTGGGAGGGTGATTTCAGCCACCGGAGGGCCTCCGGGGTGCCGGGGGGGAGTGTTTCCGCCCTCCCCAAGCTCCAAGAAAGCCTCTGGAGCCTGGGGAGGGCAAAAAATGGGCCTACTGGGCCCACTGGAAGTCGGGAAACAGGGGAGTGGGGGGGTGTGCAGGGGGGTGGGGCAAGTGGGGGGCTTTGAATTATGGGTGTGGGCACGCACACGCGTGCGATAGCACATGCACGCACTATTTCGGCACCCGAGGAAAAAAAGGTTCGCCATCACTGATCTATGAAATGCTTTAATATCCTCAAATGGATTAAGTGATCTAATGAGTTTGTTTATATTAGTGGGCAACACCAAACATATTTCTAGATCGGGTACCTCTCTACTAGTTATAATACAAATTAGTTTAATCCGGACTTACCCTTTTTGGAATAATTTGTCAAGACATCTACATGGTATTGTCCTTTATTTGTAAACCTTTCCTTTCCCCCCCCCTCTCACCACTTCTCTTTTTTTGTTCATGAGAACATCTGTTTAGATAAAAAAGATGGAATAGCTACATAATGCCTTTTCATTGGCAGTGCTTCAAGTGTTGTTGTTTTTTAGAAAGCATTTCTATTTTAGAAGCATTTCTGTCTTTCTTTTTTTCTTGGAACCCTCAATGGTTGGATAGATATTCACAATGCCACTACACCCGGGACTTATTCCACTTATCTGCTAAGAAATGCATAGACTGGCTTTCAGTGCTGGGCTCTCAGGTTGGTTACCAAACAATATACCAGCAATATAGAACAAGAAGCAATGGGTGGAAACTGATCAAGGAGGGAAGCAACTTAGAACTAAGGAGAAATTTCCTGACAGTTAGAGCAATTAATCAGTGGAACAGCTTGCCTCCAGAAGTTGTGAATGCTCCAACACTGGAAGTTTTTAAGAAGATGTTGGATAACCATTTGTCTGAAGTGGTATAGGGTTTCCTGCCTAAGCAGGGGGTTGGACTAGAAGACCTCCAAGGTCCCTTCCAACTCTGTTATTCTATTCTATTCTAATATCATCCTAGTTCATTAAAACTATAACAAAAACTGCAGATGATAAACACAGAAAATCAGCCACAACCCAAAACTCCAAAACCTCAAGAAAGATATGTTAAAGACCATGAGAAATAATATAAAGATATTTTCTATTCATGCATAATAAATACCCATCATGCTATTCCTTTTTGGGGGAAGCATGCGAAGTATAGAAAGAGAGCAACAAAGAGTAAGCAACAACAAAAAAAGACACAAGATAAGAAAAAGAACTATACTGTAAATCCATCCAATTTGCATCAGTAGCATTCACTGTAGTTTTCCATAACTTTTCCTTCTTGCATACTTTAATCCTATCTTTTTTACAGGTTACAGGTAGTCCTCGACTTACAACAGTCTGTTGAGTGACCATTCAATGTTACAACGGCACTGAAAAAGTGACTTATGACTGTTTTTCACAGTTATGACCTTTCCAGCATCCCCATGACCATGTGCTCAAAATTCAGATGCATGGCAACTAGCTCATACTTATGACCATTGCTGTGTCCCAAGGTCATGTGATTGATCCACTCTTCCAACCTTCTGACAAGCAAAGTCAATAGGGAAGCCAAGATTCCCTTAACAACCATGTTACTAAGTTATCAACTGTAGTGATTCACTTAACAACTGAGGCAAGAAAGGTTGTAAAATGGGGCAAAATTCACTTAACAAATGTCTCACTTGACAACAGAAAATTTTGGGCTCAATTGTGGTCGTAAGTCAAGGACTATCTATGCTCAGTTTTTCAATCCCACAGCTAGTACCCATTCATTCATGATCCCATTTCTTCTTGTCTTACTACACACACAACTTACGAAACTCATTCCTGCTGTGTTGTCCTTAATTTTATGTTTCTCCTGTATACCCAGTTCTCACTTCTGTTTAACAAGCTGGGCAGAAGCATGTTCTTTTGGATTGTGTTGGTTTTGCCTATTCTTGTTCATTGTTGTGTTGTATTTTTTTTAAAAAATGGTTTTTTTTTACTTGTGAAGCAGCCACAATTTAGGATTAGGGTTAGGATTGAAATGAAAGCTGAATTCTTCCAGAAGGTTTTTGGGATAATAATGAGCAGAATGATTTTCTTTCATTGTTGCTGTAATTGTTTGTTTTCACTTTATGAATCATTGGTAGGGAGTGGAGGTGTAATTAGGGTTGTGATTTAATTTAATTTGTTTGTTTCCTTATTGTGAATGTTTTATTGTACTTTTTCCTTCTTTGGAGTCTGAATGACTCTCTAGCATAAACATTCAATACGACATCAGCAACATCAAATGTGTTGTATGACATGTCAACACATATACCATTTATATTCAAGTAGGGTTTGGCAGTAGTTTCAATGCAAACCATTTTAGTAATTAACTTATAAACAGTTTAACTTGCGAATGCAGTGCAATATACTTTCTGGCACTGTGTTTATTTAGTTTATTAATAACTATATGAAATTTAGTTCTTAAACAATTGAGGATTTCATCTCTTTCTTTTTTTTTATTCAAAAAGTTTTATTAGTACAAAGTACAAACATTTTTCTCTTTTCTCTCCCCCTTCCCCCCAAACCCCTCCCCACCCCCTTACCCTCCCCCCCTTTCACCCACCCACCCCCGACTTCCCAGAAAAAGCACAGGGTATAGTATTCAATAAACATAAAATTAAAATATACTAATAGATTATTAATTTCAAATTTTCTCTAGTTCTTTAACTCCTTGTTACTCAAAACCTTTTAAACATAATCTAACAATTAGGCATATATCATTAATAAACTAACATTCCAATATATCAAATTATTAATTTCACAATTATTCTAGATCTTTAATTCCGTATAACTCAAAACCTTTTAAGAGTAGTCAAAAAAAAATTTTTTAACATGTATCATCTCTAGTCCATTCCAGTATATATCTTTCATTTAAATAATCTTTAAAATATAATAATAAAAAGAGGAAAAAAAATTTTTTTCGCCATATCGGCCAGATGGATTTCATCTCTTTCTTATTAGCTCTGAAATTTTGTTTTCTAAAGCTCCAGTGCAGCCAAACAGTCTCAAGGGCTTTTAAATTCACACCATATTGTCTGTAAAACATTCCATCATTTATTCTAAAATAAAATCAGTCCCATTGCACAAGAGACAAAAAAAAATCCTATCTTTCCTTGAATGTGCTTTTTTCTGTCCAAATGTGCCTAATCACTAAAACCAGAAAAATATAAAATGAAATGTGTGCTGTAATTGTATGTGGTTGCCTCTATGGAGAAAGGGGAAAGAAATACCTCTATATATCCATGGACATATATCCAAAACTATCAGACGGGTAGGAAGTAAATTCAGTGATTGACAAAAAAGAATGTGTCCTGATTGACTTACCCTCTCAGTTGTCAATCATTTTCTGGCTCCATCTGAGCAATGATTGGCTGAAGGTATCCTCTTTGATCTCCAGAATCACAGGCATTTGGATAACACAGAGCAGAATGTTTTTTCAGATCTGAAGCTCCATAGCAGTGGTTCAAAAGGAATAATTTGCATATCAAAGGGTGATGGTATAACAGAACTCCTTTTGAATGGTATGACAATAGCTCTATTGTTCTTCAGCCAGTTGCATATAAAAAGAGATAGCTTGGTGCCTATTCCTTAGTGGGAGGAAGTATGAAGCAGCAGGAGGAACCAGCCAATTTCCTTCTGTTGGCTAACCAACAGGCTTCAGCAGAGGCTGTCTTCTTCTTTCTTCCACCTCAGTTGTTCATGACACAATGTGCTGCCTACGTACATTGAAGTAAAGTAGATTATTGAGAGTAATGATCATTACTCTCTGAACACATAGTTGACTACAACAAGTATATTGTTATATAACAACAAGTATATTGTTATATAACAAGTATATTGTTGTTGACTACAACAAGTAGTCAAAATAGGGAATGCCCTATCAAACCCTGCACCTGTTAACAATGGTGTCCCCCAAGGTAGCGTTTTAGGACTCACACTCTTTATACTTTACATAAATGACCTTTGCGATCAGATTATAAGCAACTGTGTTCTCTTTGCTGATGATGTAAAACTATTCAACATCACCAACAATGCTGCTCCCCTACAAAAAGACCTTGACTATGTGTCAGAATGGTCAAACAATTGGCAACTCCAAATCTCAAACAACAAATGCTCTGTCTTACACATTGGCAAAAAAAATCAGAACACAAAATGCAAGCTGGGCGGATACGACCTCGTAGACGACCCTCACTCTGTCAAGGACCTTGGTGTACTCATCTCAAATGGCCTAAGTGCCAGAGCTCACTGTAACAGCATTGCAAAAAAGGCATTAAGAGTTGTTAACCTAATCTTGTGTAGCTTCTTCTCCGGTAATATTGAACTGCAAACTAGGGCATACAAAACTTTTGCTAGACCGATTCTTGAATACAGCTCATCTGTCTGGAACCCGCACTGCTTATCAGACATTAATACAATCGAATGAGTCCAGAGATATTTCACAAGAAGAGTCCTCCACTCCTCTGCTTGCAACAGAATACCTTATGCCACCAGACTTGAAATTTTGAGCTTAGACAACGTAGAACTTCGCCGTCTTTGATCGAACCTAAGCATAGTACATACAATTATCTGCTACAATGTCCTACCTGTCAATGAATACTTCAGCTTCAACCACAACAATACATGAGCACATAATACATACAAACGTATGGTAAACCGCTCCAAACTTGATTGCAGAAAATACGACTTCAGCAACAGAGTAATCAATGCCTGGAATGCACTACCTGACACTGTGGTTTCTTCCCCAAACCCCAAAAACTTTAACCTTAGACTGTCTACTGTTGACCTCACCCAATTCCTAAGAGGTCTTTAAGGGGCGTGCAGAAGCGCACCAGCGTGCCTACCATCCCTGTCCTAATATTTCCTTTTATTCATATCCATTTCATGTATTCATAATCATGTTTATACTTATATCTGTTATCTAATACATGCTTGACAAAATAAATAAAATATAAAAATAAATAAAATAGTTCATTATACCTTGATGCCATTTTTTCTCTAGGAATTCAGAGTGCCACATACAGATTTCTTTTTGAGAAATAGGCTGGGTTGAGAGATTATGATTTGTCCAAAGACACATTGTGACATCCCTATCTAGAGGCTGAGGAAAGTGTACAAATAAGATGAAAATTATCTTTATATCACAGATAGCTATATAAAAATATAACTGTAACTATAACTATAATTATAACTGTATCATCTATCTATCTATCTATCTATCTATCTATCTATCTATCTATCTATCTATCTATCTATCTATCTATCTATCTATCTATCTATCTATCTATCATCTATCTATCTATCATCTATCACCTTTCTATCTCTATCTCTCTATCTCTCTATCTCTTTATATGTCTGTCTGTCTGTCTGTCCACACACATATGTGTGTGTTTGGCAGGGGTGTCAAACTAGGATCCGCATGTCATCATCATGTGACGTATTGTGACTTTTTCCCCCCTTCGCTAAACCGGGGTGGGCGTGGCCAGTGCGTGATGCGTCCGGGCCGCAAGTTTGACACCCCTGGTGTATAGGCTTCCAAACTTATATTTGAAGCCCTGCTTCACCCATGTAATCATAAATATGTTATAAAGATCATATTTGCCCCAAAATGACACTTTAACAGTAATGTTATTCTTGCAACTTTACTCACATTCCATTTTGGGAAGGCAAATATAAGTTTTCTTTCAGTTTGGGCTACTTCCATAATGTCACTAGCCAGCTATAGTTCTAAAAACAGATGTTGTAATTGGCTCATTTCTCAATGCACACAATGTGTTTACCAGACAACAATGCAGAAGATTCAGGAAGAGTACACATAGTATAGGCAAGGACAAAGAAAACATTTTTCTGCCTTCACCTTGATGGAACCTTCCATATTAGCTACTCACCAATAACATCATTTCTCCAAGCATTCTCCCAATGCTACATCCCTGCCATTTCTGTCCAATGTCTCTCTTCCTCTTTCATACAATGTCTTCCGGCTGAACTGTGAGCAGACTTAAATAGGTAATAGGCTACCCATAATGGGATGTCTCAAGGCCATCAGAACTGTTAGCATGGGGACTTCCGGTTGGCTCCGCGCTCAGCGAAGACGCTCCCTCTTCGGGGCGCCAGTCCCTGGCTCCGTTAAAGCCACCAGAAAGTCGACAAACAGACATTTCTTTTAACTTAAATTAAATTTATTGGTTTTTTAATATTATGCCCTGTACTTTTTCTGGGAAGTCCGGGGGGGAGGGGGGGAAGGGAAAGGGGTGGGTTGGGGTGAGGGGGGAAGGGGAGGGGGGAAAGAAAAATGTATGTATTTTGTACTAATAAAACTTTTTGAATAATAAAAAAAAGAACTGTTAGCATGGCTTGTTTGACCTTACAATATTGAAAACATTCCAACCTCAAATTGGATTTTATGGAGTAAAGACAGTTCAGCCACAAAACATTTTACACATCTCTAATCACAAACAAACAAACAAATAAACAAACAAACAGATTTTACGTAATAAAATTTGAGATCTGCTCCATTTACATGGCTATATTGCCAGAACTATTTATTCCTATTCTGTTTCTGTAGTTTAACATGGTAAGTCATATGATATGAAGTATTTGTCCATTGCCTACGCCTAAGTACATCCAAAGAAAGGGAAGGCGTACTAATTTTAAAATAGTCATGAAAATATTTATTTTAAACCCTAAAGGTTATTACATTCATACAAAATGAAATCTTAAGGTAGAACTCTGAAGTATACAGGTAGTCTTCAGCTTATGACCACAATTGGAACCGAAATTTCTAGAACTAGGCAATATTTTCAAGGAACTTTCTGAGGGATGGAGTTTTGAACTAGTTCTAAATAGCTTCCATCATTTCACCAATTTGCTCTTAGTGCCTCTGGAAATATTTGGCATAGTTTGTTAAAGGATATTACTTGGGAAAGAGAATGGCATCGCTAAGTGAAGTGAGTGGGCTGTAAATATGACATGATTAGTGTTACTCTCAAACTTTTGATGTATTCCACTTCAGTACACATAGTATAAAACACAGTAGCCAGCCAAAATAGCAGGAGAGTCACAGGGAAAATGTGCACAAATTATTTGGTATTTCTATATTACAAGAATCCAATCCAGGTTCCAGATTGTCTCTAGATAGGAATGCCGGCACTGTAGCTAGTGATATCAATTGACCCAGCTTGATTTTCTGGGGGTGGGAAACATAAGAAGATGGCAATGAAAATAATAAATGATGCTTTATTTGTTATTTGACAGCAAAAAATAGGTGAATCACACCAGGCTGTAAGTGATCTGTTTCATCACTGGAGATCTTTAAGAAGAGACTGGACAGCCACTTGTCTGAAATGGTATAGAGTCTTCTGCTTGTGTATGGGGTTGGACTAGAAGACCTCCAAGATTCACTAACAAAAAATAGTGCAACCACATTGAGTGCCAAATAATATAGTCCTAGAAGTGGCAGGCCCCAAACCAGAGGTGGGATTTCGGCACCAGTTTCAGTGAACCGGTTGTTAACTTTTTGCCCAGTACGGAGAACTGGGTAATCCCACCTCTGTCTGGCCCTGCCCACCCCTCCCTTCCCAGGAGTCCCCCCCCCCACATGCCCCATTTTGGCTTCCGGGGTGGTGCAGGTGGCCATCGAGGCCCAAAATGGGCCATGGGGGGTGTCGTGTGGCCCTCACACCCCATTTTGGCTTCTAGGGTGGTGCAGGAGGACTTCCAGGCCCCAAACCCCTGCTCTAGGGTGAATTGGGAAAAGAGATTTTGCATGATCATTACTGTGAGGTGAGTTGGGAATGGGGATTTTGCATTATGATTGTTCATAAGTAGGAACCAGTAAGAGGAATGGAAAAATCCCTATCTGTAGATCAGTGTTTTTCAGTCTTGGCAAGTGTAAGATGGGCGAACTTCATGCTGCCTGGGGAATTCTGGGAATTGAAGTCCATGCACCTTAAAGTTGCCAAAGTTGAGAAGCATGGGTCTACATTAGACCTTAGGATTTTCCATTCCTGTTTTATTCAGAACTAGTGTACCCGGCCACGCGTTGCTGTGGGTCAGTCTGCTTAAATGGGAAAGAAAGAAAAGAGAAAGCGCACGTTTCCAATATGTTTAATTAACATCTCAGAATTATGGTTAACATTGATGTCAATTCCCCCCCCTTTATTTTTGGAGGTTTAAATTTGTGTTTAAAACTCTGCTATCTTATCCCTTTATTTCTCTGAGGTACTTGCCAGAGTCCCGCGATGGGTGGTGGTGGTCAGCCCCCTCTCAGCAGGCATGTCATGGTTTCCCCATAAAAGCCTCTACTATTCTATTCCCTTACTTGTTTCCCTCAGCTTGTGGAGCGTGTGTCCAGCAGAGGGCGCTGGTTTTCAACAAAATCATGTTACCGGTTTTTAACCGGTTTTTCAAGGAAATCATATGTGCACCTGTCACAGGTGTGACATCTATATAATATAGGTATATAAAAATGGTCTCGTATTCGAATGCAACGTTCTGTCAAAATTTCAAAGCAATCGGTGAAGTACTTTCGGAGATCTTAGATCATTCCCAAACGAACACTTACATTTTTATTTATATAGATTTGGTGCAATTAAATAAATCAGTTGTGGTTTCATTAACAAATAGTGATTAAAACGATATGAATCATTACTGGACTTTTTGTGAGAAATTGAAATTAAAAGTTGATCTGGGCTTTGATGATTAAATAAGGGATTATGGAAATAATGTAGACAAATGTTAATCTTAGAGTAAAAGTTTGATATATATATTTACTTATATCTGTACCAAAGTTGGAAGTCATTCTTTTTCAGTTTTCCTTCTTTTCCTCTTTCTTTCTTACACTTTCACTATTTTTCTTTCCTGAACCTTTTCTTTTTTCAAATCTGTTTTTTATTTGTTTATCCCTTAGCTTTGTATTTTTTGTTGTATGAAGGATCAAATATTCAGCCATTATAATTCTACATTCCTTATTTACAGAAATCATATCAGATTTAAATGAAATCCACTGGGAGCCATCTCATATAACGCAGGCTCTGAGTCCCTCTAACCAAAAAATGTTTATCGATAGAAAGGAATATTTGTAGCTCAGGGTTGAACTGTGGGTTCCTTGGTGCTCTCTAAGCTTGATGGTTTTCTTGCAGATGTTTCATTACCAAACTAGGTAACATTATCAGTACTAGAAGGGAGTGTAGTTTGCTCTTATTTTCATATACTAGTGACTTACCCTGTCAGTGTTGATCAGTTGCTTCACAAAAAATGTTTTGATTGGTGCCGGGTCTCTACAGCCTCAGGCACAGAAGGGCTATTCTGCACCCCTCCCTCAAATGTTCTTTAAGATACAGTTTCCCAGCATTCCTTTAGGAACCTCCAATATGCAAACTGTGGTTACTCATCCTAAAATGAATCCTCTTTACCTGGAGCTTCAAAATTTGCTGTTTGCTGGGAGGTGTGTAGCTAAAAATCAGTCTACATTTAGTGTACATCTGACTTTGGGGATATTTCTTCATAACCAAACAAAAGTGTATTTTCTGTGCAGTTCACACCCCTTGGTCACTGGATCTGGATGTCACAAAGCAAAACCCACATTTTGTAATTAACCCCCACGCCCTGTTTTGGCTGGCAGAGTGCTGCAGGAGGCTGAGTGCTGACATGCCCCCTGGCCATGCCTACACTGGCCACGCCCACCCAGCCACACCCAGCCACACCCACCCAGCTGGTCATTAGGGCAGAGAACCAGTTGTTAAATTATTTGAATCCCACCACTGCCCCAAACCCCAAATCAGTCAAACTTGCCAGGATTTTGCTGAAGCCCATCCAGACTCTCATAACCTCTAGGCAACAGAGTACCGTAATATGTTTAATTTTAATTATAATTCCTTAGGGACAGAAATGTGCAATTGGGTATCATCAGTGTACCTCAACCCATGGCAATTGATGAGCTCATTCAGAGACCTCATTTAGATATTGAATAGGAGTGGTGATATGTCCTTTCTTGGCATCTGAGCACACTGAGTGATGTCAATATCCAATCCCACCCTGCATAATAATAGAGGCAGATAAGAGGAGCCCTGTGCAGAGAAACACTGTGAGTAGAATTGCTACATGTTGTCTTGTTTTGCTATCAACATTGAAAAGGTACAAACAAAATGGCAAACAAAATGATTTAGTAGTTGAAACAACCTCCACATGAGGCAAACGTTACAATGTTTGAGATCATATGTGGTTATTATAAAGATACATAATGTTACTCATGGAGAAAGTAAACTGGGAGACAGGACAATGGTGTATCTCAATGATATCAAAAGTAATGTTCACATTTATGTCTATTTCATTGTAGAATTCATGGATGGTCCATTGGGGTTTGAAAATGTCAGGGGCCATCTTCATAATTTGGGTTATAGATTTCCAAACTAGTATTGAAACTCAAATAGACATGTCCCCCCATTCTATCTCTCTTCCATTCTAACTCTGAAATTTTGTATGGCCTTCATCTTTGCCAGGTTCTACAGACCTGTAGAGACATTGTAAAACTTTCCTCTTCAGCAGCATGTATGGACAGCTCTGTGCACATTCTCCTTTGTTGTTCTCTTTACAAAGAATCGCAGAAGAATATTCACATATTCCATTTTAAAGAACTGCCTTGGTAGAAAGCACAATGCTTATCTGTCATGTCTTCTATCCAACCAGGTCTTTGATATATCTTTCCAGGTTGCCCAATTTTATGCCTCTATTCATCCCACCTATGACTGAAGCTTAGCACTAATCTTGATATTCATCATTGTCATGCCTTCTTTTTAGACTTATCAATAATTTTAGCTTTATGAGTTTTCTATGTAGTATTTTACAGTCAAAAGGCCCAAATAAATGTTTATTGTTAGATTGGAGGATTTGATGTATCTCTGCCCTATAGCTACATTAGAACCTCCCATGTAGTACAAAGTTGTATGCGACTGTTAAAACCTTGTACTAAGGTAGAGATAACAGGAAGATTTGTTGATGAGGATAAGTGAGGGAGATTGAAAATGTGCAAACACACAAAAATAAATAGCATTGAGTTACTGAATTCAGATTATGATCCAAACTAGAGAAAAACGTGGGACAGTCTATCATAATGCTTGATTTGAAGCAAATCTTCTGAGCTATTAAAAACAGCCTGAACGTAGTAGGTTCTTACTTACATTGCTTGAAGTTGAGACAAGAAGATGTTTGAGATAGATAGGTTTAGAAAGAGTAAATGCTATAAAATCTTTGAATAATTAAGTCCATTAATTATTCCCCTTAACTATGAGGGGTAGAAAGGCTGTAAAAGAGCAATTCAGATTGTGATTCTGCTGAATTTTATACTAAAAAATAGTAGATTTCAGGGTGTTTTTCAGACAAGGGCTATCAGTTGTTGAAGTCACTCCCACTTTTTCATTAACCTTTAGAGCCTATCTCAGAGCTGATTTATTTCCCAGCCTCTTGGTGAAGGAGCAATGTATCAAAAATAGAAGATTCAATTTTTCATAAATTGTGATGGTGACATATTTTCCGTCTGACTCCTTTGTGTCTCTATTTCTATAAATGGCTATGTCTGTATGCCACAAGAATTTGGAGGAAGTATGTAATATATCAACTATACTGATGATGATGATGATGATGATGATGATGATGATGATGATAATGATGATGATTCATACTGATTATCAACTATGATAAATTAAGCACTATTTGTTTAGGAATCTGAAAATATAATGGTTCATCCTTAGATCAACTTCAAAATCCAAGGGATTTGTTTAAGACAGATCAAGGAAAATCACGTCACTGCTATTGCATAATACAGGATGGAAAAAGGTGCTCCCCAATCTTTTTTAAAACCCAGACAAGAAATAGGTCTCAAAGATCCTGGAGCACCGGGGAACTGCCAGAGGACTGGAAAAGAGCTGATGTAGTTCCCATCTTCAAAAAAGGAAAAAAAACAGATCCAGGAAACTACAGACCTATCAGCCTGACCTCAATACCAGGGAAGATTTTGGAAAAGATAATCAAGCAACGAATCAATGAACACCTAGAAGCAAACAAAGTAATAACCAAAAGCCAACATGGGTTTGTCAAAAACAGATCATGCCAGACTAATCTTATTGCATTCTTTGATAAAGTGACAAAATTAGTGGACCAGAGGAATGCTGTCGATGTGGTTTACTTGGACTTCAGTAAGGCATTTGACAAAGTAGATCATAACCTACTACTAGATAAAGTAGAAAAATGTGGGTTAGACAGCATCACCACCAGATGGATTCGAAACTGGCTAACCAACCGCACTCAGCGTGTAGTGCTCAATGGAACTGCATCTACATGGAGGGAAGTATGCAGTGGAGTACCCCAAGGCTCTGTTTTAGGCCCAGTACTCTTCAACATCTTCATCAATGACTTGGACGAGGGGATAGATGGGGAACTCATCAAATTTGCAGATGACACCAAACTGGCAGGAATAGCCAACTCTCCAGAAGATAGGCTCAAGATACAGAAGGATCTTGACAGACTTGAACATTGGGCGCTATCAAACAAAATGAAATTCAATGGTGAAAAAAGTAAGGTTCTACATTTAGGCAAGAAAAACAAAATGCACAGGTACAGTATATGTGGTACCTTGCTCAACAGTAGTAACTGTGAGAGGGATCTTGGAGTCCTAGTGGACAACCATTTAAATATGAGCCAGCAGTGTGCAGCAGCTGCCATAAAAGCCAACACAGTTCTAGGCTGCATTAACAGAGGGATAGAATCAAGATCACGCGAAGTGTTAATACCACTTTATAATGCCTTGGTAAGACCACATTTGGAATACTGCATACAGTTTTGGTCGCCACGATGTAAAAAGAATGTTGAGACTCTAGAAAGAGTGCAGAGAAGAGCAACAAAAATGATTAGGGGACTGGAGGCTAAAACATATGAAGAACGGTTACAGGAACTGGGTATGTCTAGTTTAATGAAAAGAAGGACCAGGGGTGACATGATAGCAGTGTTCCAATATCTCAGGGGTCGCCACAAAGAAGAGGGAATCAAACTTTTCTCCAAGGCACCTGTGGGTAGAACAAGAAGCAATGTGTGGAAACTAATCAAGGAGAGAAGCAACTTAGAACTAAGGAGAAATTTCCTGACAGTTAGAACAATTAATCAGTGGAACAGCTTGCCTCCAGAAGTTGTGAATGCTCCAACACTAGACATTTTTAAGAAGATGTTGTATAACCATCTGTCTGAAGTAGTGTAGGGTTTCCTGCGTAAGCAGGGGGTTGGACTAGAAGACCTCCAAGGTCCCTTCCAACTCTGTTGTTGTTATTATTATTATTATTATTATTATTATTATTATTATTATTATTATTATTATTATTATTATTATTATTATTATTATTATTATTATTATTATTATAAAATACAAGTGGCTTATGATATCATGTCAAGGCCCCCTGTTAATCTAAGCAGCTGTAAGCAGTTGCCTCATCTGTTGTGTTATGGATGACAACGATAGTGTTCCCCTGACAACAAAACTCCATGTTATTTCACAGGCCATAGAAATAAAAATATAGATGGTAAAGGATTTCCATCTTCCATTACATTAAAAAAATATTATCATAGTTGTATTTGGAGACTCTGAAAATGCAGATTATGCATCTCAACAGGTAGCAGTATCTGGCTGAGTTGTCTGGGAAACCACCAGGGGATACAGGATTATAATGTCATAAACATCCCAGAAGATAAGTGGCAGATCACTTCCATGCCATCCCAAACCCTGAAACCACAAGGGGTCATACTTGACTATAGGACTTCTTTAACTTAGAGATTCTGAGAAAGAAAGATGCTAGCAGTGCTTTTTGCTAAAGCAGGGATGCATAATCTGCATTTTCAGAGTCTCCAAATACAACTATGCAAGGGTGGGCTCCACTTACCTTCGCCACCGGTTTGCATTGTGATGTTTCAAGCATGTCCCCTCGTGCGATTTGGCTTCCGCACATGCTCAGAAGCAGGAATTAGCCTGAAACACAGCTGAGGAGCTCATCAACTGTGCTTCGGGTGAAGAAATAAAGGTCAGAATTCACCCGCGGGTGGGTGGGAGGGCCCTTTTTCAAGCTGCAGAAGGGGAAAAATCCACATAAATTCCCAAAAAAGATGGCGGCGTGCACAGAACAGCACCGACAGTGACATCACCAGCGGGTCGCTACCGGTTCAGGCGATCTGGTCCGAACCGGGAGGAACCCACCCCTGCAACTATGATAATATATTTGTTAATGTAATCGAAGGTGGAAATCCTTTACTACCTGTATTTTCATTTCTATGGCCTGTGAAATAACATGGAGTTTTGTTGTCAGGGGAGAACTATCTTTGTCATCCATAACACAACAGATGAGGCAACTGCTTTCAGCTGCTTAGATTAACAGGGGGCCTTGACATGGTATCATAAGCCACTTGAATTATAGCATTCAGGGATATAGTGAAGCATCTTGAGTGCTTGGCCTCTGCACATCAATATAAGAAATCTTTCTGCAGATGACAATGAAATAAAATCCACTAGGAAGCATGTGCTCCAGGAAAAGCATGAGCAGGTACCTGATTGTAGTTACACGTGCTCTTTCAAACGAGTAGCAAAAGAAGCATTTTCAAGCTATTTTATTGTCTGATGTGTTTTCCTAACTCTCTTGCTATCCAGTGAATTGGCATTAAAAACTATTTTCCTTAGCAGTAGCTCCAGCATCAGTTCAATATCATCCAGTTATACAAACAATGTCTTCTCATAAAGGAATAAGATGGTAAAGAATGACATGGGATTTTTCCTTCCCAATCAAAATAATTTTAGAGCAGGGGTCCCTAATCCCCAGGCTACAGCCCACGACTGGGCCTTGAGCCTTTCAAAACCAGTCTGTGGAAGTGGCGGGAGAGTATACACATGCTCCTCCCTACTCATGCAAGCAGTGGCCGAGTGTGCGCACAGCTCCATTTGCATGAGAGGCTATGTCCACCACTTGCTCAAATGGAGTGTGCACGAACACACATTTGCCTGATGGATGCGGAACCATCACCTCTCCCCCCCCCCGCTGGTCCCCAAAGCCAAAAAAAGTTGGGGAACTCTATTTTAGAAGTTAGGTGATCCCCCAAAATGAAATGGTCCCCAGGTCACCATCCACATGACCACAGAAGTCACTTCAGACAATACTGGCTCTCTCAACTAGGAAACGAAGATAAGCACTGCCTCCTAGACTCAGATTCAACTCAACAGAGGAAATATTGACCTTTTATTTACGTATACACTGTTCCCCTGAAAATAAGACCTATCCCACAAATAAGCCCTAGCATGTTTTTTTTATGCATGTGCCAAAATAAGCCCTACTTAAGAGCCTTCACAGCCAGCCACCCGCCCATTCCGTCTGGTTGCTCACAGTGTCAAGGCCACGAGATGAGATGGGGGGATGGAGCTACTCCACACACTCTGAACCGGCTTACCTGAGGGCCCCTGCAGCCAGGCCACCCACACCCCAACACCTGCTTCACAGCAGCAGCACCGGTAATCATGTGCAGCAGGAGACCATGTGGCCCACTGGCCCATTTCTTCTGCTTGCTCATGGCTGCAACGGAGCAGGAGGCAAAGCAGTGTGCTGGTGCCATGGACGTGAGGCAAGGCAGGTGTTGGGGCATGGATGGCCTGGCTACGGGGCCCTGAGGTAAGCCAGTGTGGGGCATGTGAGGCAGCTCCACTCCCCTGCCTCATTGTGGCGGTGGCACTGGCATGCTACGCAGCCTCCTGCCCTGCTGCAAGCAAGCAGAAGTGGGTATCCCATACATGGAAAAAAATAAGACCCCCCCCAAAAAAATAAGCCCTAGTGCTTATTTTGGGGACCAAAGGAAAATAAGATCCTGTCTTATTTTTGAGGAAACACAGGGTACATACACATACCCATACCCATACCCATACCCATACCCATAAGAGGGTAACTGTCTTAAAATAATCCAGAAGTAGACAATCCACTGGATTAAACTGCTTACTCTCTAGAGCTAATCCATATACCAAATAAAGAAGTTTCATTTTGTTCCTTGCTATACAGTACTTACTAAGCTAGGCAGCAAAAAGTAGCTGATCTTGACTGAACTTGAAATTGCTAAATAGAATGATCCTTGGGAGAATATAGATATGTGAATTTTTGTTTTCTTAAAGATTGTATTTATAAACAAATCAACCTGATTTCCTGGATAAAACACATAGGTTAGAACACAAGTAGTGTTCCATTATTATACTTTAAAACGTTTTGCAGTATTATTGTTGGATCCAAACTCTTTATTCACTGGGGAGGGAAAGATTTGCTCTTCTTTCATTGAACATTGCAAATCAGTGTAAAATGGAATGGAGTTTTAAGCATGTGAAAAACTGGCCCAGTCTGTTAAGTGACTGCACCATCTATGCCAATTCTAAACCTTGGTTGTCCCCTCTCTCTGGAGTCCTGTGTAGGCTAAAGTAGTTGGCACACCCATACTTTGAATGTGTTTCTCTCAGCCATTGGAGGTAGGCCAGGTCAACATGCATAGTAGGGATTTCAAGAATACTTCCTTTAATGGTGCTGAAGTATAACAACAAAACTTTAAAAGTCCATTCAAGATTTTCTCTGTCCTATCTTATCAAGGCAGAATCTTTTGAGTTTCCTTCTATACGTCCCTCTTTATTACAACTATACAATATTTTCTGCAAGTCTCCCCTTAAAGGCTAATTTCTTCCTTCTTCCCTAAAGAACTTTTGCATTCCTTCCCCAAGGCACTAATTTTTCTTCCCTTATAGTTACTGATAGAGCAATTACTGTACCTTGGCAGTTCATTCATGGAAATTCATCTGTTGTACATTCAGGTACTGTAATGGCAAGTGAATCTGTACTTGGTGAAATGCCCGTTTCCCTGAAAATTATAAAAAGAGAGGAATGTGATAAGTGATATGATAACAGTTAATTAACTTAACATTAATTTGGCTCCAAAACAGATGTAAGAATGTTCCTGGTTATCTGGCAAATGTTACATAAAACATTTGCCGCAAAGAACATCAGTGACTTTCCTAAACCTCGTTGAGTACAATATGCAAGATTTTTTTTAAAAAAAATAGTTTTATTCCATTTAGCCTTTTAAAACTCTACCTCTTTTCAGAATAACACTTTACAGATAATTATATCAGTATACATAAAAAGACAAGGAAACGAAACTGAAAACTGAATCTAGGAAAAACATTTTTATTCTGACTGCAGACTTACTTGGGGACGTGCTAATTCTCCTGTTCAGGGCAAAAGGAAAAGAGGACAAAAAGCATGCGTTTATGCAGTTGCAGTACCCTAGCTTTGATCAATCTTAATGATTAGGCAAATTTAAACATTCTCTGTCATTTAATTCTTCACTTGCAGTCCTAAATGATAATTAAGAGTCAAGTTGCTGTAATGATTAAGACACCAGACTAGAAATCAGGAGAGTTCCTAGTCCTACTTTAGGCATAAAGCTAGGTTGGGGACATTGGGCCAGTAGTATCTCTCAATCCTAAGAAAGCAATGGAAACCACTTCTGAAAAACCTTGCCCCCCAAAAAATTGCAAGCATTCTCCATTAGTCAACTTTAACTCAAAGGCAAATAAAAAAACTGCAAAGAATATATAGCATATTCTAGTATTCTACCTAGTATAGTTCCATGGTTTGAGTTGTTGCTGGCAAGATGCCAGAAAAAAGTCTGAACATCTGTGGTATGCTTCTAACTTAAAGATAACTGTTGTCTTCTTTACAAAAGTAAATCTTTTTATAAATGCTCCTTTTTTCCATACAAGTTTACAGTGGGCACTCCAAGACATGAAGGAACAAAATATCTTAGCATCCCTTTGAATACATTCAAGGTTTGTAGGAACTGGAGGTACTCATGGTGGATTTCTTAAAAAAAAACACACACACAAAACTTCTATTAGTTTAGAAATTATATTATGGAAATATTAAAACTGGAACCATATAGGAAATATAGTGCAAAAGTAGGCACAGCCAGACCAAGGAAACAATTCCACAGGAAGGCTAAAACTATGGTTATCGGTTATAATAATAGAATGTTGATTGTGTTATATCTACTCTCCTTTCGTGTATCCCCATGGATTAGACAGGTGTAGGTCTGAGCCACTTCCAATATTATCTGTCTGTTATGAACTTAAAATATGTTTTACACCTCATTGTCCTGACAAAGAAGTTTTGATAGCTCCATAAATGTCATCTTCTTTCTCTCTATACATGGAATATTATGGGAAATGTATTCCCTAAATAAACACCAATTGCTTAAATCAATGCATTTTGGCAACATTGTTTCTATGAGTAATGTATATCATTGAACATTTTTACACAATTTGCAACTATGAGGATCATTAAGGAAAAGCTAATACCATAAAATCTATTGCTATATTTAAGACCAGGTATATGCTGCAGAGAAACAGTTATGTAAACTAACAATTTAATTTTCAAAGTTCTAAACATGCACTCAAAGTTGCACCAATTTTTAGACTTTAATACAATTTGACTCATTAACTTCTTTCTAATTTCATGTGGTTCCTAAATCGAGATAGAGCAGGGTGTGGAACAAATAATTTAATATCTCAGTTGAACCAAAAAAAGAATTTCTGCTAAATGCTGAATTATTTGCAAGTTTGTGGCAGTAGTATTTCAGTAAAAGATGTATCTAGTTTCCAATTAGCTTCTCCCTTTGAAAATCTAATTTCACAGTTTCACTATTTAGATTCTCATTTCTGATGTAGTTATCTGTTTTTCTTCTCCTCTTTTATGAAGCTTCTCTGAATCATAAATTGCATTGCAAATTCTAAAAATACTACATAAAAATCATTCAGGGAGAGAACGGCTATGAGAAAAGTATTGTGCACTAAAAGCAATGTGGAAGAAAAAGACTGTAACTAAATTATTCTACAGAAAGTTTCTTTTAAGAGTAGAGCATAACTGGCTACTTGATTTGCAAGGGAATAAACTACTCAACCTGTTTGGGCAACATATAAACACACACACACACACACACACACACACACACACACACACGTATATACGTACATACTGTACATACATACATACACACACACACACACACACACACACACACACACACACACACACACACACACACACACACGTATAAGCAGCTACGTCCTCTTCGCTGACGACATAAAACTATTTAACATCACTGACAATACTGCTGCCCTACAAAGCAACCTTGACTATGTGTCAGAATGGTCAAACAATTGGCAACTCCAAATCTCAGCTAACAAATGCTCTGTCTTACACATTGGCAACAAAAATCAGAACATCAAATACAAGCTGGGAGGATACGACCTTGTAGATGACCCTCACTCGTCAAGGACCTAGGAGTACTCATCTCAAACGATCTAAGCCCCAGAGCTCACTGTAACAGCATTGCCAAAAAGGCATTAAGAGTTGTTAACCTAATTTTGTGAAGCTTCTTCTCCAGTAACACTGTACTGCAAACTAGGGCATACAAAACTTTTGCCAGACCAATCCTTGAATACAGCTCATCTGTCTGGAATCCACACTGTATATCGGACATTAACACAATTGAGCAGGTCCAGAGGTATTTCACGAGAAGAGCACTCCACTCCTCTGCTCACAATAAAATACCACCAGGCTTGAAATTTTGGGCTTGGACAACCTTGAACTACACCGCCTACGGTCTGACCTAAGCATAGTACACAAAATTGTCTGCTACAACGTCCTACATGTCAACGACATTTTTCTGAATATAAGTAATTATATAGATGTCCATGAAATGGAATTGAGATAATGCCAAGTTCCATGAGTTGTACTTCATGAATTTATGATCAAAGTTATTACCCTTGAGTAGACCATATAATAGATCTAAATTATATAACACATACTGTGTTTTCCCAAAAATAAGACCCGGTCTTTTTCCCCCTCCAAAAGAGGCATTAGGTCTTATTTTGGGGGGATGTCTTCCACTGATTTATCTCACGGCAGTGGCACCAACAGCCCCACCCAGCAGGAGCCTGTGTGGCTTCAGGAAAGACCTCTGCAGCCAAGAAACGAGCTCTGGATTGACGCACGCGGCACCCCCTTGCCTCTGTTTTGCCTTCAGAAAGGCCTCTGACAGTGAAATGGAGGCTGGGGGGGGGGACACTGTCAGTGTTCAAGTAACATCCCCAATGAAAGAAGACTCCAAGGCTGGAAGTTCCTCAAAGTTCCATTTTATTAGAGATATCATATTGGCACATCTGGGAAAACCCGAATCTGAAAGTTTCCGGGTTTTCCCCATCCCTCCCCCCAAAAAATCCAAGTCGATTCCCCTGCACCCACATGTTCATCACACGGTCCAATCAATGCACCGTCCCAACTGGAGATGCCTCCCAGTCACACCACTCCAGGTGCAGGCCGAATGTCCTTGACTCTCTGAGAAAGGAATGTTATTTTGGCTAGATATCCCTGCAACTCCATGCAATCCCCCCTCCCAGTTTCCCACAGGACTAAATGTGGCAGCCCTGAAGATCCAAAGAAAAAGATGGCTGCATGCATCAATCCGAAGCTTGTTTCTCAGCTGCAGAGGCCTTTCCTGAAGGCCTTTGGTGGTGAAATGGAGGCCGGGGGAAATGTGCGCAAGTGGTGGCAAGTGGCCGCAGAAGAAGTGGGCCAGCAAGATGAGGCCGGTGTTGGCGTGTGGGACGCCTGGCTGCAACTGTCCTAAGATAAGTGGGTGCGGGGCACATGGGGCAGCTTCACCTCCCCATCCCCACCCTAGCTTGATTTTTACCCATGCGCCTCACCCCACCTCGTGCAACAGAGTGCATAGGGTCTTCACTAAGGCTTATTTTGGGGAGTAGGGCTTACATTGGGCGCACATGTAAAAATCAAGTTAGGGCTTATTTTCAAAGAAACACAATAATTATGTAACATATACAGTAAGCAACATAGCAAACCAACTTAGTTGACTATGAAAATCATAAGTTGGGAAACTCGAGACAAATGATATATAAAGGAAATTTGCTGAAAAACAGTTGGCATTGGGAAAAAGAGCATACATGAAAAAAATGCTACAAAACTGAAGGTGAAATGAAGTTATTGGTGTGGGGGAATAGAAAAGGGCTGAAAGTGAATTTGATGGCTTTTTTTGCATCAGAAATAGGTATTAAAATTTACTTTCCTTGCATGCGTTCCAAGAATGTCTGTTTTGGGGTAGTTTTTGTTGCCTTAACAGCTGAACTATGGATTCGGGATTGCACTGGGTACTTGTATTTGCATAATTTTGGGATCATTTTATTGCAGTACAGATCACCACCAACCTGAACTGAATCTTGGGTTCTTCACATTGCTTGACCTTAATATGGCTAAAAGTGGAGCTATTTGTTTGGGATTATCCTGCTTGCTTTGAATTCCTAATATGAGCTGCTCAGCCAAGTAGGTGGCAGCCCCTCTTCTAATTAACCGATTTGGTCAAACTAGTTGAAAGTTATAGTTGGGAAAGCTATGGAATGCTAGAAATAATATTGCACTGGAACATCCTTAGCAGCTATTCTCTGAGAAGCTCACTAGAGCATAGGGAGTACAAAACATGTTCATTTTGACAGATTTCAATCTTTTATTTTACACCTTCTACAAAGGGTGGAAGGAATACATTCTGAGCTCTAACTGCAAAAGCAGTTTTCTCATAATTTGTTATTCTGCTGTGCTGCTTAAGTGTACTGAGGAACAGATTTTATTAACAGGGTTTCAGCATGATGAACTGAAGATTAAGTGAGGATTCAGTTGTAGATTGTCCCCAATAATTTTAAAAAAAGTGAACAAGCACTTATGCTTATAAACTTTACAACGCCATAGCTTTGTGAAGGCTATATTTTTTGTGATAAGTTGTTACATGATTGCTCTTTAATGTAGAGATATTGTAAGCATGACTTCCAAGGGTGGGTTCTGGTTTTCTTCACTGCCGGTTCGCTCAGTGATGCGCCACGTGTGTGCTTGCGCATGTGCAGTGTGCGGCAATGTGCAGTGCGTGCGTGCGCATGCACTGTGCTAAAAACACAGCTTCTGCGCATGTGCAGAAGCAAAAAACAAGATGGTGGCACCTATGGCGCCGCCGAGAAAGCCAGTTCGTGGGCGTGGCAGGCCTGTGTCACTGCCGGTTCCAGGGACCCAGGCCGCCAAGTTACTACCGGTTCTATAGAACCGGTCCGAACTGGGAGGAACCCACCTCTGATGACTTCCCTTTCTTTCTCACACTGAAATGAACAATAATAATCACTGGATGCTAAGACTTGCAGAAAAGCAGGAGTGTGCCCAGATGAAATTGAATTTCTAACCAGAAATTTCACTTACAAGTTATTGTTATTGCTCTCAACACTAAATCCTCAATAATATATTTTTTAAAAAAGCTAGCAAGGCAGCTAATAATCCCTTCATTTTCTTGACAATCAAAGCAATAGCAGAACTACAACAGAACTGCTATTTAATGAATATTGAAATGTTTATATCCAAATAAAAATCAGGAAGAAGAGAAGAGCAGGTAAATCTGCAACTTTAAAAATCTGCTACTGTATAAAGTAACACTGAACAGGGAAATAGCATGCTGATGAACCCTATGAAGGAAAGAAATCAAGCACACAATTTGTACTTTTTTTAAAAAAAATAGTCCTGTTCCTTGGTGGGGCCAACTTAACCTTCAAGGATGAACCAAACAAATATTACACAGCTGATCTAGAATTGTAGGGGAATCTGGTTGGGAGCCAATTCTCCCAGGCTGATCTATTAATCTACCTGGAACATATTCATAGACATAATACCTGCCTATACTTCAGTGTTTACAGTCAGCCCAAGTTGAGCAATACACACATATCAATAGGCTAATGGCATCTGTTTCTTTTAAAACAAAAGAGACAATTGGTACCCTCTAAAGCAGGGTGTCAAAATGGCAGCCCACGGGCCGTATTCATCATTCATTCTGGCAGGCGGGGTGAAGAAGTAGAAGATCGGATTCACCCTGAATGAATGGGTTTTTTTAAAATGATGTTATGTTTTTATATTATCATGTTTTTTATTTTATTGTTCTTATTCCTATTGTACGCCGCCCTGTGTCCTACGGGATTGGGCGGCCTATAAGAACTTTTAATTAAATTAAATTAAATTAAATTAAATTAAATTAAATCACATGCAGGACCATGCCCACCCAGCTCCGTGAAGGGGAAAAACATCATGAAACGTCACATGATGGCAATGTGATGCCGTGAGTTTGACACCCATGCTCTAAAGCATACAGTAGTTACAACATGGAATCCAAACATGGGTTAATTTTCAGATGCTAAAACTACTTGCAAACTGCATATCTGCTATTTCAGGGAAATGTAGTACAGTTCAAAGGTAGGCCTATTTCTTTCCTGTAAATGGCCTGAAGTACCATCGTTTGCTTGATTTTATTCACCCTTCTAAAGTCAATAATTACACTCGGACAAACATTATGGGATAATCCTGCCTTAAGATGAAACAGGTAAACAAGAAATAAGTTCTGAAGGGGGGAAAGTGAGTTTGAAGAATTTACTACCCAAGGAATCAGTAGATGTTTGGAGGGAGTAGGTTTTTTTTTAAGTATTTCAGTAACATAAACAAACATATACAAGGAACCAGGAACCATTTCATCCCTGGCTAGAATTGCACAATTTGACATGATGGCCTAGATAGCATCATTAACAACCATTAAGTTTCATGCAATGTCTAGCCAGATGCTTATAACATTTTGGTACAGTAGTCTTGGACATTTTTTTAAATGAGATTTCAGTACCCTCATGTGAAATCTCAGTGTTTCAGTATCATTCAAAAACAGGGGTGGGTTCTGGTTTTCTTCGCTGCCGGTTCTCTCCTTGACACACTGTGCGGGCGCACGTGCATGTGCAATGCTAAAAAAACAGTTTCCGCACATGCGCAGAAGCAAAAAACAGCTTTTACATGTGTGCAGAAGCAAAAAACAAGATGGCGGCACCTATAGCGCCACCGAGAGAGCTGGTTTGGGGGTGTGTGGCAGGCCTGGGTTGCTGCCAGTTCCAGCGACCCAGGCCGCCAAGTTACTACCGGTTCCATAGAACCGGTCTGAACCGGGAGGAACACACCTCTGATTCAAGATTTTGGTCATCTGGGGAGAGGGGCATGTTACCTCCTTTACTTGGAGGTGGTCACATGAGTTATATCTGCCTTACATATTTATTTATTTATTTATTTATTTATTTATTTATTTATTTATTTATTTATTTATTTATTTATTTATTTGTTTGTTTGTTTGTTTATTTATTTATTTATTTATTTATTTATTTATTTATTTATTTATTTATTTATTTATTTATTTATTTATTTATTTATTTATTTATTATTTATTTATTTTATTTAAATAGATTTGTATGCCGCCCAACTCCCGGGGGACTCTGAGCGGCTCACAACATGTCAAATCCATGTATCAATATAAAATCATAACAATTAAAAACTACAAAAGTTAAAAAAACATCTAGCATTCATAACCAGGGGGAGACCCATATATAGTCTGATTGGTCTCACTTTCACCCCGCCTGCCGGAAGAGCCAGGTTTTTATTGCTTTACGTGCTGTTAATCACATACTCTATATGTGTCATTTATATTATCTAGATGTCCTTAAAGACAATAAACATCTTTCTTTAAATAAACTGCATAGTTTATTTGTGATATGATCTGTTTCTTATAACTGATTAGAAAGTTAAGCATTTACAATGCTGTTAATCCTCAATTCATTACAATTTAAATGTGAAATTAATTTAAAAATACATTTGATCCCCACATCATGGCTCCTTCAGAAAAATCATATATTCCTCCTTAAAGGAAAAAAATATTGTTGTTCATATTCAGAATATAATGGCAGTTTGGCATTGCTGATATTCAGATAGGATCTCTGATATGTAATGATGGTTGTATGGATCCCAAATGAACTGTATATGGCCCATGGGTTTTGCAGTTCTTCATTACACCAAGAAGTCAGTTTTAAGTGGTTCATTTAATCATATGGTTTCCTCTGATTGTGTCCCATAGATTTTAACATTCTGTCATCTTATCTTAGAGGAGAATACTGCTTGGATCCAATTCAATCAGTGATTACCTGTATTGTATTATTATTTAGGTAGGATGGAGTTCATTCTTTCCTCTTAAATCTTTACCCTTAAAGCTTTACAGTGGAGCTGGTGTGAAAAATGCCTCATTGGCATTGCACATTTTAAACCGTAAAGACTTACAAAAGGAAGTTATGTATCTGTAAGAGAAGGCCATTTATTTAGGCTGTTTTACCAGTGCAAGCATGAAAACACATTTGCCCTATTTTTCCTTCCTGTAGCTGATCCATTTACCAATCAGAGATAATCATTACTAGTATTTGACAAACAGCTTTACTTTCACATTAGATGCAACATTTTACCATTAGTTAATTTGGGATAATATGTGGAAATGGAGAGGAAATCAATGAAAACAAAAGACAAGAACAAAGTTTGCACAGAATAGTAACTAAGTGGGTGCTAAAGCTATATTTTAAAACTCATAGCATGTCTATTTTGGGGGGAGGGGGTACATAGGCCAGGATGCCAATGAAAATACTACTACAGTACAGACATCCACATTTTCACTATGGTTTTATAAAAGCATAGCTTTTCCCATATCTGGTTAATATTACTGGTGCCCCACTGAGGAAGACTTTTACTGTGTATCCCTTTGCTTGAAGACTACAACTTTGGCACATTTTGAAAGGAGATTTTGTAAATGTCCCATAGAAAAGCATCTCTGTTCTTGTGCTGGACAAGTGAAGAAGATTATTCACTATATCCTCCATTCCATTGCCCTAATCTTCACTGAGATTAGGGCCAAATTGTTGAAGTTAAGTAAATTCTGAGGGTCAAGTGGTTGAATTATCTTCTTTGCAGATGGGTTTTTAATTGTTGCTAAAAACATTCAGGATGCTGTTTAGCACCTAGAAAACCTATCATGATATTGAGCCTGACTATCTAAGGGTCTATATACTGTATCTCTGGTAGTTTTTGGACTGGACAGAATTAGCATGTTTTAGATCCCATCAATTGTAAAATATCATCTAAATAATTACAAGAAGTTTGTTTGTTTGTTTGTTTGTTTGTTTGTTTGTTTGTTTATTCATTCATTCATTCATTCATTCATACATTCATTCATTCATTCATTTATTCATTTATTTATAAAATTTATTGGCCTCCCATCTTACCATAGGGTAACTCTGGGCAGCTTACAGTTACATAAAACATAAAAAGTTAAAAGAAAACATTAAAACCAAAGACAAATGGAGAGACAGGGGTGGAGTGGGGGGAGATGGGAACTGTTATTACACAATCAACCACCTCCATTGCGCTGTTCCCCCACTGAGGCCCCAAGCCAACTGGCAAAGTCTTTAGGCCCTTACAAAAAGATAGGAGGGTTGGGGCCAACCTCACATGGGGTAAGATGTTCCAGAGGGCAGGAGCAACAGCAGAGAAGGCCCTCCTCCTGGACCCCGCCAACCAGAATAATCGGGCTGACAGGACCCGCAGCATGCCTCCTCTGACAGCACAAGTGATATGGGCCAAGAGAGTCCCTCAAGTAACCTGAACCCATGCCATGAAGAGCTTTAAAAGTGATCACCAACACACTGAGTTGCAGTCAGAAGCAGACTGGTAATCAATGCAGCTCACCGAGCACTAGTGTTACAGGGGCCATTCTTGGGCCACCAAAACTACCCATGCTGCTGCACTCTGCACCAGCTGTAGCTTCTGAATGTTCTTCAAGGGTAGAGTGCATTACAGTAGTCCAGTCGTGAGATAACTACGGGCTGAATGACTGAGTGCAGGGAATTCTGGTTCAGGAAAGGCCGCAACTGGCAAATATCATGAAGTTGTGCAAAGGCTCTCCTAGCCACGACTGCCACCTGTTGGAAAATCCCCAAGTTGTGCACCAAGTCTTTATGGGGCAGTGCCACCCCATCCAGAGTAAAAGATGACAAAGTCCTCCATGTACCCAAAGCCATCCAGTCTTACCAGGCTTCAGTCGAAGACTGTTGTCCCCCATCCAGGCCCTGACAGCCTCCAGGCACCACCAAAGGGTGACCACAGCCTCACTTGGGTCACCAAGAGTGGAGATATATTGTTGGGCGTCATCAGCATACAATATATATTTAACATAATATAAGTTATGGCTTTTTTGTTGGCTTGCCTGTTCTATAGAGTGGCATTCCCCCCCCCCAAAGATCCATTTGAATCCTGTCCTGCCTTTATTTAAAAAGTTATTTAAAAACATGGTTCTTTCCCTAAGTAATGGAGTTAAGGTGGATGTCAAGACTTTTATAATACTACCTATGTTGAAATGGGTATTTTTCTCTTCTGGATATGCTTTTATTTATTTTTTCCTTAGCTATATTCGTTTTGTAAAGTTCATATTGTTGCAAGCTTCCCCGAGTTGTCCTGGAGTCAGGTGAACTTAAAAATCTTATATGGAATTTTTTGATAGGTAATATGGGAGGGTGGAGTTGATAGTAGCTAAGCCTTTAAGTGCTGCAAAGAACACTGAGTAGTCACTTCTTTAGGCATCTTCCCTTTTTTATTTGTTGTTATCCTTTTTCTTTTATCCTTTAAGAATTTCTTCTTCTAATGTTTTTGTAGTTTTGTCTGGTGGCATTTGTCTGATAGACATAATGCTGCCAACCGCCAGTTTATAAGCTTTCTGAGTCACATCAGCAAGCTTTATGGATGCTATCCACATTGGAAATTGCAAAAATGGATGGCTAAGGGACCTAACCAGGGTTGCAAATAGATATTTAATAAATATCTTTGTTACATTTCAAATACAAACTTTAAAATACAAACTGAGATTAAAGGAAAAAGGGGAGAGCAATTACAGGACAAGTTAAAAAAAGAAAAAAAAATACAACAAACAGAAATAACAGAAATGACTGCCCGCGTTTTCCAGTTCAGTGATAATAATACAATAGCAAGCTCTTTCTAAGTTTAAACGAATAATGTCAATATTTAAAATAGTTTAAAATACTAAAAAAAATCAATGTTCATATATAATACGTTTGATATATTTTTCTATTAATTTGAATCTAATAATAAATTATGAAATATGGATAACTCTATACTTGAAAATATTTCTCTATCCAAGAGCATGTTTTTGTTTTATGCCACCTTACTGTAAAATAAGTGGAAGATCTATGGCCTCCCTTTATGCAGCTTTGTGATTTCAAGTCAGCATTTGATTTGATTTCAATTTCTTATAGGTGAAACTTAAGAATCTTAGCATTGCAATTACTGGTTCCAATCAAGAGGATATTTAATGATGCCAGGATTAGATGACCCATTGGGTCTACTATCAAAGCCGATTTCTGTACATAAAGGAATTAAGCAGAGATGTATGTACCCTTGCTCCTTTACTGTTTAATCTACACATACACGCCTTGGCTATTGAACTTTCAGATCCCAATTTTCATCCCCTGGAATTGCACATATCAATGTTCCACTATTACTTTATGCAGATGATGCAACTATTATTTCTAGACCTCCAATTGACTTTAGGCATGCTTTTAACATTTTAGCAAGGGACACCAGGTTGGTATAAACCACCAGAAGATAGCAATGCTCTTTGCTAAAATATTTAGGAAACTGCAATAGGGAGCCAAAAAATTGAGCAAGTGAAGACTTCTAAATACTAAGGTGAGATTTTATTTTCAAAACACAGGTGCATGGAAGGCACATATTGATTCTGCAGTCTTGTGGGTGAAGAAGCAGTTCAGACATGTTACTAAAAGTAGAGAATGGACCTCACAGCTTTAAGATTGATTTGCACCTCAATCTCTAGCTCTGTATGGTTCCCAGCTAAGTCCTTATCCAATTTCTAGCTTGGTGGAAGTGGTACAAATTAAGTTTATCAATGTATTTCTCTATGTCTCAAATATGTATCTAGTGTAATCTTAAGGCCCTGAAACTGGCCAAAGGAGGATTCTGTTAAGAATTTGACTATTGATTATTAATTACTGGTTTAAGTGTCATAACGGGCTGCAGCATGCCGGAAACTGGGCCATGCAAAAAAGCAAAGCCCCGTCTGCGGGATGCAGGCAACACACAAAACCACACTCCCTCTAGTCTGCATAAAAACCTCTCTCCACAGAACCAGTCATTGGTGCCCAAAAGGATGGGGGCCACTGTGCTAGCTGGACCAATTTCACTCATCTTCCCTGATGAATTTCTATCTTAATGATCATAAGTAATTGATAAATTACTTTTTTTAAAAAACTTTTCTTTTGTGGCTTTTTAAAGACATTATAGTTTATTGAATTTATTCAAGTAAAAGAGTCAATGGCTCCTGGACACTGATTATCAGAATGAGAAAGGTATTATTCCCAAATCTATCTCATGTTTTTAACCACTACAGATGGAAATCAGCTCATTATATAAATCCATTAATCTCTGTATTACAATCAAGATTCGTTTTTAAGATCATATTCAACAGTCTTCCTTTGTACTTTTTAAAATGGGAAATCTAATAAGGTCCCTATCAGGGGTGGGTTCCACTTACCTTTGCCACCAGTTCGCATCACGACGTTTCACGTGCGCGTGTATGCTCCGCGCGTCCTCCCATGTGATTTGACTTCCGCGCATGCTCAGAAGCAGGAATTAGCTTGAAAAACAGCTGAGGAGCTCATCAGCTGTGCTTCGGGCGAAGAAATAAAGGACAGAATTCACCCAAAAGGGAAGGAGGGCCCTTTTTCAAGCAGCGGAAGGGGAAAATGCAAAAAAAGATGGCGGCATGCACGGAACGGCACCGACAGTGACATCACCAGCGGATCGCTACTGGTTTGGCCGATCCGGTCCGAACCAGGAGGAACCCATCCCTGGTCCCTGTGGCTAGTTGAATCTAGTTGAATGTAGCTCAGATAAGTTTGTTATTCTCAGAATCAAAAGAAAACATGATTTTGAGAACACTATAGGAGACAAATTTAACTGATGAAGATATAAATATTAATGGCATGGCAAAGAAACAGTAACCAAGCTTTGAGACTATTTCCTTTCCATGTTAAATTTTTGGGAAAAACTTACTTGGCATGAATTTCTTTCACATATCATCAATATGTGTGTGAGAGAGATCTTTGTATTCTTGTACAGAGTACAGTTTTAATACAATCATTTTGTTTTATAGAAATGCAAAGGAAGAATGTATATCCCTTATGCAAACATCGCACAAATCTTCTATACTTTTATTAGTTCAAGAGAGTTGAGTATCTTAAGATAGATTTTTCTGGTACAATTTCACTGTTTAAAAGCTTGGCTTTTAATCTGTAAATTGACACAACTGAATTAGTGCCTCATTAGAATAACATTCTTTGACTGTAAATAATCAATATTGTGTTAGCCAAGACCTGACTTTATTCATGTCAGTGGGTTGCCATGGGTGAATTAGCTTTCAATAAAACTCAGTCAAAACAACTGGACTGAATGCTTATAGAAGCAGAAGCATGGGGCTTAAATGTAATAGTAATCACAATAAAAGCCAGTTTTGGTACTTGCCACAAAAAATTATGAACTGAAATTCTTTTATACAAGAGCAACATGTTCCTTGACCACTAACCCAGTGCTTTCATGTAACCCTCACATAATCTCATTTTAGAATTGCTAGCCAAAATATATCAGTGCTGGTACTTTGATTATGTTAGTTTGAAGGTGGCTTAATTGAGGACACCAATGGCTAGGAGTCAAACTTTCCTTAATGAGCCTGTGTTTAAGGGAAGCAAATATAACTTGTTAACAATACATAATTAAATATCATTAAGTGGAACATTTGATAGCAGAATTCTTTCCTTCAAACAATTTGTTCACTTGGCTGGATTTAATCTTCCACTTCCACTTCCCATTCTTTCAGTTCCAGTTAATTAATGTATGGCACTCTATGTTCTTGCAACCTCAGAGCTGTTTACTGCTGTTCATGTAGAACATTTGCCTTTAAGGGGAAAAGGACTTGAGGACAACCTAATATTCCTCCTCCTACTAGTGCAGTGATAAACCAGGGAAAAGCCTCTGAATAACTACATTATACTCAATTCAAGGAGAAATGAGTTTTCAGAGGTTTGCTACCTCTGGAAACATATAAAAAGAGACTTATTTGTAGTTAATATCATTGAATTGCCAGTAAGATATTTTGAATCTTCTAAAATATTTTTCTCTAGTAGCATCCAGTTTGATATAGATTCATACATCCATTCATATGCTTCAGGGGTGGGTTTCAAATTTTTTTTTTTACTACCGGTTCCTTTCCTTTCCTCCTTTCCTCCTTTCCTTTCCTTTCCTTATATATCTATCATCTGTCATCTATCATCTATCAATATCTATATCTAACCTATATCTATATCTCTCTGTCTCTCTGTCTCTCTGTCTCTCTCTCTCTCTCTCTCTCTCTCTCTCTCTCTCTCTCTCTCTCTCTCTCTCTCTCTCTCTCTCTCTCTCTCTCTCTCTATCTATCTATCTATCTATCTATCTATTTTCCAGAGTTTTATTGCAACACATACATGTTCAAATCTGGCACAGAAAAGACACAGATCATTGTTTTTCCACTCACCCACCCCCAAAAAACCCCACCAAAAAACAGCATGCAATATTAAACAGCCTGGAAAAACGCTTGCGTGAACATGGAGGCTATATTGTGCCATACCTCTGCAGCCTGCAAATCAAGGCCAGAATAGCTTTGGAAAGAGAGTTAAATTTGGGCAAATAAAAGGGGGGATGTGGAAAGTTCCCCCCTTTCCACTGACTGCTGGGTTAAATGGAAGCAGGAGAATTGAAATTAAATTCTCCCTGGATTTTCAGAAACCCTCTTTTTGAGGCTTTTTGCAGGGAGAGAAAAGAAGGTTGGGTGGGGGTGGGGGATCTCTCTGAAACCCTCTTGCTCCAAATATACAAGGGGCTGGTGAGTCCAGTCCTTCCTAAAGGATGGTTTTTGTAGTTCTGCTGCGTGGACATGCCCGGCAGCAGCAGCAGTGGGGGCAGAGTTTGCCTGGGCTCTCCGCCATCCTGGAACTGCGCTGCACGTGGGGGAGTTTTCCGGCACAGCACGGTTTCTGGATGGCAGAGAGCTTGCTTGGGAGTGCCAGCAGCGGTGGTGGAGATTGCTTGGGAGAAGCCAAGGAAGCTCTCCACCATCCTGGAACCATGCTGCACACAGGGAAGTTTTCTGGCATGGCACAGTTTCAGGATGACGGAGAGCTTGCTTGGGAGAGCCAGCAGCAGCGGCAGAGATTGCTTGGGAGAGGCCAAGGAAGCCTCTTCCTCTACCAGCCTGGCATGCCAAACTTTGCGTGGCAGGCCCCCCCCCCCATGCTCTGCGGCTGAGCTGAGCCCTGCGCACCTCTCTGCCTCCCACCTCACCTGCCTCCTCCTGCCAGGCAGGGAGGAAGGGAGGGCAGCAAGAGGGCAGCCGCTTCCAAGTGCAGGCCTGGCCCTCTCCCTGACAGAGGCAGGTCATGGCTGTGAAGGACCCACACTGCCCTCCCTCCCCACTTTCTTCCTTCTCCTGCTGCCACCCCTCTTAGCCCCAATGCAGCAGGTGCATCTCCCCCAAGGGCCTCCCACCCACCCACTGGCCGAGCCTGGCCAGAAGCGGCACTTCTCCCATCACAGGCTGTACTTTTTTCCTCCGTGGCTTTTGCTGGCGGGGGTGAAAGCGAGCTCCAGGCAGTGGCACACGGCACTGCCAGGCCTCTTGGACTGCTGCCTGCCACTGCCTGGAGCTCGCTTTTCAAACCACCACCCCCACAGCCCAAACCCATGTAGGGAAACTCCCCAGGAGTTCTAGGATGCCCCGAAGTCCAGAGATTTTTCCTGTGCAGCTTTTGCTGGGGGGGGGGAAGCAAGCCACCTGGAGCTCACTTTTCACACACATACACCGCCACCCAAACCCATGTAGGGAAACTTCCAGGGAGTTCCAGGATGCCCCACCACTGCCCCTCTTGGCCCCAGCGCAGCAGTTGAATCTCCCACCAATGCGAGGGCTGCTAGCTCCCTTCTTTGCAGCTGGGCGGCCCCGACATGCTTGCCTGCCTTCAATCCTGATGGGAGCTCCAGCCGCAGTGGTGGCAGAAGGAAAGTTCCAGAGCAGTGGCAGCGGTGCTCCAGTAAGGAGTTGCCGCTTTGGGTCCTCCCAGTCTGGAAAACACTGTGGGAGAAACTACCGAGAGCACCGGTGGGCTTCTTTGTCTACGTGAGCCTGGGGAGTGGCAGCAAGGAAGTGCCGGAATCTCAGCTTCTGCGCATGTGCAAAAAAAACCGGGGGGGGGGGGGTTTAATTTTTTTAAAAAAGATGGCGGTGCCCACGGACCGTCACTGACAGAACGGTTCCATGACATCACTATGATGTCACCAGCAGGTTGCTACCAGTTCGGTAACCCACCCCTGATATGCTTGCTATGTTGCTAAAGATGGTGGAAGTTAACTAATAAGGCATAATAGAAACATATCAATGGGCTACAGATGACTACAAACAGAACTTCTTTAAGTATCTGTTTTGTACTCAGAACCGAGGAATATCCAGATAAAATTTCTAATAAGAATAGAAAAACAATAAGGACCATTGGTAGAACTATTATTTTTAAATTGCTTTTAGAAGTGTAATGTAATTTATTTGAATAAATTTGAAATCCTTCCCTATGGCATGTTATCTGTAAGTATTTACAGGAAAATCACAAAGAGCCTTAGCAAACCTCTGGGAATCCAACTTATTATAATACATGGGAAAATAATTTTAATAAATCTTTTGGAAAAGATGCCAGTTCCTCATAATATGTGACTAATACTTGCTATCATACTTTTATAATTCTGCTCTCCCTGTACACATTATGAACCAATACTTAATTTAACACTCATTTTTTTAAAAAAATGTTTCCCTGCCCACAATTAATTGTGCTATCTAATTAACAATAGTATTATTTGTATGGTTATCCAACATCCACTTTAGAACAGGAATGGGAAAATATGAAGCTTGCAGACTTAACCTGGTTTAACTAGCTAGCCCCTATTTGATGAACCCTATCCCTGCTCCTTTCCAGTGCTAGATCTCCAACTGGCAATGTAACTTTTGCTTTACTCATATTCATCCTTTTTCACAAAGGAAACATGGGTATAATGGGCAGTAGCTAGTCTCGTTGGCATTTCTACCAGAATACCAACAGTACAAATCTTAGTTCTCATGCTTCTCTTCCTCCCTGCATTAGGCTGGGCAAAATCAGAAGGATCAAAAAGAACCAACCACTGGTTTATTAGATGGAACTTTGAATCACAGATGTAATTGTCATTGAGTAGAAGTTCCTAATGTAATGGTTATTATTTCATTACTGTCTCCATATTAGCATCAGTGTAGTGAAGGGAGATGCTAGAACTGACCTTTGATTTCATGCCATTAAGTTGTTGCCAACTCTTAGGGTTCACATTCATAGATTTTCCCAATGATGATCTGTACCTAATCTGGTGGTTGAGATCTTCCCATAGCACCCCAATCACCACTATAATTGAGTCTATCCACCTTGCTGCTTGTCATCCTCTTCTCTTTCCTTTCCATTTTCCAGCATTACAACCTTCTCCAGAGAACTGTTAAATGTCATTTTTATATATTGTAGAACTAATTTAGAACTGAATTAATTGCTTCACCTCTTATTACTTTGGAAGGAGGATATTTTGCAGTGGTGTTTGGAAGCTAATGGCATTTGCTATGTTTTCTGTTCTCATATTAGCAGATTCTGATGTAGTGGTACTTCCTTCTTCCAACTGTGTTCCTAATGTTCCTAATGCAGAACCAATTACAACTTTAAAAAAGCCAACTATGATATCATAGAAGCCGACCTCTCATCTCTTGATTGGCATACACTATTCTCTGGCTGTAATACTGCCGAAGACTACTACAATATATTTTTGCTCGAAATCCAAAGAGTCATTAAATTACATGTACCACTAATAATCACCAAAACCAAGAAAAATAAATTACCCATAAAAATAAGGAAGCTCCAATCCAAAAAAAGATCTTTTTGGCGAAAAAATAAAACAGGCCACGTTGCAAACTTTAAAAGCCACTACAAAAATCTGTGTCACCAAATAAAGACTGAATGCACCAATTATCACATCAATCAAGAAGAAAACCTTCTACGTATGAAGTCCACACGTGCCTTCTATAACTTTGTAAACAACAAACTCAAAGACTCAAGATCCATCCCACCCCTTAAAGGACCGAATGGTAAAGACTATAACGATGAAACAGTTAAAGCCAACCTCTTTAACACATTCTTCGGCTCAGTCTTTGTAAACAGCAATGGCTCATGCCCAATATTTCCTAGTCATACCACAATTAACTGCAACGATCTAACACAAATCGATTTTACACAAGATAACGTTAGAAAGGCATTACGCAACCAAAAACCATCTCTATCTATTGGACCTGATGGACTATGTGCATACTTCTTAAAAAAGCTCTCCACAACCTTGGCTGAACCTCTAAGCATAATTTTTAAAAAATCCTTCAGAACTAGCTCCTTACCCAACCTATGGTCACTAGCCACGGTCATCCCTATCTTCAAAAAAGGAGATCCAAGTAACGTTGAAAATTACAGACCAATCTCTTTGGGCTGCGTCACCTGCAAAGTCATGGAATCAATCATAAACCAATCCATTACGCTCCACTTAGAAACTAACAACCTACTCTCCAACAAACAATTTGGTTTCAGAAAAAAATTATCCTGTAATCTGCAACTCTTGCACTGCAAAAACATATGGACCACTCAACTTGATCAAGGTAAAACAATAGATGCAATTTACATAGACTTTTGTAAAGCCTTTGATTCAGTTGTACACGACAAACTACTTCTGAAACTAAAATCCTATGGCATTTCTGGACCCCTACATAATTGGATAACTGCGTTCCTGTCTAACAGACAACAAGTGGTCAAAATAGGAAGTGCCATATCAAATCCTGCTCCTGTCAACAGTGGTGTCCCTCAAGGCAGTGTTCTAGGACCAACACTCTTCATACTCTACATAAACGATCTTTGTGATCATATTATAAGCAACTGCGTTCTCTTTGCTGATGATGTTAAACTATTTAACACCACCGACAATGTTGCTACCCTTCAAAAAGACCTTGACCATGTAGCAGAATGGTCAAACAACTGGCAACTTCAAATCTCAACCAACAAATGCTCTGTCTTACACATTGGCAAAAAAAAATCAGAATACAAAATACAAACTTGGAGGAAACGAACTTGTAGATGACCCTCACTCTGTCAAAGACCTTGGAGTACTCATATCCAATGACCTAAGTGCTAGAGCCCATTGTAACAACATTGCCAAAAAGGCACTAAGAGTTGTTAATCTAATCTTGCGTAGCTTTTTCTCTGGCAACATTACATTACTAACCAGAGCATACAAAACATTTGTTAGACCAATTCTGGAATACAGCTCACCTGTCTGGAACCCGCACTGCATATCAGACATAAATACAATCGAGAGAGTCCAGAAATATTTCACAAGAAGAGTCCTTCACTCCTCCACTCACAACAAAATACCTTATTCCACCAGACTTGAAATACTGGGATTAGACAATTTACAACTACGTCGCCTCCGATCTGATCTAAATGTAGTTCATAAAATCATATACCAAAATGTCCTTCCTGTTAATGACTACTTCAGCTTCAACCGTAACAATACACGAGCACATAATAGATTCAAACTAAATGTAAAGCGCTCCAAACTCGACTGCAGAAAATACGACTTCAGCAACAGAGTGATCAATGCCTGGAATGCACTACCTGACTCTGTGGTTTCTTCCCCAAACCCCAAAAACTTTAACCTTAGACTGACTACAGTCGACCTCTCCTCGTTTCTAAGAGGTCTGTAAGGGGCGTGCATAAGCGCACCAGTGTGCCTACCGTCCCTGTCCTACTGTCCAATTGTCCTCTTTTATCGTTACTTTTTACTTATGTTTATACAAATTACTACTATACATGTTTGACAAATAAAATAAATAAATAAAATAAATAAAATAAATGTGGTCCTGCATTGTGAAGTTGGTGCGACCAAATTTTAAACTCATAGTTGATTACAGTTCTTGCTTAACATTGATTTTTCCCTCCTGTGGACTGAACAGCTCTGATCTTAAGTGATGATTCTGTTTCATCTTGGCATAGGGCACTGTATGAAAAACTTAAATGCTATGGTCTTCTATTTAATATAGTCCTGAGGATAGGATAAGAGCATGCAGAGGTACTACCTCTGAGGTAGCCTTTAAACATTGTGCCAAGGATTTGGAAGCCCAATCAAACTTGGTTGTCATATTCAAAGGTGTGTTTCTGGACAATGATTCAATATTTTTTGTTTCAAATAGCTAGATAATTTAAGCCAAATAATACTTCTCCAATTCAGAAGAGTCTTATCCCTGGCAAGATTGAATAACCTACCAACAGTTGTTTTGGAGAATATCCCATTTGAAAACAAAGTTGCCCTCTGTGGTGAAAGAGTTTCTGAAAAATTACCTCATGTTATATTGCTCCCATTATAAAGATGTCCTCTATAGTTAATTCTCAACCAACCAGTTTTTCAGGACATTTGATTCCATTTTATTTATTTTATTCAATTTTATTTACCGTTATTACTACCTGATTAGTGGAATTTTATTTCTCTTAATGTGGCTAAATCTTTTAGTATATGTAAAATATGTCATACTTTGACCACATGAGTTTTATAATTGTTGGATTTCACTTGCTGTCTCACAATTTGTTTTCTCTTTTTTTTTAAGCTGGTCAATGTCTTTAATAAAGTGCTAATGCTACATGAGTATTTTTAGAGACATCACTTTTTTTCACAGCATTTGAATATAATAGTATGTCTTAGATGACCTTAAAAGCTATAAAATTTTAAGTAATGTAAGCTTTTAGTGATTTTAGGTTATAAAAACATGAATAATAACATATTTTAAATTCATAGGCTATTATATTTATTAATCCTACTAGAATGCTGCAAACAGTATGCAAACTGTTGAACTTTTCCTAAACACCTGGGTGTGTATAAATGTTATTACAAATTTTAAAGAGAACATAAAAACTATCAGAAACTCAGGAACTAATACAGAATAAAGAGAACAAAGTGAGACAGAGTTAAAGTTGGTCTCCTCCAGGTCCCGTCAGCTAAACAGTGTTGACTGGTAGGCCCGCGGGGGAGGGCCTTCTCTGTGGCTGCCCCAGCTCTCTGGAACCAGTTACCTCTGGAGATCCGGACTGCCCCCACCCTATTGGCTTTCCGAAAAGCAGAAAACTCCAAAAAGAGTTTTCAGTTTTTGAACCTTCCAAAAATACTTAATCGGCCTCACTACAACAAATCACTTAATTACTTTTAAATATCTACAATATGCATAGTTGCTTTGGCTGCAACGTATGAAGTAGCATTTAAATGTACATTTGCAACATAATTTCTCAAATAACAGATGTTTCTAACATTTTTACTTCAAAGTAAAATTTACTTTGTGCAAACTATTTTTGCTGGGAAGTGTAGGTAAATTCTGATGCAAAATGCAAAACCTGCAGGATTATTGCATTCTAAATTATTCTGGGAAATATAGATCAAGTCAGTTCAAATGGCAAACAAAAGACTGAATTCTCAAGCATTCCTATGTGCCTGTGATGCTAAACCCAAATTGAACAGAAAATACTTCTGATGTAACTCACAGGTCACAAGCTATTTCCTTGTTCATTCATTTATTTGTATTTATAATTAATCCATATAAAAGGGTATAATCACTTTAAAACAACACACACATTCAATTTTTTTTTAAAGTAACCAAGAAAACCACAAAAATAATCCAAGCTGTAATCATCAAGACCAAAGCAAGCCAGCCCTAGAAAGGTCAGTCTAATCTTCCACTGTTTGAGGAAGGGAATAAGAAACTAATCTGGAGCTATACAAATATATATTTCTTGTAATTTATATTGTAGTTACCAAGAAAGAAGGGGTGGGAGGGAGACACAACTTAAAACTACTTTTTTTATAGCAGCAGTTTGAGATTCTGTTTTTGTTTGCCCCAGTGGTGATAGAAATGTTTTTCCAAACACAAACTGAGATTGTGTATGTCACATACTTCTATAGGTAGTTTGATTGTTTTCTAAAATATTTGGGTTAATTTCAGTTTTAGTCTACTTGTCCTTCAAGGAACTCAAAAGGATTATAAGCTTTTCTTTCTACTCTCCACCACTATATTCTAATCATGAACATCTAATTGATTCTCTGCATACCCTTGAAGAAGGCTACCTAAACAGTAGGGCAGATTAAACCTTTCCAATTTCCCTTCCTCTGTCTGCTCTTTAAATCAGAGACCATAAGCCAAAAAAAGTGAAATAGCTATTTAAAAATTTAAAATGGTAGGGTGTTTTTTTAAAAAAAATGTTCATTGGAAATAGGCTTTGTTGAATTCTGAATGAGGAATGATTAATTAACATAACTCTGAATGAACAGAGATGACATCATGGCCATGATCAAAGGATAGGTGAGTAGATCAATCCTATAGAACAGTGATGGCAAAATTTTTAGAGACCAAGTGCCCAAACTGCAACCCCAAACCCACTTGTTTATCGCAAAGTGCCAACATGGCAATTTAACATGAATATTGAGGTTTTACTACCTAAAATAATGATAAACAAGGCAGACTTCAGCTAATTGTTCTAAGAAAAACATGATAAATGCACTTTTAGGGCCCTTCATTTTTTTTTCCTGCTTTTGAAATATTATGTTTAGCAACAATAAAAAAGAAAAACTTTTATAATATCATTTCTCTCTTCCCCCCCTCTCTCTATGCCTCTGCCTCTCTCTGTGCCTCTGTCTCTCTCTGTATCTGCCTCTCTCTGTCTCTGTCTCTGTCTCTGTCTCTCTGTCTCTGTCTCTGTCTCTGTCTCTCTGTCTCTGTCTCTGTCTCTGTCTCTCTCTCTCTCTCTCTCTCTCTCTCTCTCTCTCTCTCTCTCTCTCTCTCTCTCTCTCTCTCTCTCTCTCTCTCAGATGATGAGCAAAATGGCAAAACTACTTTCAGGACTTTCAGGGACACATTTCACCCTTAAAATACACAACGTCTCTCCCTCCCCCTCCCTCCCCCTCTCTCCCCCCAGGAGGGGGAAGGAACCCTTGAACTGGTGCTGGGTAGTGTGAATCTGACACCCGAAGGCCGATGAGCCAGGAGCAGCGCGCCGAAGACCAGCTGGCCGGCGGGGACAACACTGGCAGTTCTGCAGGAAAAGCTCCTGCACTAAGGCTCTGGCCATCGCCACCGCCACAACAGGGTGACAGCTCTTTCATCCCTCTGCCGCGACAGGGTGACAGGGAGCCACAGCAGAGGGATGAAAGAGCCGCATGTGACTCTGAAGCCACGGGTTGCCAACACCCGCCCCAAGCATTTCTTTGCCTACCTGATTTCTATCTCCGTCATGTTTCTCACCATCGTTTGCAGGGAAACAAAAGTTTGTGGGACTAAAAAAAAGTTCAATCAATCAATTCCAACTTTGCGAGATCTTTTTCTTTCACAATAAGTTGAAATTGATTGAGTGAACTTTTTTTTTAGTCCCACAAACTTTTGTTTCCCCACAGACGACATCAAGAAATGCAACAGAGAAATGCAAAAGAGCTGGGCTGGGGCAACGGTGTGCGTGCCCAAAGAGAGGGCTTTGAGTGAGCCACCTCTGGCACGCGTGCCATAGGTTTGCCACCACAGCTATAGAACCTCTCAGGCAATGGAGAGGATGGAAGATTGCCCACTTATGCTCCATATAGCTGCTCCTCATGAAGGAATCACAGGACAGTGGCTTCTTACAGGTTTGAGCACCAGCAGGCACTGGAGAAACCATTAATTTCTCAACCATGGAAGAGCCTTTCTCAGGACACTAGGTTAATTACCCTCAATTTCTAATTACTTTTAAAAATTAATAAATTAAATATCCTAAGGGTATTAAAGATCTTCAAAACAATTAGTTTCCAAAGCCACATGGTGAGTTTACCTTCATTCCAGAATAACAGAAAAAATAACCATTAACTTAAAAACTTAAAATAAATAAATAAAAAATAAGAGTTTAACTCAAGAAAGTTATAAATGAATTAAGGAACCAGGAAAATTTGAAATATTAGGACTTCTGCTACAAGATTTGTACAAAGCATGTGGACTTTTTGCTGACACCAGGACTGAAATGTTAATGATGTATGGATTTGCATATCAATCAGGGATGAGTTATGGGAAGAAGAAATACTTGCATGTATCATACAGAGGATGATGAATTTCTAAGTCTGCTCAAACTTGTGATGAAGTGACTGGAAGTGACTTCTTTAAATATTTTTCTCCTTTTTTTAGTTCTGACTCCTCCTCTTTTCTCTCTCTTTTTTCCTTTGTACCTTTTAGTCTCCGTTTTACTTTTCTTTCTGAGTTTAGCTTGCAATGTCTTTTAATATTGTTATTAAAATTTCCAATACAATTATTTTAAAAAAGGATATAGGTATTGTTTGATGGAATTTAAACCCTATTGGATTATCATCACAAGAAATGAAGAGGCACACACATAAATCATCTATATCTGACTTCAATATGTTTAACTACCTCTGAGTCACATTCAGTTTAGATATGAGTGAAAATAATGATTGAAAGAGCAAAAAAGGAATAACTACAGAAACAAGGGAATATCTAATTTATTGTTTGCATTGATAGAGAAGATGGAGATTCTTTTTTAAAATATTTTTTTTTCAGTTTTGCATTTGGGGACAAGCTCTTCAAGTTGCTTTGCTATGATTATGTGTTTTTGAAAAAAATGTATAGCGTCATATCTTCCCAGTTACTTTAACTAGCAGATTTTAACCCCGGGAGTGAGATGGTACAATATGGCACTAAAGTCACAAGGGATTCTGAAGGTTGTTGCTTATTCATATAGTAATAACCCAGATCGGCCTTTATTAACAACTGCTGCAAAAAATTTAAATGTGGTGCCTCTGCAAATTTTCTTTTTGTGTATGGATTGAAATGTATCTTGCTGAAAAATCATGACTCACTGGAAGTGGTAATTATGCTCCCTTTGACAAGTTAGCATTAAAAAATATGCTCCACTTCCAAAACGTACATGATGTTCATTTTTCCTCTTCTCTTATTGTTGGAACAGAATGGATCAGCACATGTAAAAGCAGTGTTGAAATTGGATGTCGGCTGAATTTGCTGATGCTGATAAAATGCATAAGGCTTTTGCTTTTCCATTGACCAGAATACATTTACACAGACAACAACTCTTGCATTCAGGATACACATCTGAAAGAACCTATTCCACTACCTATTATTGCTTTTACTTGTATTGTTGCATTGCAGTACATCATCTTTTAGAATGAACGGACACAATATAAACATTTCTGCGTCTCATCAGAATTTTGGCAGCGCCATTAAGAAAGGTAATTGGGAATGAATGGACAGACACACAAACACACAAACATTTAACTTGATTCATTGGCTTTTTGTTACCCTCTCTTCTTAGGACATTTGCAGAAATAATATTTCTAAATCTCTTTCTATTTCAACCTATCCAGATCTTCAGTAACCCTTAATGCCAAAAAAATTTAAATTTGCGGTTTCATCCAACTCTTCAAAGTTGGGAATTGCTTTCAGTTAGTGGAGTGGTTTAGTTAAAATGAATGTTGTTCCCCATAGATTTGAGAAATAACTTCTTTTTAAAATGGTATTATTTCAACTAAGTATGTTTGCATAAACAACAGCAGTTCTGAAAGACTACAGAAAGGCAGATTCAGATTTAAACAACTGGCCTACCATCTTTCCTATCCTTAGAGTTTTCATTCTTCTTATTCTGTTAACTTTTGCAGCCCTTCTACTATTCAAATGCACACAGATTTCCAACTCTTCATATTTAAGTTGTGTGCCTGACTCTGTGATTGCTCCTTCAGCTCAGTGTCAGAGTACTGTCTATCACTCACCCACAATGTTCTTTCCTGACATAACAATTTTTTTCTAGCATCACTTGTACTTTCTTTTGCTACTCTAAGGCAGACCTGCACAAGGTCTGGAGAGGAGAAAGTGTCACACTGATAATTAAAAATAATCACAGGCACAAAGGAATGCTTGGTATACTAATCAGCTGTTTGGTGGCTAAGCAGAATGGCAGCAATGCTGGAACTGGCACTGTAGCAATAGCACTTAGACTTATATACCGCTTCATAGTGCTTTATATCCCTCTCTAAGCAGTTTACAGACTTCAGCATATTGCCCCCAACAATCTGTGTCCTCATTTTACCCACCTCAGAAGGATGGAAGGCTGAGTCAACCTTGAGCCCGTGAGATTTGAAGGTCCTCAGCAGCACATTTTTATGGGGACAGTGGAAGAGACAGTGGTGGTGAATTATTTTTTTAAAAAAATAACTATATTTATTACTTTAAAAAAAAGTCCCAGTGGGTTGCATGAGCTGTTTGGTGGGCTACCTGAAGTCTGTGGACTGTATGTTGTGCAAGCTCCAACTATCTGGAGCCCAAGTGGACAATCTCCCATTGTGCTTCCATCAAAATTGTGTTAGTTAGAAACATATATAGTCATATGTATTTACTGAACGTATGATACTTTAGTGTACATAGCCATTATCAGGGGTGGGTTCCGGATTCTGCTACTTCCGGTTTGCTCAGGGACACGCTGCACAGGTGGGCATGCGTTGCAAGCCATGCACGTGCATGCACAGTACTAAAAAAAGCTTCTGCACATGCGCAGAAGAAAAAACAAGATGGCGGCACCTATGCCGCCGCCGAGAGAACTGGCTCAGGTGCGTGGTAGGCCTGGGTTGCTGCTGGTTCCAGCGACCCAGGCCACCAAGTTACTAAGGGTTCTATAGAACCGGTCCGAACCGGTAGGAATCCATGTCTGGCCATTATGGAATACAATTGATAGAGAGCTAAAGGAAGGTGCTAAGTGTCCTCCAAGCTGCTTCAACACAAGCTTGCTTGCTTGTTTACTTGGGTTTATATACTGCTGTTCCACTCCTGAAAGTCTGAATAGCTTATATATCCCTGCTATAATAAGATTAAAACACAAGCATAAAATTAAAATTACTCTTATACAACACTGAAATGAAAGCCAAGAATTGGCTCCTTCAATCATTTGAAACAGCAATTCAAAGCTCCATTACCTATCTTCCTTCCTTCCTTCCTTCCTTCCCTCCTTCCTTCCTTCCTTCCTTCCTTCCTTCCTTCCTTCCTTCCTTCCTTCCTTCCTTCCCCTTTCCTTTCCTTTATCTTCCTTCCTTCCCCTTTCCTTTATCTTCCTTCCTTCCCCTTTCCTTTCCTTTATCTTCCTTCCTTCCCCTTTCCTTTCCTTTCCTTTCCTTTCCTTTCCTTTCCTTTCCTTCCCTTCCCTTCCCTCCTCCTTCTTTCTTTCTTTCTTTCTTTCTTTCTTTCTTTCTTTCTTTCTTTCTTTCTTTCTTTCTTTCTTTCTTTCGAGTTCAAGGTGACTCTGAGCACCTTCTCAAAGGCCTTTTGAAAGAGCCAAGTCTAGGAGTTCTTCATGCCCCCACTACCAATTAGTAGAAATCAATTCAGAAGAAACTTGTTTTCAATCTTCTCTTACAATTGCACTATGTTAGTTGACAGACATTTCAAGACATAAAGCCTTCTCCTCTCTCTCTCTCTCTCTCTCTCTCTCTCTCTCTCTCTCTCTCTCTCTCTCTCTCTCTCTCTCTCTCTCTCTCTCTCTCTCTCTCTCTCTCTCTCTCTCTCTCTCTCTCTCTCTCTCTCTGTGTGTGTGTGTGTGTGTGTGTGTGTGTGTGTGCCTGCCTGAACCCCTAACCTCTGTCTGAAGCCTTCAAGGACCCCTTGCTATCAGAAGTAATGTGGCTCATGAGACATGAGATTGTCTTTTAGGCAGGAATGCTCCTTTTGTAGAATGGCTCACTTCAGAAGGCTCACTTACTATTTATTTGATGCCAGATATAGTTGTTGTTGTTTTTTGGCCAGAACATTTTAGTGTTCTATGCAAGTCAATATAGTTAAGATTATTTACATTTTATTGCATTGTACAAAATTGGTTAAAAACAAGTGTCATAAAAGCAAAAGCAAAATACCTGATGATACAACCTGTCTATCTGATTCAGCCAACAATGCTGTCTTCAAGCTCCCATCCCTCCCTCCCTATGTCAGTGCTGAGGGAGGAGCAGGTCTTGTAGGCCTTCTGGAAGTTAGAGACAGTAGGGGCTAGTGGATCTCAAGGAGAAGGGCTGCCAAAGAAAAGGCATGGGGCTGGGGCTGCCAAAGAAAAGGCATGATTTCTAGGTCCCATATCGAAGTTTGATTTCTTTTAAAGGAATGCATTCTTCGCTGGCCAAACTGAAAGGAAGGCCATTAACTCTAGACACTTTATTCTTCACAATTCATTTAATGATAAGCTCAAATGTCTATTGGCCAGACTCCAATTTTTATGAACTTAGAAGCATTGGCAATAAAGAAAAAGGACTGTAGTAACAGAGAAACCTTTCAATTGGGTTTTGAATAAATGCCATCCACTTGACAATTACCATTTGCAAATTGTGGAACATTTGATCCATGAGCAGGAACTACTTCACGTTTCCCACTGAATTAATTTATTCAATTTTCAGTGTAATTAATAAGCTTTTTATACCCTTTGGTTGGGAAACCAAATATGCTTCTCACATCCCTGAATGTGCATCTGAATTATTCTGAACAATAGCATTGATATAAAGTTCTTGGTCCCAAATGTTCAAGCAATCTCCAGGTCACACAAACGTAACCTTTTTAAATTGCATGCTTTCACACTTTGCATTAGGAATACTTTCCTATGAATATAGTGTATATTCTAGGATATTGTAATTTGAGGTATTATAAAAGCCTTTCCTGAGATTCTAAATGGTGAGAAGCCATGGTTTATCATGAAGAAGGCAACTAATCCAGTTTTACTTTTGAAAGGAATAAATTAGATTATTATCCAAAGGAGTTTCCAAATGCCTTACAGGTTTATCAGTAAAGATTAAAAGATGACCTCTATAACATTGCTATCTTCCACATCCTGCTCTCTTGGTTTTTAAATATTTTACGTCAAATGAACATACAATTCCTTTAAGTTTCCCTTTTTTGGAAAACTGTCATGTTTCTTTTCCCTTCGTACCACTTACCCACATCCTTTATGCTTCCTTAGCCTACAGTTGGGCAACCTAGTGGTTTTGAGTACCAATACGCAAGGACACATCCAATGGCATCCATTTGTTTGCCCTAAATCTTATGTATTTAGGGGTTTTGATATCCCCTAAATACATAGGATTTAAGGCAAACAAATGGATGCCTTTGGATGCCACCCACATCTTAACAGAAATGATTCCGGGTCATATCCAAAGACTTAAAACCCCTCCAACAATTTCTACGCACGCCACTCTGAAATTGTATCTTTGTATTCAGAGCAATAAAATAATGGATGATTAAAAAAAATTATGTATTTAAAAAAAGAATTGAAAGCTGACCTACTACAAGCAAGCTATCAACCTTAAGCATTCTATTTAATCATAAGAATGCCTTAGGGCAGCATAAGCTACTCTCTATGTGGTTTCCTCTGCTACTTTTCAAAATAAAAATTAGGAGTGGGCATAGCCTGATTTCCTTGTTAGTCTGTCCACCTGCTCAGAAAAAAAAGGTAAAGTTAAATTTAGGTAGTAGACAGCATTCTGGGAAGATAGAAGGCTGCTTTGTGATTGCCTATTTTCTCTGCCATATTCATCTTGTGACATCACCATGATACTTTTCATATAAACAAAGTGCACATACGATTGGTTGCTCAGTTAGTCTTTTCTTATTTTTATTTCTCTTATGCAGTTATATAGCAGAAATTACACAGCAGAAGGAGAGGAAAGAAAAAGAACAGTAAATAAATTAGACAGTAATTAAATCTGCCGCTTTACAATATAGGCGCAAATAGTAAAATATTGAACTGCTAAAAGAAAAAGAAATAAAAGGCTAAAAAAGCCAAAATTACTAACAATCTACCGCAAAACTTGGCATTAAAATACTAAGATACAAAGTACTAAACTAACAGAATATTAAACCACACAGATGTTAAAATAGTTGTTCTACCTATCATGATAGTATCCTCATAAACCTCCTCTTAACCAATCTATATCCATATCCATAGCCAGCAGATCTCCAGACAAAAATTTGGCTCTTGTTATATAATGTTGGAGTCATGACTATTGAACTTTCTGGGAAATTTAGAAACATTCCTAAGTCCTTAATAGGTTTCACTATATAAAATGGTAATGTAAAAGGATATGTGACATAAATTCCATCACTCTGTCTCAAAAATCATTGAGGATAGCACATTCAAGAGAAAACACAACACCTTATTTAAATATTCCATTGTCTTAGAATCATTGGCCTAATGCCAAGAAATTATACTTGTGGAAATGCTGTCATGAATCAATTGCATATCAATGAGCTTCTGTCTCAGGTGCTGCCTTCGTTTGTTCACCCACCCAGGGTATTTGCAAGCTCTTGTGCTTTAATAAAAAAAATCATGTTATACCACAAGCTCCATCCCTGGTTATGCTTGCAGTAACTTGTGCTTGTACAAAAAAAGGGTATGGTTTGCATCATGTTAGCATGACCCAGCTCTCGTCAGATTGCCTGGTTTGATTCTCCCCTGCAGAGGTTGGTGTTCATATCCCAACCTGTAGCTATGGAGCATTTTTTCTCATTATTCCATAAATCCACAGATTATTAATGTTCTGTCAATATTGGAAGACCAATATCTTTTAGAAGAAAATTCAATTTAACAAACAGTTAACCATGTTTAACTAGGCTATGTCTGTACTTTTAATAACCTGGTTTAAATTCCATGTTTAAAAAATAGATGGGCCTAAAAAAAATTCCTCATGCATTTGAGCTGAAAGATCTCCAGAACAAAAAATATATTCCCTAAGTAAAATTTTAAGCATAGTTCTGTTAAAAAGTTTCACTGCACTGGAATATCATAGGTTTCCCTGGTGAGAAAGGACAGAGTAACAGTTGAACTGCTATACACATTACGAGCTGCATTAAAAAGTAATTTTACATTTATCTGAATTAGGAATTATTATCTTGAAGTAATAGAAGCATGTTACTTGCTTATATCTCTATCTGTTGATGATCCAAGGAAGATTTTTAAATCTTTCTGGAAAAATCAATTAAACTGTACAGTTAGCTGTACAGTTAGTCATTCTATCTGATTCGCTAACTTCCTCTAAATATTACCCCTAATTGGACTCAATGTCAACATTGTTTGTGCAATGTTAGTACTGTGGTAGAGAGCCAGTTTGAAATATTGGTTAAGGCATCATACTAGAAACCAGGAGATGGTGAGTTCTAGACTCACCTTAGGTATAAAACCAGCTGCGTCACTTTCTGTCAATCTGTTATGAATAGTGCCTATAAAGAGGGAATTGGTGTGATGGACTACAGTGAAGTGGCAGTTTTCAAAAAAGGAGGGAACACATTCCAAGAAGGATGCATTAGACAAGAGGCAACATAACCCAAAGCTAAATCAGAGGCAGAGAGTTAGGATAACAACTCCCTAGAATCTCTCAGGGTATATCCATTAGTGGTTTAGTCTGGCAAGATTCTGTTTATTGTATGTAAGTAAAAAAAAAAAAAAAGAACAATGGCTGGATTGTTCTATGTCATTCTTAGGCTGGGCCTGACATAGTCCTAGGAAGAGACAATGGCAAACCACTTCTAAACACCTTGCAAACTTCAGAGACTTGTCCAGGCAGTGTCCAAGAATTGGACACCACTGAACACAAGAGAAAAACAGCATTATGGTCAGTCCAACAGATCAAATATCCTAACTGCTGGGAACAGTTCCCTTTTACTATTAATCTGACACCACAATATGCTTGAAGGAATTTGATGTGCATATCTACTTGGGGAAAAGTTTGAAGCTCAGTGTCACCTTCCATGACTCTCTGTGCATTAAATTCTAGTAGCAATATACATTGATATTAAAATAGCACAAGAATGACCTTTTCAGCTATGATTGGGCACTATCCCCATCAACTCTTCACATTTGCATTACTGATTACTGGCTCTTGGTGAAACACTGGCAAAATAAAATTTGCATAAGGTAATGTTGCAAGAATCCTGAACTTCATCTATTGTTTCCTATTGTTATTCAGAGCAACAGTCACATGCTTTTCAATAATTTATCCCCAGTTTCTTGAACACATTTTATTATCGAAAGGGGTAGGGAAAATTGTTTCACTGCTGTCAATCTTTTGCAATTCTTTTGCTCAGACCAGGAGAGAAGGTGTTAGCCTAACTCAGTTGCTTAGCCAAACAGCACATCAGACACTTTTTGTTGTAGTTTTTTTGTTGTTGCTTATTTCTGACTTCCTTGTTTTCCATTTTCCCCCAGTAGGTCTATTTTGACCAGCAAACTAAGCAATGCCATGAATATCTTATCCTACTGTCTGCAGGCTATGGGTGTCTGAATAAGGAACAATAGGCTTCAGCAAAACCTGCAAGACTAAGTGGGTTTTGAGGCTTCCTGGTTCCATCCAACACAATACTATTTTAGTGCTAGATGGAGTTACACTGCTTCAGACAGATTTAGTGAGCAATCTGAGAGTCCTCCTACACTCTTGACTGCTGCTCAAGAAGCAGGTTGTGATTAGGAGGGCCTTTGTTCAGGTTTGAATTAACAGATTAACAGAGTTGGAAGGGATCTTGTAGGTCATCTAGTCCAACCCCCCACCCAAGCAGGAGACCCTACACTATTTCTGACAAATGGCAGTCCAATGTCTTCCTGAAAGCCTCCAGTGGTGAAGCTCCCACAACTTCCAAAGGCAAGCTGTTCCATTGGTTGATTGTTCTCACTGTCCGAAAATTTATCCTTATTTCTAGATTGAATCTCTCCTTGAGCGTTTCCATCCATTATTCCTTGTCTGGCCTTCAGGTGCCTTGGAAAATAGCTTGGCCCTTTTCTTGTCTGTGACAGCCCCTCAAATATTGGAATACTGCTATCATCTCTCCCCTGGTCCTTCTCTTCACTAGATTAGCCATGCCCAGTTCCTGTAATCGTTCTTCATATGTTTTATTCTCTAGTCTCCAATCATCCTGGTTGCTCTTCTCTGCATTTTTTTTTCTAGAGTCTCAACATCTTTTTATAGTGTGGTGAACAAAACTGGATGCAATATTCTAGGTGTGGTCTTACTAAGGCTTTATAGAGCGGTATTAGTACCTCACTTGATCTTGATTGTCTCCCTCTGTTAATGCAATTTATGATTGCATTGGCTTTTTTGGCTGCCACTGCACACTGCTAGCTCATATTTAACTGGTTGTCCACTAAGACTCCAAGATCCCTCTCACAGTTACTGCTGTTAAGCCTGTAACTGTCACCCAGTACACCCAATACATCCAGTCTATATGTGTACTTTTGTTTTTTCTTGCCTAAGTGTAAGACTTTACTTTTCTCTACATTGAATTTCATTTTGTTAGATAGAACCCAGTGTTCAAGTCTGTCAAGATCCATCTGGATCTTTTTTTTTTCAACAAAGTTTTTTATTTTATTTCACATATTTACATTCACAAATATACCATTTCATTGTCTCATTCCTAATACAGTACTCCCATACATATTCTCTATTTTATTAAAACAATTATTGTTTTTATACCTTCGAGGCTGCTTTTTTGCCATCCCTTAACCCCCTTTTTGTTTCCCATAACACTTCTTTCTCTTCTCCCCCCCTACCTTTCTTACTTTCCTCTCCCTCCCTTCCGTCCTTCTCTACTTCCCTTCCCTTTCCTCTCCCCTGCTCCTCTCCTCCTCCCTCCTCTTACCTTCTCTCCTATCCTTTTCCCCCTTCCTTGCCCTCCTCTCCTCTCCCTTTCTTCTTTCCTCGTCTTCCTCCTCCTCTCCTCTCCTATTGTTATTAAGACATGGCTCCTCTCCTATGCCATTAAGACATGGCTCTTCCTGCAGGCGGGGTGATTGGAGACCATTTAATATCTTAGGGCTCCCCCATGAATGTATGGTTTGAATGTTTTTTTAAAAAATTAGACTGTTATTTTTTATTGCTACTGTTCTTTTTATAGTTGTTCTTTACATGTTGTATGCTGCCCTGAGTCCCCAGGGAGTAGGGTGGCATATAAGAACACTAAATAAAAATAAATAAATAAATATGTTCTTTTATTTATAAATCTCAGGATGGCCTTCCAGCAGTCTCGATTCATTATTTATTAAAAAAAACACCCCTTTTCTCTGTTTTTTCTTCACATTTTTCACATATTGATATATTCCATTCTTAATGCATATTTGTCTAATATAACTTTTCTATATTCCCTTTCCCCCTCCTCTCTTCCATTTCAAGTGTATCATCTGGGTTTCTCTTTCACTTTATTTTCCCTCTATTCATTCATATTTTTTGGGTGGGTGGGTGGATGGATGGATGGATGGATAGATAGATAGATAGATAGATAGATAGATAGATAGATAGATAGATAGATAGATAGATAGATAGATAGATAGATAGATAGATAGATAGATAGATAGATAGATAGTAAAAAAAATATCAAGAATCTCATTCTGGCTTCATTTTCACATTCAACCACCTATTTGACAGACTCCAACCATGGACTACCACTTGGATCAGGAATTTTTCTTCTTGAGGACCGAAAATAGTCACATCCCAACATGAGAAGAAAAAGGAGGCATTAAACATCATATTTTCCCCAATTTTCATTTTATGCTTCATTTTTTTCATTTGACTACCTTCCTGGCTGATACCTCCCTGGCAGCTCACATATCTATTGCTGACATCAGGATTTTTCCTTCATGAGGACCAAACATTGACCCATCCCAAAATGGCAAAGCAAAGCCTTTGCTAAATATAAAACAGTGCCAGAATTTCATTCTGACCTTCAGTTTTTTGTCCAATCACCTGCCTCAATGACTAAAACTCTATATACATTGTTCAAAGAAAAGGTGATTTTTTTTCTTTGTTTTCTTTGCCTTTCCCTCTTCAATTAAGAAAAAAAATGCTCTATTTTACCTATCTCAATTCCTAAATTTTGTGGTGGAAAAGTTTCTTCCCCTCAGCACCTCTGTACACATGTACGCATATGGTATATCTTATGATACATTATCTTCCTCTTTGTTATGGCAGGAAGCCTCCCAAACTCTGGTTTCTTCATTGTGACAAGCATCTCTGATTTTCTCTTTCTGGCTTCTCCTCTCATAGCCCAGCAGTATATCAAATAGATCACTTCTTGTAACTTCTCTCATTTCCTCTGCTGCTCTCTGAATTCCTACTTCATATTTCTCTCATTAAACTGAATATGCTTCTTTCTGAACCCCTTGCCTTTCTCTCATTAAACTGCATAAACTGTACTAAATGCTCATATATCAATGGCTTTTTATTTGATTGACTTGTATACCAGCTTCAGAGGAATTGTACTAAACTCCTTATAAATTGCCAACTAATTGCCATTAGCTTCAATTATTATTATTTTTTAAAAATGTATTGATTGATGGTTAATTATAGTCCCCCTTTGGGCTTTCAGAATTCATAAGCCTGTTTAATGCCTTACAGTATTAAATGTTTGACAGAATTGATGCTGTGTGAGCCCCCAATCTATATATATAAAAGCCAAATACCACTCACTCATCATGAAATCTCCAGAACTGTAAAGCCTATCAACTTGAAACTTGGCACGTGTGTTCCTCTTGGCTTCTAGGTGCTCTCTAAGAAAGGATTTTTTAAAATGACCATCACATCATTAGTATTTCTTATACAGTACTATATTAATTAGCACACTCTGATGCTAAGGAGTTAGACGTTCTACTCCCCCTCCACACCTGAAAAGAACTCTGTTCCAACTGCCACTTGCCTTATATTAACACACTCTGATGCTACCTCTTTGCTAAATAGGGCATGGGTGTGGCCAGCGCGTGACTCATCCAGCCTGCAGGCTGGGAGTTTAAACATTCTACTCCCCCTCCCCACCTGAAAAGAACTCTGTTCCAACTGCTAGTTGCCTTATATTAACATGCTCTGATGCTACCCCTTCGCTAAACCAGATGTGGGCATGGCCAGCACATGACTCATCTGGCCTGTGGGCTGGGAGTTTAGACATTCTACTCCCCTTCCCCACTTGAAAAGAACTCTGTTCCAACTGTCAGTTGCCTTATGTTAACATGCTCTGATGCTAAGGAGTTATACATTCTACATAAATTTTCAAGCTTTAAGTGTCAATGTATCAAGCCCGATCACATAGTTTTGTAGCGAAGCACGGGTATCCAGCTACTAGTTCGTAATAATTGTCAAATGTAATGTGGTGTTCAAAGTGAATGTTTAGGTCTATTAGTGTTTGCAATGGGATCACTGCATCATTTGCGTAAAGCAATAGATGTGTGCACAAGTTTTAGTAGATGAAATTCTTTTTTTGTTAATTGGCAGTGTGTTAATGGAGCAAAAATGCAACCTTATATAATATTCATAGTAGCATACATTAGTAAGTTTAAAGCACTGTTTAGCTGTCTTGCATCTGAGTAAGCAAGCAGAATTTGATTGGCCTTGAAATTGAAAAACCTTCAGGTTTTCCTCAAATTTCTCCCAAGTAATGCACTCAAGGTTTTGCTTAGAAACCAATAAAAGCATTTAAAAAAAACACATACCTTGGCTTATTTGTATACTCTGTATCTTCTCAGCCTCATCCCCTGATGATTCATCATTCTATCTGCTCTAAAAGGAATCTATTTCTTGGGTGAAAATAGTCTGATGATCTATTCACCAGCTTACAGTATGAATGTCTGACTAGATGCTAGTATGTTTGACAAACACATTGGACAATAATCTGCAGGCATTTTCCCCCTTCCCTTTTTAATTGGAATGATACTAAAACCCACACAATGGGTGGAAAATTAATATTGTTGCAATAGATTTATAAATATTCAACAAAAGGAGATAATATGTGTACAGTATGCATGTTTGTGTATTTTAATGCACTTTTTTCAATGTCTTGTTTTTGTAGAAATTTTCTTTCTTTCTTCCTTTCTTCCTTCCTTCCTTCCTTCCTTCCTTCCTTCCTTCCTTCCTTCCTTCCTTCCTTCCTTCCTTCCTTCCTTCCTTTCTTTCTTTCTTTCTTTCTTTCTTTCTTTCTTTCTTTCTTTCTTTCTGGAATTTGTATTTTAACTTTTTGAAGGAAATTAAAAAGTTGATTAATGCCAAGATCCAATTTTGCCATCAATATATATAAACAACACAACCACAGTGGTAGCCACTTTCCAAAGTTATTTTTAATCAGCTCTAGGGATAACAAGTCTTCCCTTTCCCAAGTTTAAACTGATTTATCAATTTGGGAAACTTTGGGCAAAAAGCTATGGCTGCTTGAAGAGTTTGAATCAGAAATGCATAATATGTAATAGTGTCTGGCACTAAGTTGGTTCCCTATGAGGGATGCTCTAAACTGTAAAAAATTATGTGGAGTTCAGCATTCCATCATATTAGTGTTGGCTTCACTGACCATTTTATATAAGAAATTCTAACTTCTGCTTTCATTGCAGTTTGAAAATACTCTGTGGATATAATCCTTGCTCCATTGGATGGCATTTCAGGATTAATGGTGGTTAGTCATCATTTAAGTGAATTTCAGTTTTAAGACTGTCTAGTGACTGCTGAAGATAGTGACAGCTACAAAAACCAGACTACTCACAGATGCCAACTGGCATAGCAAATCTATATTAGCAATACCTTTTAAAATAATACAATGTTGTTTGCTGAACATTTACACTAAACACAGTCCAGCAGAGGTATATCTCATATTGTTAGAATGGCAGGACATAAAGGAAGAAGATTCTTCTACATTTGAGGGTTACTGATGAAGTTTAGGATCTCCACCTGCTTTTACAAATGCACTTGGGTAAATGTAGCTAACATTGCTTTTACAAAGCTCACTGGTAATTAAAGGCTAATACACCAAGCCCAATATTTTAGTAAAAATAACTATCATTCATTTCTCCCTTGGCTTGATTCTACTGCCAGAGAATCTGAATGAAATCTATCTAGATTAACCTCTTCTGTATCCAGGTCTGCTGAATAATCCACCTAATGCAGCTAAAGAACTAATGAGATCAGCTTCTCTACATTGAGCTTTTAACCTTCTATTTTCCAGGAAACCACATTTAGGAGAATGGATAATTCAGCATTAGAGACTGTTAGAGAATGTGACATCTGATTCTACTACAGATGTTATATTTGAATAATGTGCAAGGAGTATAACCCCACTGATATCTTCTGCTTCAAGCTTATTAAGCAATTGTCTCTCTCCCTCTCTCTACTTGATTGAGATTGCTAGCCTCAAATTTATTCTGGAAAATATACACTAGTATTTAATTATCACTGGGCAGAAATCCTACAGGTGAAGTTTTATGGTCACATGGACATTCCAATAAAAAAGCGAAGCTTCACTTAAGTGCCCTATCCACTTCGTAATTTACAGTCCTCTGAAATTAAAATTCCTCTGACCTTAAAACAAGATGCCTGAGTGTTTTGTTAAAAAAAACTACTCTAGACAGAATCAGCAAAGTGGAAATTGGCCTTACAAAGCAGGAAATATAAACATCACTGAATTTATACACGTCTCTCCTAGCTTATCTACTCAGTCATTGTACTGGCTAGAAATGATAAAAGAAGTTCAACATATCTGGAAACTATAAGGTTCAGTACATTTAATTTAGGTATACATGTTTTATACATATTTTTCCTGCAAATATAATAAATATTTCATTTTAATATTTCAAAGCAGCTCAAAATAGGATATTTTGCTGTTCTTAATAACCATCTATAGACATACTACAAGATCATACTCCTGCTAGGAGGTGAATTAGTGAATTAGTTTCTCTTTGAGAGTTCACAAAACTGGAGACAAACTGGAGAGAAATAAAGCTTTCCTTGACACAGAAAAACATTTCCAAATAAATAACAGTAGGATTTAGGTGCTACATTCTGGGGAAATCCAGGAAAGAATAAAAAAGTTGACTTCTCTTTTTAAAACATGGCAACAGGTCACCTCCCTGCTACCCAGATTATTGTAAATATTTCAGACATCAAATGATGTATTCCCTCCACAATAGAAGCTGTGTGCTTAGGTTGAATCTTCAGGCAATAACATGTCTAGCATCAAAAATCTTCCCCAAACAGAATTCTGTGGTTGAAGTTGGACACAAAGAAGTGATAATAGACCATTACAGAGATAGATAGGCTGATAACATTGTTACAATCCAAATGGCACCCATAGTTTATACTAATATATACAATAACAGTCATTTTGAACAGGTTATCTTAATATCAGGCATAAGCACACCCATAATCTCCTCAGTAATAAATTTGTGCCTATGTCTTCAGGTGAATTAGTAAAATTTAACAACTTGGAGTGTATTGTTAGAGACCTTGGTGAACTGGAGATATCTAACATGTCATTTATCAAGCCATTGAAGTTTTTTTTCTAATCAAAGGCAATATTATGTTGTTACAATACTCCATTTAAAAACTACAATAAAGCAGGATGTTTGCCAATATTTCAATGGCTCTATGCATAAAAGCAGTTTTGTATAACTTTATTAAACTTAAAGACTTTAGAACAGGGGCGGGTTCCTAATTTTTTTACTACCGCTCTGTGGGTGTGGCTTATTTTGTGGGTGTGGCTTGCCAGCCATGTGACTGGGTGGGTGTGGGCCTCAGGAGCTTGGCAGCGGCTGGAGAAGCAGGGGGGCATTGCCCACCCGCAACGCAGCCCCCGCAGTGGGAGCAGCAAGACCACAGCAGCGGTTCTTCTAGGAGGCTCCATCCGGCCTGAATGCTTCTCCCCATTCGATGATCCAAGGCTCCTGCTGCCCGTTCCCCCTCCTCTCAGCAGCTCGAGAAGCCTCAAACGTGCGATCATCACCACGCGTTCATGGCTTCTCGGACTGCTGAAGGGAGGGGAACTGAGATAGGTCCTGCCGCCCATTCCCCCTCCCCTCAGCAGCTCAAGAAGCCTCAAACGTGCAAAAATACCTAGGATCATCACCGCGCATTCATGGCTTCTCGGACTGCTGAAGGGAGGGGAATGGAGATAACTCCTGCCGCCTGTTCTTTCAGCATCTAAAGCGCTCCCTCAACCATCCTTTCCTCTTGGACTCACGGTGGGGTAGGAAGGCAGCACATGCGCAGTGCCGGAAGCTCGGCTTCTGGGCATGAGCAGAAGAAAATAAAAAAATAATATTTTTTAAAAAATGGCGGCACCCAGGCACTGGCAACCAACCGCACCGGTACTGTGACATCACCAGCAGGCTGCTACCAGTGCTATAGAGTGGACTGCACCGGTAGGAACCCACCACTGCTTTAGAACTAAAATAGATACTGTTCACAAGACTTACTAAGGCTTAGATTGCAAGTCTTGTTCATGGTAGAAAAGCTTCTAAAAGGATCTATAATAAATTCTAAATTTGAGGCAATCAATCCTAATTCAAAGCTATTTGTGTATTTGAGACTGAATTAGGAAAACTGTCCTTTTAGGGACATTTCCTCTCTTCCTTACAAAATATTCTTCAATTCTTTCCTAGTTTGCTCTTGTGCTTTTATTATAACTCAGCTTTATTTTCTTTTACTGGCTTTTGACTGCTCTTTGCTTATGCTGTTAAAACAAGAGGAACATCATCCTTCCTTCCCCATCAGCAATTCCAGCACAATGCATTCTAGCACATCTGTTTCTTTTTTGATCCCCTTCATTGCTAAAAAGAAAGGGCTGTTTATAAGGAATAATCCCTGGAGGAAAACAACCTAACTAAAATTAATCTCTTAAATTTCAGTAGCATAGGTTCCTGAACATATGTCTCTACAAAAAAAACATTATTACTACCAATAGATGTAGTGGCAGTGTGAAGAAATTGACCAAAAAAGACCTGTGTTTAGCTAACAGAATAAGACTAAGCCAAGAACATGGTTGAGGAAAGCCTCAACCATATTCTTGGCTTAGTCTTATTCTGTTAGCTAAATCTTACAGTACAAGATTATTTTATAAATAAAATGAGAATGGGTGAGCAGAGAAATAACTACAGAGGCTCTCTGAAACTTGTGGTAGGAAGCCTAGAACTAAGTTCCAAATCTGACGAAAGTAGTTTAATTTTCCCCAAATATTATAAGGAGAGAACAAGATTGGTACAGTAGTTAAAGCACCAGGCTAGAAACCAGGAGACCATGAGTCCTAGTCCCACATTAGGCACAGAGCCAGCTGAGTGACCTTGGGCCAATCCCTTTCTCCTAGCCTTAGGAAGCATATAATTCTGAAATCTTGTCAAGAAATCAGCATGGTCTAGTTTAGGAAGTCAACAGATTGCTTGTGACTCAACGTTTCTGACTCAAAGGTACAGAAACATAAAAAATATGGTATACTATAAGGCATTTATACAGGTCTATTTACATATTTAGCAGGGAAGAAGAAACGTTTTTTTAAACTATAAGTTGATGTAGAAATGTCCATAAGAGCAAAATTACATTGTGATCAAAACTAAAATGTAGGTTTCATATTGCTATATTTAGCTTTTGACTCCAGAATTCAAAATAATTTTCTCTCTGGGTTAGTGGTATTCTAAGGAATAGAACAATTAAGCTTGGGTGTCCACAAAAAATTACTATTGTCATTTTATATATTTACATAATGCCAATAACAGCACCAGTAGGAAGTCAGCTTTATAGAAAACCCACACACTTTAACTTCCATCAATGCATCTTGTTATGGCAAGTGGTCCAGAAAGTCACTGATTTAATTAATGCCTATGTTAGGTGAGACTTGAGGGACCGCTTTTACAGGCAGACTGCCAGTGGGGCTGTTATTTTGCTGTCAGTAAAGGGGAACAAATGGTCTAATTGGTAGGTTGCCTACTTGTCTTTTATTAGGACCCAAGCTGTCAGTAGCAACACATATAAGCATGCAATGGCATTTTGATATGCGGCAACTTAATCATGCTTTGGTAGTTATAACTAATCACTTGGTTACCACACTAAATATGTCCAGTTCTTTCATCGATACTCATACATCAAAAAGCAGCATGCAGTTTTTCTTCTCACCAGTATCTTAAAGCTCAGAATCAAAGGTTTCAGAAAAGGAGAATTTCTGAATTAAAGGCCAATCTCAGCCATTAATCTTTCAAATTCACATGAGAACATGGCTGTGAATATTATGAAGATGATATTGAATAATGTATGATATTATCATTTTTGTTGACTCATGGCGACTGCTTGGACAAGTCCACAAAGTTTTCTTGGGCAGATTTTTTTTGTGGAAAATGGCTTTCCCTTACCTTCTGACTAGGACTAAAAGAAAGTAACTGGCCTCAAATCACCCAGTTGTAGGTTATTGTCAATTATTGCCAACGATATGGAAAGCCTATCTTGTCATTATATTGACCAAACATCCTATTCCTCTGTTCTATTTAAGTTTAAAGGTTACTTGCTCTACTCTCTGTGCATCTAGGGTAATTCAGCTCTTTTATTACTTATTCAGCTCTTCTATTGTTCTAGCTAAGAGCAAAAGGTTAAACTAGCAATCATGCACTCACCTGCTTGCTTGATATGATCTATCTGTGTGCTGTATATTAACCTGTTACTAGTTAGCTACCTTTGGGGTAAGTCAATCACTGTAATTGTATACCCAAGAAATTTGTTATAAAAAAATAAATGCAAGTCCGAGAGAGGCAGAGCTTCTGAACACGGAAGCTGGTCAGCTCAGCTCAGAGAGATTTCCTAACTTGGACAAGCTTTGCTCAAGAAATCATGTCTCTGTGTCTATGATTCCTACACCCAGTTGGCTTTGTGCCTAAGGCAGGGCTAGAACTCCTGGTCTTTCAGTTTCTAGCTTTAGCCTTTAACATTACAGCAAACTGGCTGAAGGGGCATGGCCAACATCCCAGTGGCACCGAGTTCCCCATGCTCCGCGGGGAATCCTGAATCTCAACTGCTTGAAGACCTGGAACCAATCAGTTCCAGGTCAGATCTGCCCTGGAGGAACAGTGAATAAGAGAGGCACCTGTCTGGGATCTGGGAGGGCTTGCAAACCCCCCAGGGAGCCGGCACCAGCATCTTGGCCAGCAACTGAAGAAGACGACCCTGTCGTCATTAGCTGGAATGGTCACAAACGAACAGATTGATTGTATGTATATTTGTGTTTGGTTAAAAAATAATTTTTTTTATTATAACATTACAGCAAACTGGCTCTTTTCTAACAGTCACTGCCCCTGGTGAACACCTAGGTTAATTTCTGCTTCAGGAAAAACGGACAGGCTAAGTAACGGTGGAAAAGACCAGAGGGTGGAATAAAAGGTATCACAAAGAAATAGTTAATTCTTTATTATCCAATATTCCTGGCATTTTAATAGTACTTTACTATTTAATAGACAAGCGAAGCGGAGAGGAGATTTGCCCTCACCCACACAACTATGTTGTTTGGATACTTCAGGGATGAAGAACCGTTGCTACGAGCCTTTCAAAAAGGGGTGGCAAGCAGTGTTTAATAACTAGGAGCAGCACTAACATTGTAGAGTTATGGTGAGAATTCAAAGTAGAAAAGTCTACATGGTGCAAGTTAGCATGACTGAGATTTCCCTTTTGTTTTGTTTTGCAGGCTATCCATTTGAATTCTGAAACCTCAGAAGTGCTGAAAAAATGGAAGCATCCTGGATAAAAACAAGCTGAATAAAGAGTACAGATTTTGGAAAGGCAAAGTCTGGTATATGACTTTATTATATTTATACCCTATTCGCTATCCCAAGATCAAATAAAAAACCCCAAGGAAAATAAATAGTAAATCATTTTAAAACATACAATGATCAATATAGTGACATGTGCAGAGAGGAAGCTAAGGGGAAAAGGTTGGATTAGGCTGAATTGGCTGAATAGGCTATCCCAAATTCAAGAGCGAACACTTAATGTCAAAAGGCTGGTGACCAGGAGAAGGACAAGAGAGAAGGTCCCACATGCCCACTTATGATCATCTCTGTCAGGCTCAAACAACTGGACCCATGTGTGCATATTTCAAGCTAACTACTTTATTATGTTCTGTTTATAATACAGAAATCTTCCTAGTCTGGCAGCCTATTGAGAACAATTAGCTAAGGCTTCAAAGAACTTGAAGGGGGAATGGTGTTTCAATCCTAGTCCTTTCTCAATGACTCCAGGCTAATTCCGTGCTTGATCCCTCCTCCCTGCTAAACTGGATGCTCCTCAACACTCTCGCAATTATGCAACATAGACCAATCCTTAGACTGTAAAGCAGGGGTGTCAAACTCAATTTCATTGAGGGCCGCATCAGGGCTGTGGTTGACCTCGTGGGGGGGGCTGGCCAACTAGGTGGGTGTCGCCAACCTGGTGGGCATGCCAGCTTGATGCCATTCCCCAAACTGCTGGCATGTTTCTTCGGATTGGGTAGACCGGGCCAAAGCTACACTGGCCTGATCTTTCCTCTTCGCACTGGGTAGACCGGGCCAAAGCTTTGCTGGCCTGATCTTTCCTCTTTGCACTGGGTAGACCGGGCCGAAGCCATGCTGGCCTGATCTTTCCTCTTTGCATTGGGTAGACCAGGCTGAAGCTACATTGGCCCAATCTTTCCTCTTTTCATTGGGTAGACCAGGATGGCCCCCGGGCCAGATCTGACCACATTATGGGCCAGATCCAGCCCGTGGGCCTTGAGTTTGACACCCCTGCTGTAAAGGAAGGTGTTCTTCAATTATCCAGTTATGCACTACCTGCAATTCTGGTGCACTTTAACAGGAGGTAATTAGAGAAACAACTCTAGCCATTCATCTCTGAATTATTAACCAAATCAAGACAAATGTTGCCCCGGACCACTGATGTCAGCTAGGCCTTAATGGGCAAAGTTGAATTTGGAGTCCATCAACTGTTCCTTGAGAAGAACAACCTTAGGGAGCTACCCAATTTCCAAACCATGCATTAACAATCTCAACTTGCTAATATGAGTGCTTGAGAATGAGAAGTACATGCTTCTCATTCAGCTCACTATATGTTCAGACACCAATCTAACCCTGGCTTCACTTCTCCTGACTCTGATGACAGGGGAAACTAGATTGCGGAGTCATAGCATCTCATTGAGCCGAGGTGGCACAGTGGTTAGAGTGCAGCACTGAAGGCTACTTCAGCTGACTGCTAGCTGCAGTTCGGCTGTTCAAATCTCACCGGCTCAAGGTTGACTCAGCCTTCCATCCTTCTGAGGTGGGTAAAATGAGGACCCAGATTGTTGGGGGCAATATACTGACTCTGTGAACCGCTTAGAGAGGGCTGTAAAGCACTATGAAGCGGTATATAAGTCTAAGTGCTATTGCTATTGCTAAGTGCTATTGCAAAAAAAAAAAAATCCCCTGATGATCTCACCCTTTTCATACAGAAGTTAAAGATCAAGGGTGTGACAGAATGAGTCCTTGCAGTTTGCTGTGGCTTAGCTGCCAAAAGGCCAAACACACGATCTCCGAAGTTCTGATCTAAAGTTAAATCTGGAAATAGAAACAGAAATATTGAAGAGCAGTGCCTACCACAGCAATGCCAGACAGTCAACTATAGTTGATGTAAAAAGCTGCTGTCAACTCTAAAATGATCAGCAGAATTGTACTCCTGACTTTGTCCTGCTCTCTGATAAAGCAGATTGCTTATCACAGCAGTCAAGAAAGTTTTGCAAAAAAAAAAAGTTTTGCAAAACCAGCTCTGAAATCATGTTGTCCAAAAATGCTTGCTGCAATCTTGTTAACTATTACTCTCACAATTATTTTTCTCAATACAGAATTCTCAAGCACATTTAGGTCTTTTATAGGAGGAGTAAAACTTTGCCTTCAAGACAGAGGGAAATATCCCTTAGTGTAACAAGGCATTTGCACTCATTTCTCTCTCTCTCTTTCTCTTTGTTGTATATCCTTTAATATTTTCATTTATGTTTGCAGTTATAAGAATAAAAGGCTATTGCAAACTAAAAAAAGGAAAAATCATGAAAAAAGGGTGCATCAAAGAAAATATAAAGAAAAAGAAAAAAGAATAAAAAATAATATATTCACCTTTGTTACAATTTCAAACAATTTCAGTAACTTATTATCATTTCTGAAAATACAACAAAAGATATTTTCTTCCCACATCTCATCACTTATCTATAAACAAGTCATTCAAGCCTCATCATTTGCCTTTAGTCCTTCACCAATAAGAATTACCAGCAAACAACATGTTTCAATGAAACAAATCAACTTTATATTTCTTCCTTTAACATAGAAAATTATCATTTTTTCTAAACATATCACAAAGATACTTATTTTCCAAATCTTAAAGCTTTGTCATTCAGTCCTAGTCAGCCAAAATCCATTAAGGATTATCAAAAACAACATATATATTTTAACTTTGATGAAATAAATAAACTTTATAGCCCTTTCTTTCATTTCATCAAGCTTGATCTTTAGTCACTTTACAGAATGTCCCTCAGCTTGATTTCTTTTTCTTTTTTTTTCTTCTCAGAAAATCTTTTGAAACTTTAACGTCTTTTTTGTAAATTTCATCCCATTTAAGAACATTTACCCTTGGGAAAGTTTTTTATAGTTAATTTTAAAATTACTTCAAATCCCTCTAGACCCTTAACCTGTTTATTACTTTCTGAAATCAAGATTCTATTCATCTTTTTGCTGTGTATTTTCCTATATGCACCATTTTTTAACATCCTCAATCTTGCATTTAAAACTTCATTCTCCAAGGATTGAAGAAGACTCACCCAGTGAATACTGTAAAACCTGTGATCCAAAGATTCTTAATTGAACAGCAGTTAAAAAGCAATTCTAAAAGTGAGTAAGAAATTAAGCTTGACTGAGCTTTTGTCCATACAGGTTATCTAAATGGCTATGAATATGATAGAGGTCCTTTGACTCCCAGCTGCACCGTGCATGAGCTGACCATAAAACCTGCAGTCTAGTCATGAGAAGCAGCTGTCCAGAATACATGTAAGCAATCTCATGAACTCAGAGAGATTAAAAGCAGCCAGAATTCACCTTCTGGCCACTGATCTTTGGTGGAATGCCATCCCTTTCAAGGGCATTCTGCTTAAACTCTCTGTATCTCTTCTACATCTCAATAGTAAGACAGGCATGGATCAAGACTGTATGTGGTACATTTAACAAATGCAAATACAATACCCTATCTTTATCAGATGGCACTAGAAACTGAATCTAAATCCCCCCAAATTAGAACAAACTGATATGACCATTTTTTTAGAAACTTTTCATCAAGTTTCATATGAAGATCAGCAATAATATACTGTACTTAGCAAATCTATTATGGCAGGTAACTGAAGCTTCAGAAGCTATTGCTCCGAGGTCTCTTCTCAGAAGTTTCTTCTTGCCTACAATGATTCTGCCACGCAACATCTTTAAGATGCAGTGGAAGAATTGTTTTTTTTTCTGGCCTCCTTCATTGCTGTATCACAGGCAAATATAACAGCCTCAGTTGGGTCCTTTTGCATTCATCTTAAAATTTATGCTACTGCCATACAGTCCATTGTATTACTTGAAACTGATCTGAGAAGCAACAGGCATTCCAGATCTCATAGCACTGAAGAGAGGATTTAAAGGGAACTAACCTGAGGAACTAACCCAAGAAGCTTCTTGGATGAGCAGCAAAATGTCTTTAAAGAAAAAAACAAAGTCCAGTTGTCTCATGAAAAAAAAAGCATCTTGGGGACTTGAGAAAAGGAGAACCCAAAACACAGGATAGCTGTCAAACAACTTACCCAAATTTTAATTGAAATACTTGCCCCTCAAATGCCCTATCTTTGCCTGATTGTTAGTAAAGGCATACCTTTCTTCTTCTTAAATTTCCTCTCCACAATGGGCATACAGGCAATCATGTGTATAGAGATACTAATGTGTTAGGTTTTTGTATGCAGGGCAGTGAGAAAAGTATGACCAGATTCATTTGAGTTCTTGTAACTGTTTTCAGGCTTAGCATATATTTGAGATGAATCAGAAGCAATTTAATATAAAACTTTTTTCCTCAGTGCCCTTCCAGAAGTGCTGGGACAAACACCTTCCCAAATTCCTGAGCTGACTGAGAAGCTGGGGAGTTTTGAGATCAATGCATCTTGATTTTGATTTATTTGATTTATTATTAGAGTTGGAAGGGACCTTGTAGCTCATCTAGTCCAACCCTCTGTTCAAGCAGGAGTTCCTACACCATTTGAGACAGATGGCAGTCCAGTCTCTCCTTGAAGGTCGCAAGTGTTGGGGCTCTCACAACCTCCGCTGGCAAGCTGTTCCACTGGTTGATCGCACTCACCATCAGAAAGTTTCTCCTCACTTCCAGGTTGAATCTCTCTTTGGTCAGCTTCCATCCGTTATTCCTTGTTTGGCTTTCTGGTGCCATAGAGAACAGCCTGACCCCCTCCTCTCTGTGGCATCCCCTCAAGTATTGGAACACTGCTATCATGTCACCCCTGGTCCTTCTCTTTGCCAGACTGGCCAAGCTCAGTTCCTGCAACCGCTCTTTGTATGTTTTTTTCCCCAGACCCTTTATCATCCTGGTTGCTCTCTTCTGCACTTTCTTTAGAGTTTCAATGTCTTTTTTGTAGTGTGGTAACCAAAACTGGATGCAGTACTCTAGGTGTGGTCTGACCAAGGCTTTATAGAGTGGAACTAGTACCTCTCTGGTCCTTGATTGTATCCCTCTATTTATGCAGCTCAGGATTGCGTTGGCCTTTTTGGCTGCTGCTGCACACTGCTGGCTCATATTTAGTTGGCTGTCTACCAAGACTCCAAGATCCCTCTCGCAATCGCTGCTATTGAGTGTGGTTTCGCCCAGTTGATTCTTCTTACCTAGCATCTGGGTGTATTGATTTGAAGGTGTGTGTTTGTGTGTGTGATAAGATTTTTTGTCTTGATAATCCATTGTCTTCATACTTTCCATTGTAAAATGTAGTGTGGAAAGCATTATGCAAATAAATTGTAATATTGTTTTTAATGTGTTACATTTTTCTCCTAAAAACCTTCCTTTTCATAGATCATTGGCGACTTCGCCACTTTTCTCAGATGAAGCACAACCAAGGGAAAATATCTTATATTGTATTTTCTATTTAGCCATCAACCATGAAAATTATAGTCATAGCAACTTTGACTCAACTGTGCATACTAAAACATTCTCCTTCATCTAAATCATTAAAGAAAAAAGAAAGGAGAAAAAACTAAAGCATCATTCATTGTTTGTGTGGTGAAAGAAAAGAAAGGAAAAAAACTACTTCAAGTGAACACTGTTATTTTAGGTGACCTTCAGTTTCCAAGAATAGTTCCCAATATAAAGAACTTCCCGAGAACAGCTGCTTTGGATATGCTTCTCTGCTCCCTCAGGTTTAATGACTTTTTAATAGGTAGAATTGTTTGAAGCATCCCATAGCTGAAAAAATATTTCTCACTTCTTAAATAAAAGTGTCTTCTTGAAGTATAAAGACTTGCACTGTTTATATATTCTGTGTTCATTTATTGCTTTTCGACTTCTCTGTGGAGTTCTTAAACAGACTTATAAAGCTGCAAGCTTCTGAATACTTTTCTTCAGTCAATCTTATTTAACTGGCGATGCCCACTGATCCCTGTTTTCTGAAGCATATTTCTAGATTCTTGCATTACAAAGGAAGAGGGCTAATTGAAGAAGCTTCTTTATATTGAATGCTCAAAAAGGTTGGATTTTTTTTCCACAACAGGTAGCAGCACCTAGCTAACCTTGAGTACAGCTTGTTGTGCTTGGAGGGGAGACCACTAAGAAATTCCATAGTTGTAAATTAAAATAGGAAGTTGCAAAAAACATTCTAAAACAAGCTGGCAGCCAACCATTTTTGTATTATTTTATTTTATTTTATTTATTTGTTTGTCAAACATGTACAAGATAACAAGTATAGGTATGAACATGAACAAAGGAAGTAAATACAGATAAATGGGGACCGTAAGACAGGGACAGTAGGCACACTGGTGCGCTTACGCACGCCCCCTTTACAGACCTCTTAAAAATGGGGTGAGGTCCACGATAGACAGTTTGAGATTGAAGCTGTGAGGGTTTGAGGCTGTAACAATGAAGTCGGGTAGAGCATTCCAGGCATTGACCACTCTGTTGCTGAAGTCGTATTTTCTGCAATCGAGTTTGAAGCAGTTTACCTTGAGTTTGTATTGATTGTTTGCCCGTGTATTACTGTGGTTGAAGCCGAAGAAGTTGTTGACAGGCAAGACATTGTAGCAGATAATTTTGTGCACTATGCTTAGATCGGACCACAGGCGGTACATTTCCAGATTGTCCAAGCCCAAATTTCAAGCCTTGTGACATAGGGAATTCTATTGTGAGTAGAGGAGTGGAGTACCCTTCTCGTGAAATACCTCTGAACCCGCTCAATTGTGTTAATGTCCGATATACAGTGTGGGTTCCAGGCGGACAAGCTGTATTCAAGAATTAGTCTGGCAAAGGTTTTGTATGCCCTAGTTAGCAATACAATGTTACCAGAGAAGAAGCTTCGCAAAATTAGGTTAACAACTCTTAATGCCTTTTTGGCAATGCTGTTACACTGAGCTCTGGGGCGAAGAAAATTATGCAAAGAAAAGAATATGGGGACATCCATACCGTCCATGTAGTTACCAGGAATTGATCCTGAGTCTACAGAGATTTGCTTTAAACTATATTTAGTTTCTGACCAAGTCGCTCTTGAAATACTTTGACCAGAAATGAGCACATCACTAAACTAATGTGGCTGTAAATAAATTTAATGCAATTTTAGAATGCACCAAAGGTTTCCAAATCACAAAGAATTCACAATTTCACTTCACTTTGTGATTGTCAGATATCTGCCTGACTCACTTCCAAATGTTATCTCATTTCTCTGGACCTAAAAAAACCTACCCCATTTCCCCTTTTGCTTAAGTAACAGTTCTTGGATATTTCTATCAAGGTCATCTTTCTGACTCTGTACAAGAAGGCAGTGAGGATGATCAGGGAATGAGAACCTAAATAGTGTGATTGACATAACTAACCCTCAAGAAAAAAAAGTCTAAGGGGAGTTATAACAGCATTTGTCAGATTTATGATGGAATATCACATTTCAGAATTCAGGGCATGGATTTACATTTCAGAAGGACAGTTCCAATTGAATGTTAGAAAAAGCTTCTAACCTTAAGAGCAGTTCAACAAAGGAACCAGTAATTATCTGGAGATGTGGAGGGCTCTTCCTTCACTGGATGTATTTAAGTAAAAGCTGGACAGCCATCTGTTGTTAATACCTTAATTTGTGTAAGTGCAGGAAGCTGGGAGTTGCTCCTGATGGGCTAAATGACCCCTTCCAACTCTATAATTCTACGGTTCTGTGAACTTTCATGTACTTCCAACATTAGTTTAGAAGTGGGATTTTGCCAGATGAAGTTTGTCCCACAGGAGAAACATTGCCCAAAGCAGCATGTTCTATTCTTCTTTGTCTACAAATGATGCTGAGACAACCCAAAGTATATTTAACTAAGCAGATGGTGCAAAGTGAGTTTTGTAACATAGTTGTCAAGGAGACTAAACTTTGAAAGAAAGAAAGAAATCTACCTTTCCTGTCTCTTAAAAGGAAATTTTTTCCCCTCTCTAATCCAGGAAATTATCTTGACATTATCCTCTTTTCAAGAAATTGAGCAGCTTGGAGGGCTATAGAAGGAGTTGGAGGGCTTTCACATTCATCATTAAATGAAGGGAGGAGATCAAAGCAGCCTGATCATTTTAATCAAAATAAACTCCGAGTGACTGTCATGGAGTCTATAAAGGTACTCTGTTGACTGATTCTTAAATTAAGAGTGGGTAGACTTAATTTTTAAGAGAAAAATTATCTTAAGGTATATATTAATAAACAAGATGGTAGCAAGATGGTAAGGCACAGAGAAAGACCCGATTCTGGAAAAAATCATAATGAGTAATTTCTTGTTTTGGCCTTTTTTTTACTCATAGCATGCTGACTACAGTGGCCAGATCTGTGAAGACTGGCAATGCCTTTCCCCCAGTTCATAAGCTTAAGATAGTGACCATTTCCCATTAACTAATTAATTAAATTAAAGGTTGTTAGACCTATTTAGCATGTCCCCTATTTGGGGAATACCTCTGCTTCTCTAGCCTTTCTGGATCAGTTTTAAAAAAAGCTATTTTCTCTGGCACTTGAATTAGAAGGGGAAAGTGGCAGAACTCGTGCCACTTTCAGCTTTCTTTATTCCATCCTTTCATTGTTTAATCGGTGAATTTGTAAAAAAAAAAAGATTTAAAAAAATGGTGGTGGAGGGCAGCAATCAGTGGGGAGGAACATTTTTGTCAGAATACACTGTAGTCAGCTGGAATGGGAATGCTTCTTTACATTTAAATAAAATACAGAAGATGAATCAGCCAGCCCTGACTGAGTTGATATAAAACATACCGCACTGGTTTTGACAGAAGCAGGAAAAAACAATCCAATGTTGTCTTTCCAATGGGCTGGGGAAATGTAGAGGATGCATTGGGCAATGTTTATTCCTGACCTTGAGAAATGATCAGCAGTCCATACTGACTCTGGGTAATAGCAATGGCACTTAGACTTGTATATTGCTTCACAGTGCTTCACAACCCTCTCTAAGCGATTTACAGACTCAGCATGTTGCCCAATCTGGGTCCTCATTTTACCCACCTCGGAAGGATGGAAGGCTGAGTCAACCTTGAGCCAGTGAGACTTGAAGTGCCAAACTGCAGGCAGCCAGCAGGCAGCAGAAGTAGCCTGCAGTACTGTATTCTAACCACTGTGTCACCACGGTCACAGTAAGCTGGTATACAGACAGAAACACACACACAGAGAGAGATATACACATGCATACATGCACATACATGCAGATGCTTTACATATCACTTTTATTAATTAAAAGGAAGCATTTGATTTAATTCCAAGAAATTTATTTTGGATGAAGCTGGCAGACTTTCCCAAAGACCAGTGATTCCTTCTTCTGATTATGAAAACTCAACACAAATTAAGTTCAACAAGTGCTTGCAAAATCTATGTATCAATTCTAGTCCAAAAAGAAGTGAAACTAGAGTGTGTTTTGGCTCCTTTCCCTTTTAATCTCTATATTTATCCCTAAATACCAACTTTGTAGACTACTATAGTGAATTTTACTTTCTTATATTGACTAGTAGATCTACTTCATTTTCTTTGTGCTGATGATTTAGCTATCCTCTCCACAACACAAGTGTATTTGAGGCAGACTTCCAGCCATGATTAAATATTATGGAAAAGAAAGGTATGTCAACAAATACTCTTAAAACATTAAGTGGCAGTCATTGCTTAAAGACCCAGTAGTAGCCATAATCAGGAATGGAAAATAACTTATGCAAATATGTCTGTACACTGTACAGAATACACCAAAGTTTTTTTTAATATCTAGGAATTACTTTTCAATCTTCTATCACCTGGAAGGGACAAACTTATTTTTTCTTTTATGTACACTGAGAGCATATGCACCAAGACAAATTCCTTGTGTGTCAAATCACACTTGGCCAATAAAGAGTTCTATTCTATTCTATTCTATTCTATTCTATTCTATTCTATTCTATTCTATTCTATTCTATTCTATTCTATTCTATTCTATTCTATTAAAAGCTGACAGTGATTTGGTCCCATTGGCCTGCTAAGGCAATCCTGTGTTTTGCAGGTAGTGGAGACACTAACTTTGTGCTTGCTGCCATAAGCAATTAACCATGCTCTTAGAAAGACCTAAGATTTATTAAAATGGATCCAATCAAATTTTTAAGAAGTATTTCAGATATCTTGGACTATACCCAACTTGTTGTCTTTAGATTCAGGAAGTGCTTCTGTGGTAAACCATTCACTTCAGCAAGTTAGATGTCAATGAACATTTTGTCTGTGCTACACTAGTGAGAAGTCTTCTTGGCAAGATATTTTGCCATCTAGGGGAGTAGAAGGGAAATATAATAACATCCCAATGAAACCTCCGTTATGTTCCTTCCAATTAGCGAATACTGTGTTTCTAACTGATTGTTTTATTGTTCTGCTCATTTTAGATAGCTCAGACTCAGACCTAATAACCACCTTGCTTCCAGATTGTTCTGAATGATTTGGTGTGATCTTTTGGCTGTTGTGTTTTGAACAATATCTAATAAGAAGCCAAATTTTGTGTTGCTTTTCATTGTTGCTAGGAGGCTAATGGTTTAAACTATCTATTGAATATTAAATAATGTAATATATTATGTCTACAATGCAATTAATAAGAGAGAGAGTGTGTGTATGTGTGTATATGTATATGTGTGTGTATGTGTATGTGTGTATATGTGTGTATGTGTATGTGTATATATGTGTATGTATGTGTGTGTGTATGTGTGTATGTATACACACACACACCCCTTAAGGGTTTCCTTTTATTATTTTTACACCCTGCTTCACAGGATGGGACTAATCACCCTGGCTGACTCATTGCAGCCAAACTGAAGTGGGACCACTCGCTGTGGGACAATTTAACATGGGATAACTCAGGAGAGGGACAAGAGGGACAGGCGCCTCCATGCTCTGACTTACCCCAGCCTCGAGGACTTCTAACATGAGAAGGTTCAAACCCAAAGCAAAACTAAGACCCACTGCAATTCCCTTATCCCTCTCTTGAGTTGAATTGTCAAGCAGCAAGTTGTCCTATGGTGAATTGGCCGAGGAAAGTTGACTGCTGCAAGATATTCTTTAATATTCTTGCAAGATATTCTTTAAAGCCCTACATGGCTTAGGTCCAGGTTACCTCCGGGACCGCATCCTATCTCACACTTCCCTTCGACCGGTTAGGTCCCACAGAGTGGGTCTCCTCCAGATCCCGTCAGCCAAACAATGCCGGCTGGTGGGGCCTAGGGGGAGGGCCTTCTCTGTAGGGGCTCTTGCTCTCTGGAACCAACTACCCCCAGAGATCAGAGTTATCCCCACCTTGCTGGCTTTCCGAAAAGCCATCAAGACATGGCTCTTCCTGCAGGTGGGGTGACCTTGAGACTACGTTCCCCCATGTATACATGTTATTGTATGTTGTTTTTGATACTTTTTAAAATTGTTTTTAATAATTTTAATGTTTAGTTGTTCTTTAAAATGTTGTACGCCGCCCTGAGTCCTCAGGGAGTAGGGTGGCATAGAAGAGCATCTAAATAAATAAATAAATATTCAGGGTGAGTCAGCTGCAGCGAGTTGTCCTAGACCCCTGCTTCATTCCTTTCCTTGGTATTTTTATTGTTTTTAATAGCTGACCATAAATAAAATTTAAAACCATCTAACTAAATAATCATTAGCCTGACACTCCCTTCTTCCAATAAAACCCTAATTTCTATTTTATGAAACACACACACACACACACACACACACACACACACACACACACACACACACATGAAAGAATACCTTGCTGAAACATATTCTTCATTTTCCCCCCACTTTCCTAAATGCTAAACAATTTTCAAAAATCCGGGGCTGGTCAATGATCAAAATCAAATAATTTGACTTGGTTTTGATTATCAAAAATCCATTGCTACTGTTTCAGATATATATATTCTTCCATAAGCTGAATTAATAACTATGTACATTAGTTCAGAGAAATATAATCCAATAACAGTGACAAACATGCAATTTTCAATCCTATTTAAACATATTTTAAATTATTAATATGTTGAAACTCTATTATACCCCAATAGAATTTTTGGACTATTTAAATGAACTCGTTTAAAGTATATTGTTTTTATTTGTATTTCATGGTTCTCCAGAGCCTTTTGTTCAGGTAGTCCTTATTGTTACTATTTGTTTTACTTGTTTGTTCATGTTTATGTTTATAAATAAAACATCTAGATGGTGGGCCTGATTGTAAGGGATATCCAAGACTTCATGACAACATACTTACTCTGATCGAGTTACTTGTTATTTTGTTATCTTCAACAGATAAAGAAATGTTTTCATATGAACCTCCCCATTAAATTATTTAAGAAAATGGTCAAGCATAGACATCAGGAGTCCAGGAAATTCAAAGGAACATAGATTTATAGTATGCTAATGCTCTCTACAAGAATCTAAACTACAAATTGTGAAAGCGAATTGCCGGCAGATAAAGAGTCAATGGAATTCTAGGTAGGCTGGACTTAATTCTCTTATGGGCACAAAGGGACTTGAGACTGATAATGCATTTGATCCCTTCCTCAGGCTCAGCCTGGTTAACTCCTATATGTCTTCTGAATAGTTTATTCTATTGTGGATAAGTTTGACACCATTCCTTTTTTATTTCTGTAGAAACAATTCCTTCCAGGATGACTCCTCAATTTAAAAATTAAATCCCAGGTACAAATGTGCATTGTATTTCCACAAACAAATGAAAAGTATGACTTTCACTCATTCAAAATGAATGCCATCAGTAACAAATGGATGCATATGGGGATCCAATTCAAATTCGTGCCTATTCATACCCAAATGAATTTTCGCTTTTCCCTTTTGAATATCCTTTTTCCCAAAATGAATTTTTTGCTTTTTCCTGAGCAGCACAGAAGCTAATTTTGGAAGTTGCTCCTGAAGGCCATCATTTTATTTATTTTTTCCTCAAAGCACTGGATGTTGTGGTTAGCTCATGGCATTATAAGAATAAGCAGTGACTAGCCACTATTCCCCCCCCCTTACAATTCCCAAATGGCACAGTATTCTCAGTTCTTTGACAATATAAGCACAACTGAAAACAGAACTCACAATATTCTGCTGTTGTTGCAAACACAACTAATAATGGAAGACAGGTGGAAGCCGTGGGAAGGGATAAACAAAGAAAAATATACAGAGGAAATGAAAGTGTTTCTGTTATATGAGCAAGAGGGTTAATATGATTTTAAGAAAGAAAAATATTTTTTAATAAAACAAGGCAGAACAATAAGATTTGCCTCATGAACACAACTGAACACAATGATCCCTAATTCCAAGCTGTAGCCATAAATATTGTTGGGCCATATCTCTATTTTCTTTAATAATCCTATATCATTATCATTTGCTTCAATAGTCCTATATCATTGAGATACATGGTTAAGAAATTGTACATATTTGATTTTTAGACATGAATAATATTAATAAGAATTTTAAGGCTTCATTTAGGGCCTGGTTCCCTCATGAAAGCTGTTATTTCATGCTCAGGATGATCCCAGGTAACAGAAAGAAAATTTGCATTCTCTCCATTGACAGAATGAAGTTATCAAGTGAAGGAGGCACTAAAGAAAAATGTGAGAGTTCAGTTTTTTTTGTTTTCCTTTTTTTTCTGTTGACTTTCTTGAATAACCTCTCCAACTTCTCTAGATCTTGAGTGTATGGTTGAATGAAAATAATCCCAACACTGCTGGTGCTTGCAAAAGGCTTTCTCCTGCAAAAGGGTGAGTGGAGCTCAGCCTTATCATAAAAAGGCAAAAAAAAAAAAAAAACCAGCACGCAAGAAGGCAGGTGAAGAGAGGAATAACTTCAGAATCCCATAACAAATGTCAGCAGCAGCAGGTACAGTACAGAGAGGGCCTGCGAAAGGTAGGTTGTGACAAAGAATGCAAAGAAATATTGGCAATTTTGAACTTTGTCCACAAATAGGAAAAGGCTTTGGAAAACAGAATTTAAGCAGTTCCTCTTTGTGAGGAGGAAAGAAGATAACTCAAAAAGGCCCAAACAACCTCGCACACATTGGAACTATAAAAGCTTCCAAGAATCTGTTAGAAAAGGGGGGAAAGAACGCTCATCAAGAGGAGCACTGATAAGCAGACCTGGCTTAATAACACTCTATAACCTGTAGTATCAGCTAAACTAGCATTGTTGAAAGGGGAAAAAAGGAAGAGGAAGAAGAAGCAATATGCTTTTACAATATCTTGTCTGCTTGAAATTTCTGAAAAACTGAAAAACCTGGTCATTCCTCTGAGCCTTTTAGGCTAGTCCTATTCAAGATGTTCCCTAATTATGGGTACACAATTCTTTTTGTGCTACCCTTGATGTGCAGGAACCAAAATCATATAGGAAGGGGCAGTTTTGGCTGGTGTTCTGACTTCCACTCACAAGCTACAGGGTAGACTGATGTATTGCTCAAAACCACAGATGGCAAGATCAGGTTAGAATAGAATAGAATAGAATAGAATAGAATAGAATAGAATAGAATAGAATAGAATAGAATAGAATAGAATAGAATAGAATAGAATAGAATAGAATGTTGGAAGGGACCTTGTATGTCATCTAGTCCAACCCCCTGCTCAAGCAGAAGACCCTATACCAGTGATGGCGAACCTATGGCATGCCTGCCACAGGTGGCACGCAGAGCCATATCTGCCGGCACACGAGCCGTTGCCCTAGCTCAGCTCCAGAGTGCAGGTTTGCACCAGCCAGCTGATTTTTGGCTCGTGCGGAGGCCCTGGGAGGGCATTTTAGGCTGGCGGGAGGCGTTTTCACCCTCCCCAGGCTCCAGGGAAGCCTCTGGAGCCTGGGGAGGGCGAAAAACAGGCCTACCAGGCCCACCGCAAGTTGGGAAATGGGCCATTTTTAGCCTCCAGAGGACCTCTGCGGGGGTGGGGGAGGCCGTTTTCGCCCTCCCCAGGCATTGAATTATGGGTATGGGCACTCGCACGTGCATGATAGTGCACGCGCACACGCTTTCGGCACCCGAGGGAGAAAAGGTTCACCATCACTGCCTATACCATTTCTGAAAATGGCTATCCAGTCTCTTCTTGAAAGCCTCCAGTGATGAAGAACCAACAACTTCCGAAGGCAAGCTATTCCATTGGTTGATTGTTCTCACTGTCAAAAAATTTCTCCTTATTTCTAGGTTGAATCTCTTCTTGATCAGTTTCCATCCATTGTTCCTTGTCTGGCCTTCAGGTGTGACAGCCCGTCAAATATTGGAATACTGCTATCATGTCATACATAGTCCTTCTCTTCACTAGACTAGCCATATCCAGTTCTTGCAACCGTTCTTCATATGTTTTAGCCTCCAGGCCCCTAATCATCTTTGTTGCTCTTCTCTGCACTTTTTCTAGAGTCTCAACATCTTTTTTTACATCGTGGCGACCAAAACTATAAGGTCTAGGAATGTAATGCAAGCAATCCTATGCTTGAAGACTTCAGGTGAACCGCTAACCATCCTGGAACATTTTGTCCAATATAGTGCTTTGTTCCTCTTCACTTAATGGAAAGCTTATTGCATTGTTTTCAGGATAGATCTGGTAAAGCAAGCCTTCCTGTAGTGAGATTAATCACTCACAAAGAAAATGGGGACCATATTTCTCTGTCAGAAGTCTTTACCTTGGCAACAGATTGGCTTCAGAATAAAAATGGAATTGCTTGGTATTGTTTTGTCTGCCCTTGACAACTAGATGAATTCTCAAAGTTTCCCTACTTTCCCTCGCTGACAGACACTCTATGCAAGTTAGGCTTTTAATTATCTCTAAAAAATATAAATAGAAACCTGCAGGTGTGAGTTTCTAGAAACTGTGCTTTAATCAAATAATTGAGTGATATCCATATTAGACCAGCATTTCCATATGCATGCTGTTATTTTGCAAAAATAAAAAATAACTTGTTTTGCTTCAGTATGTGCCTAAAATTCAGTGATCCTATGGTGGTAAAAGGCCAGCTCCATGAGAAATGCACAAGACTATGAAAAATAAGATGAGGAAGTTGTGTTGGATATGTTCACTGCCTCAAGTTATTTGCAAAAATAATACAGGTGGGAAGTTTGGAATCCAGTTGAACTCTGGAGGATCTCAGAAAGACTGTAGAAATCTTTGTTGCAGGAATCTGTTTGTCTCCAAGGTTCATCTAGAATTCTCCAGGATTTTATGGTCTAGTGCTGGATCTGCTTGATTGGTTAAGGAGGTGGGGGATTGTCTTTAGTGTACTTAGGCAAAGCAAACATCTTAAGCTTTGAGCTGCAAGTCCTAACATCTGTGAATTTTTGAATCTGTGAATTTTGAGTAATCTCGGTTCCTGTTTATTTTGTGACATCTTAAGTTATTTAGATCACAGATACAGGCCATTGTGGATCTGTAACTAGGTTTGCCTAGCATTTCATGCAATTGATGCCAAAGGGTTTTTTTTTTGTTTTTTTGGGGGTAATTTCTATAAGTGTTTAATGTCTTTTCAAAGGAAAGGGTTATCCAAAGTTGCAGGGGCCAAAGAGGTGAAGCCATATTTCTATTTTCTATTTTCATCATTATTGCAATAACTATTATGGCATTTCCTTCATCTAAAACTTCATCTAATTCTCAAATTATGGCCCGCGGGCCGGATACAGTCCTCTGAAGCCATTAATCCAGCCCGTGCAGGACCACGAGGCTGCCCTGCCGACATCGCCCTATCACCCACCTTCTGGAAGCTGGGGAGGCTGAAAAACGGGCCTCCTCGACCTCCAGTAGCATTGTGTTAACCCAAAATGGGCACGTTTTTGGCCTCCTGGAGCCTCCATATGTCCCATTTTTGGCTGGCAGTTGGGGGAGGGAGGGAGAGGGAGAGGGAGAGGGAGAGGGAGAGGGAGAGGGAGGGAGAGGGAGGGAGAGAGAGAGAGAGAGAGAGAGAGAGAGAGAGAGAGAGAGAGAGAGAGAGAGAGAGAGAGAGAGAGAGAGAGAGAGAGAGAGAGAGAGAGAGAGAGAGAGAGAGAGAGAGAGAGAGAGAAGTCCCTCATACACACCCCAAGGCAGCCACATCCTTCACTAACCTGCTTTCCATCCCCAGGAGCATAATAAATTAAAGTTTAATTTGTGTGCATTGTTTGCACTGCTAAATTGGCCATGCCCACCTACCCACACCTACCCAGCTGATCCGGGCCCCCAACAGTCTGAGGGACCATGAATTGGCCCCCTGTTTAAAAAGTTTGAGGACCCCTGATCTAAAATAAATGATTTCAGTGAGAAAGCACCACATAACATTTTTTGTCATAGAAGGCAGGTGGGATATTAGGATGCTCCTTGGGAAGAAGGTGGAAAAAATCCAGTCTAAGCATCTGGATGACTGTATGACCAGCCATAATAACCTCTATTTTTAATAGAAAAATCTTTCATTTGTATACTTCAAAACAAGAATTTATTCCTGATCTGTATTTTTCAGAACGCCACGATGCAATTCACAATACCAAAATATGCATATGTTAGAGAAAAGCACATAGAGAAATAATAATTTACAAAAATATCCATGTTAGTGCATATCAGTGGTGGGTTCTAATTTTCTTCACTGCCGGTTCACTTCCTGACGTGCTGCGCGGGCATGCACATGCTTCGCACACGCGCATGTGCAGTGCTAAAAACACAACTTCTGAGCATGCGCAGAAGCAAAAAGCAAGATGGTGGCACCTATGGTGACACCGAGAGAGCCAGTTTGGGGGCGTGGCAGGCCTGGGTTGCTGCCGGTTCCAGCGACCCAGGCCACTAAGTTACTACCGGTTCCATAGAACCGGTCCGAACCGGGAGGAACCCACATCTGGTGCATATGTGTATCATAATGGGCAGCAAGTGACAGGCAAGTAAAAACATACATGCATTTTAATTGTTTGTTTGTGGCTTGTTAAGGGTCTTGGTGCAGTAAAAAAATGTATCTAAAACTCTGGTTGCAAATGCAAATTTTCCTGCCCACATGTCTTTTTCGCCAAATCTTGGTCAGCATTTTTGCAAGCACAATTTTGGGTAGAGGGAAATTTCCCTTTTCCAATGCATTCACTTTTGAATAAATAATTCATTATGAAAACAACAACTACTATAAAAACCTGCCATTGAACATGAATCTATTGGCTTTGAAGGATAAGATTGCTTAGCTGTCTCGCCTAACCTACATTTCTTTCCCAATAATTTATACCGCTCAAGAACTGCCTACCAGACAACCATCAATTTTTCATTCAAATTATTACAGATACTTGGGACAAACCTCCATTTGTTCAGTCCTGGCAGTTCTGGATTAAACTTGTCACTGTAGGAAATACATATATAAAATGTGCAACATAATTCTCATGCAAATATTTTATTTAAAAATGAAAGGTAAAGGAAGAAATATATGGGTTTTTTTTCCAAAGGATCCTCACAAAATAGTTCTATTGCATATTTCTGTGGGTGCCAGCACCAGGCAGGAAAGAAAAAGAAAAAAAATCCAGCAGTATCAGAAGCAAAGCAATATGATTATGCATTATGTTCCCCACACAATAAGATAAAAAGGAATATGTTATCAAAATCCAGATCCACTTTTTGTACTTAAATTACACTTCTCAGGTAATCAGTAAAAGTTGACTCTGCTTGCCCTGAGCTGTTCGTCAACATAACATTTTCTTCTTGCTTCCTAAGATTTCGGATATATAAAGCATGGCATTAAAAATTGATTTTGCAATATGTTGATACATTTATTTGTTCTTAAATGTATACTTTACCTTTTCCTGAGAAGTTCAAGGCAGTATCTAAAGCACCTCTGTCTTTTTTTTTTCTGGTAAGGTAGTTGGGTTAAGAGCTATTAGGAATCTCCTACCTATCTATGTATTGTCTATTACCTGTATACTTCAGTGAAATCCAAGATGCTAAATAAATTACCTTGTCACCAAAGTCTTTTTTTCATAGTCCAGAATATGGGATGGATCACCTGGTATCCTACTTTCCCTCTCTAATCTACTGATTAATGTACTCTTTGGTATTGTCCATGCTGTTGCTTACGACATTGTTTCCACAGTCTCTAGAAAGTTCTGTACCTTTAGAAATATAGTATAGAATAATGTAACTTGTTATTAAATCCTCTCATCATATTTTGTTACATAAAGCCTATTCTGTTCTATTCTGTTCTGTTCTGTTCTGTTCTGTTCTGTTCTATTCTATTCTACTCTACTCTACTCTATTCTAAAATTATTTCTTGACTATTGATCATGTCTTTCTCTTTCCCTGCTTTTGTCCAGTTTTTCAATTTATTCTTTCTGATTTTTGCAGATGTAGAGCCATTAAGAAATCTCATGGTTAAAGGGTAGCCAACAAATAAAACAGATAAAACAGTAAATATGGCCTAAACATATTAAAATAAAACTTTGACTTACTTAAGAATGTATTAAAAGAAGATTAGTCACAGCCTGAGGTTTTGTTGGCTCACTTAATTGTAGCATGTATTCAATAAACTTGATTGTTGGGGAAAGGGAAAAGGTATTCTTCCTATCACAACTATTATAGCCATTGATAAATGTGACAACACTTGCAGAATTTCTCACATGAGAGGAATGACATTTCCTCCTTGGACTGGAATACAAGGCAATGAAACAATATATTAAAATTACCTGTGCTTAAACCAATGCTGACAAAGAGAATGTGGCTGTAATCATTATAGAACATCAAAGGAAAGAAAACTTCACCATTGAAAACCCGATTACAGGAAAAAAATTCAATGCAGAGTATTTTAAGGTTTGTTTTCCATTCCAAACAGCTATCAGCAGGACTTGTTTTTCAAACAAATTCAGTCGAACTAACACAATTCGTAAACATACCAAATGATCATTTTAGGAGATTGGTTGTAGCTGATTATAGGAGATGACCAGGCTGAGCCCAAGGGAGGGGTCAAATGGTTCATAAGTCACAAATACCTGCATGCTTGCCAGAGATCTAAGTCCAGACCACCTTGAATGCCTCTCTTATCTCCTGTGCATTCCCCTTGACCACTAGTTGGTCAGATTCTTGTAGACAGAGCTTAAGCTTGCAATAAATCTTTATACTCATTTGAACTGCCTGAATCTTCTGATTTCCCCGGTGCTTGATACTGATAAAAGGGATGGTGAAATATTTAGGCAAAGTAGAAGTAGAATCGTATTTATTGCAAATATGAACCATTTATTTATTGAATTGCTCTAGCGTCTGTGAACTCTAAAATATCCCTGTCCAAGTTATGATATATAAAACTGTTCTAAAATAAACAACCAACCTGATCCCTGATGTAAGTTTTTTTTTTGGCAAGGATGTGTAACTAGTTTACTATTGTCTTTTTCTGGCAAGTTTACAGTTTGATTTCCCAGTCTAGTGTGTATCCTTGACGTTTTTTGGAGATGTCCCATCCAATTATAGGCAGATCTGATTCTGCTTAGTTCTTCTAGTTTTTAGAAGAGCAAGATTGTTTGATGCTTGCCATTCTAGAACGCATGAGTATAGGGCTGGTATTAATACCTAGGCATTAATGTAGTAATAGTAGAGGATGAAGCTGTACAAACAAATGAAGGAAAACATGAAAAGATCCCGACATCTTTAAAATGAGTGTTGAAGGGTTATATCAGCTACTAAGAGTATGAGACTTGGACTATTTTTTCCACCAAGCGTGAAACCAATGAAGAATAATAATAATAATAATAATAATAATAATAATAATAATAATAATAATAATAATAATAATAATAATAATAATAATAATAATAATAATAATAATAATAATAATAATAATAATAATAATAATAATAATAATAATAATAATAATAATAGTCAAGCGTATAAGATAACAAGCAAAGTATAAACAAAGTATAAACATGATTGTATACACACACACACACACACACACACACACACATATATATATATGTGTGTGTGTGTGTGTTTGTGTGTGTGTGTGTGTGTAACATTTTTTGCTGATAAATGAAAATAAAGGGAGACTATTATAGATCTATTTCGAGCTATTTTGCTCTCGTCAGATAGCCATACCCGTAGTGGGAATTGAACCTGGGCAGTCTGCTTGAAAGTCAGTAGATTAACCTCTAGACCACAAGGTTCTATTCCCAATCAGCTCTTCACCAGGAAAGGGTTATATGTTTATATATATATATATAATGTTTTTCTGTCGTGTTATCCTGGTGTACCCAAATATGGGAGAGAAAGCATCACAGCTTCCTTTTTGCCTTTCAGCCCCTCACTGGGACCATCCAGGCTGTTTTTTATATAGCCGACACACTAATCTATATGTGTAGGATTTTTTGCTGATAAATGAAAGTAAAGGGAGACAGAGATCTAAGTCCAGACCACCTTGAATGCCTCTCTTATCTCCTGTGCATTTCCCTTGACCGCTAGTTGGTCAGATTCTTGTAGACAGAGCTTAAGCTTGCAATAAATCTTTATACTCATTTGAACTGCCTGAATCTTCTTATTTCCCTGGTGCTTGATACTGATAAAAGGGACACGATTGTGCGCTTATGCACACCCCTTACAGACCTCTTAGGAATGGGGTGAGGTCGATGGTAGATAATCTAAGGTTAAAGTTTTTGGGTTAGGGGAAGAAACAATGGAGTCAGGTAATGTATTCCAGGCATTGACCACTCTGTTGTTGAAGTCGAATTTTTTGCAATCAAGTTTGGAGCGCTTTACATTAAGTTTGTATCTATTGTGAGCTTGTGTATTGTTGCTGAAGTAGTCATTAACAGGTAGGACATTGTAGAAGATAATTTTGTGAGCTACACTTAGGTCAGATCGAAGGCGGCATAGTTCTAAATTTTCAAGTCCCAAAATTTCAAGTCTGGTTTCATAAGGTATTCTGTTGCGAACAGAGGAATGCAACTATATGCATTCCTCTGTTCGCAACTGTATATATGCAACTATAATTATAGCCTTTCTGGCTTAGTTCCACAATAGAGAAAGAAGGTGATACATTGCATACCACCCCATCAATTGCTTCAATATTAGTAGTGGTTGATGGACAGTGGACCACAAATACCCCTTCCTATGTTTTGTTGTGACACCAGAGTACAATGCTACAATTGCAGCATCCCTCGTAACTCTCTTTTTCTCCTCTTCTCTCCAGAAGATAGATGGGCTTATACAAATGGTGGTTAGCCTTTTCCCATTAATTACCATACCAAGATTAGTACCAAGACCATAGCAACAGTAAAAACTATGGTTCCTTTCCCAAAGCTAATCCTACATTCACAAACTAGAAGAGAACCATTTCAGTGGCCTCTACAAGTATTTCAGCAACTGCAGTTGCATAAATACCAAATAAAAAATGTTCATAGTTAGGTCCTCTCTTTTTTTCAATGTCCTCCCCCATTCTTTGTCAGTTTGTCATCCTTTCTCATGTCAAGAGAGTCAGACTTGGCTGATTTAAAATGCCATATATAAAAACTCTTTCATTCTATATTATCAGCAATGAATATCAATGTCAAGGTAATAATAAATAAGATTCAGTAGTTTACAACACTAAGCAAGGAAGGATGACTCACAATGGAATGCATATTATATACAACTCTGCACAACTTGGGAAATAATTTATATCCATTAATATCTTATCATGTTGTATATAGACAGAAAGCATTATCCGGTATCTCAAGATAATCAGAACCAAACAAATATTAGGTGTTGATCAGGGGTGAAATTCAACCACCTCGGCCTCGCTCGGGAGAGGCGGTAGGGACGATTTGAATCGGTTCACAGAGCTGGTAAAAATCACCCCTGGTTGGCCCCGCCCACGCCCACCTGGTCGCCTGGGTGACCATTTTAAGACTGTTTGTCTTATCAAACAGGAAAACAAACTCTATCCAGCTATCAGCTCTTGTCTACTTTATTGGGCACACAGAAACTCCTGTTAACCCTGAGGTTACGAGGATGCTGGGACATGTAGTTTAATAACAAATGGGAAAGCACCAGGTTGGGTAAAGCAAGTAGATAGATCGGGGTGAAATTCAAAAAGAAGATATACCAATTATTATACACAAATAAATTGCTCTTATGTAAGTGTTTGTGTACCTCTTTTATTGTTTTGTGTATAATAATTGGTATATCTTCTTTTTGTAGGTCATTAGGGCAAAGAAGTGACATTGACTTGGCCACGCCCACCCACCCAGTCACATGACCACCAAGCCATGCCAACCAAACCATGCCCACAGAGCCGGTAGGGAAAAATGCTGCATTTCACCCCTGGTGTTGATAGTTAATTCCTATCCATTAAGTATCATACAGTTAAGTAACACTATAGTGAAATCTCCTTTTAATGGGTCATTAAACTAGCAGCTCAGTTTTGCAAAAAGTTAGGAACATTTAAAGCCAGGAAAAGTTAAAAATCAATAGCGCACCTGTTCAGTAGTAAAATTTTCCAGGCCAATTAAAGATCAGGCAAAAGCACTTCAAGCATTCTGATTGAATCCCAATGCATGCTAGGATAAATTGAAATTTATTTCAAAGTCCAGCAGAATAGCTGATTGTGAAGTATATAAATGATGCTGTACAACCGAACAAAACTCTTCAGTTTCATATTGGCCTCCCAGGCACAACATCATTTCTTTGTTTCTAGAGTATAATACAGGGAGTGAAATTTGGCACTTGTACTAGGTCCAGGTGGCCATTCTGTTAAGCCTTATTGTTTGGCTCAGATGTTACTGAATATAAAGAAGCCTCTAGCTTTGAATTTTTCCTAGAAAACAGTGATTTGTTTTAGATCTCATTAATGTTCCAATAATCTGTTAAACATCTCCTTCTTTAATCATTTGAAGCAGAACTGAAGACGTAGGTGTAAATCGTCTGCTATAATTTGTTTTAATACGAAACAGAAAATTGTATTCATGACAGAAAGCAAGCATATAAAAGGTGCACAGTAATCTGGAGGATACATTATTTTAATGTGACAACATAGCTTTGATATAGCCTTATATTCATTAAATCATGACGATCTAAGGCAGTGATGGCGAACCTATGGCACGCGTGCCACAGGTGGCACACGGAGCCATATCTGCCAGCACACGAGCCATTGTCCTAGCTTAGCTCCAATGCACATGTGCATGCCGGCCAGCTGATTTTCGGCTCTGGGAGTGCGTTTTCAGCTTCCAGAGGGCCTCCCAGGGAGGGAGAGGGCATTTTCTCCCTCCCCGGGCTCCAGTGAAGCCTACTGGGCCCACCGGAAGTCGGGAAATGGGCCATTTCCGGCCTCCAGAGGGTTTCCAAGGGGCAGGGGAGGCCATTTTTTCCCTCCCCAGGCATTGAATTATGGGTGTGGGCACTTGCATGTGTGCGATAGCACACGCGCACGTGCTTTCGGCACCCGAGGAAAAAAAGGTTCGCCATAACTGATCTAAGGAATTTGGTGCTTTTCATGAAAAATGTGGACAATAAAAGGCATGACATTTATAAGATTATTTTGAAAGTATTGCCTGTTTAAGAATCATTGCCCTCACTCAGAATTAACTTCTTTTGCTTTCAGCATTGCCATTACATAACCAAATAAAATTGCTTACAGCTATTTGACACATTTTTCTTTATTCAATCACCTCGGATAGACTGGAATTTCTCACATGAATAATCCCAAAAAAAGTTACAGCCATTATAAGGGAGAAAATGATTGCAAAGACTCAGAAAATGTCCAATAAAAGACAATTCTGACAACAAAATAGGTGATTTCAGGAAATACCTAAGAATGGATGAAAGGGTCATTTCTGCACATTTACATTTCCTACTATGTAAGAGTTTCTTTCTTTTTAGGAAGAAATTTGCAGAATTTGATCAATTCTAATTATAAAAATGAAAAGCTACATTTAATTCTCATAACCCATTTTAATTTGGCTTCAGATTCAAGCTTGGTATTGAAATTTTATTTATTTATTTGGAAATTCTTCTATGCCGCCCTACTCCCTAAGGACTCAGGGCGGCGTACAGCATTTTAAAGAACATCAAACAAATCATTAAAAACATGGCTTGATTGCCATGTAGATTATTTTTGCTGGGAGTGAATGTATTCTTTCTTTGCTGAAAGAATGTATTCCATATTGATGTTCTTGTACTTCTTAGTTAAGTATAGCAATTTATTTATTAGCATTAGATTCTCCCATGCTATGTGGCATATTGTGCAGCAAGGGATCTCCAGCATTTTCAGTCTTGGGTGAGTACTTCAGCATCTTCCATTGAGATGTTTAGAGTCTTAAGACTTCCATCGAATGAAAATTCTTCACCACATGTTTCAAGGGTGTCCTCTTGGTCATTTGGCATTGTGGGGGGAATCCATCTCATTGCCATCTTCCCACGGAAAATATGACCTGCAAGTTGGAGTCTTCTGCATGCGACAATGTTATGTAATTTTTCAGGAGGAATTCTTTTGGAGCAGCTCTTCATTAGTAATATGGTGAAAATAGTGAATCTTTAGGATTTGGTGAAGCCATCTTTTGTTAAGTCCCTTGCTAATATTTATTTATTTATTTATTTGTGAGATTTATATACTGCCTCACAGTGCAAGCACTCTCTAAGCAGTTTACACCATTAAGCAATGCATATATTTACTTTGCCCCCAACAATCTGGGTCCTCATTTTACCTACCTCGGAAGGATGGAAGGCTGAGTCAACCTTGAGCCGGTGAGATTTGAACCGCTGACCTGCGGATCACAGTCAGCTAAAGTGGCCTGCAGTACTGCCTCTAACCACTGCGTCACCTCGGCTCTGTTGCTGTCACCTTCCAAGTCTCACTGCGATAAATTTCTGTCAGGCTCACTATGGAGCAAACAAATGGAATTTAAATTTCAGTGGTATAGATTTTGAGGGCCAGATTTTATTCATCTGGAAAACAAGCTGTTGTTTTTCCAATGCTGCACCTGATGTCCATCTCTGCATCTCCATTTTGGGTGATTACACTACCCCAATAGGTAAACCTTTCCACTTCCTCAAGTCTCTGTGATCTGAGTATGATTCCCTTGTATCTGTGCTATGAAGCTCATGTACTTGACCTTTGATTTCTTGGCACTTATCCTGAGGCCAATTTTGCAATGTTTGTTGCTTCTTTATCTAAGGCAGTCCATCACTTATTCTAACTTCATCTTGTCTTCCTCAAGTAGGACAATATAATGTGCAAAATCCAGGTCACAAGCATAGTGTCAAGACTGACTCGCATGTTCACTTAGATTTTTGCTTCACTCGCAGCTTGACAGTGACAGGGGTGTGTGTGGATGGAATGCAAGGGTGGGGGAATGGTATCCAAGCAACTGTCGGCTTCCATGAGGCATTGCTGGCATTTTCAAGGGCACACCGAGCAGATGTCCCAGCATGGCTGGCTGTTTCCCATAACAAAATGAACAGAAGTGATTGGTGGACGTATTAGACTGTGGGTGGCCCATAGGGAAAGGGGGGGGGGAATTAACTATGCTTGCTTTTGCATAGGAAACCCAGAGCTGGTTTTGCTTCTTCTGTGCCAATGTGGTTTTTTCAGTAAAGTTTTATACTCTTGGTAAAATAATGTCCCAGGAGTTTCTTTTTCTGGATTCGCCAACAGGACAGCTGACACGTAGCAATAGCATATAGACTTATAAAACATTCCAAAGTGCTTTACAGCACTCTCTGGGCAGTTTACAATGTAAGCATTATTTGCCTCCCCCCCCCCCCGAAAACAACAATCTCAATCCTCATTTTACCAACCTTGAAAGGATGGATTCTTTCCTGGGATTGCAAGATAAAAAGACAGTTTACAAAAATATATATTGGAAAACTTTACAATGAGTTCCACAAAGTTCTATTCTGTCTCCTATTATTTTTATCAGCTACGTGATACTTTTGAAAGACAGCATCATAGCTCGAGGAGTGAGATGCAGTATGCTTATGAAATGCAGTACTAATTCTTCTTATCACTTGAAACAGGCTGTAGATGTGCTGGATCAGTGCCTCAAAGTAAAAATTGGTTGGATTATAATGGCTCCCAGCTACCCAGGAATGTTTGATTTGTTCTTAGTTTAAAAGCCTGTTCTGTGTGGAATCCTGAGGAGCTGATTATATCCCAGAAGTATTCCTCAACACAGCTAAGATATTGGAAGCTCATCAGACCACAGTGCCACTGGCAAGTCTAAGTGAACCATTTGCTAATATCTACTTACTGGAACTTTTGTAAAGTGATTATATGGTTCTGCTCCTGCAAAATGGCTACTGTAGATGTCAGAATGCTGATAGAAATAGGTATTGTGATTATACACCATTGAAAGATCTATATTCTTTTCTGGGTTGAATTCAAGATGCTGCTTGGAATCCAAATACCTGAAGCAATACATCTCTTCTGCTAGAATTTAGATTTAGAGTAGGTGAAGTAATTGGGCAGAGAGAATCATGCTGTGTCTATACACCATGCAGTTATTAAAATAGAGAAGCATGTCAGTGTCAAGTAAAAAATGCATAAGATTTTACAATCAAAATGTTCCATTTTAAGCTCAAAAAGCCCTCATTGAAAGCTGAAAAAGCTGTCCTCGCTATGAAATAGGTTGTCTTGTTAATTCTGGAACACTTTCAGGCTTGAGACAGGATATTCTGAATTCAGAAAGGTTTGAAGAAACATTTTCACAGTCCTTGTGGCATGACTAATTTACTTCTGTAAACATGGATGCATTTGTTAATAGCATCTGTCAGTTTGGCTTTCGCCCTTATTCATGTTTTTAAAAACATCTGAAGGTCTTTTATCACATATTGGAAGAACATTTCAATTTTTAAAAAGTTTCAGGTTTTTCTTTCAAACAACAAATCAATGGTATTCTCATCCATACCTAAACATATTTTCCCACCCAAGCAGCATTTTCTTTTCTATATCTATACATATCTGGATTGGAAGAACTTTAATATCTGGATTAGAAGAACTTTAATAATCAATAGAATTGCAATCTAATCATTACATGGGTTGTGCTTTGTGGAAACTTCCATGAACCCAGTTCATAGAAAGACATAGTGTGCTATGCAGGTATTTGGATCCAGAGAGGTAAAGCAGAGTGTCAGCATGATTACTGCATCTATTAATGGAGCCTTAAAGTAGCTACCCTATTTTTCGGAGTATAAGAGGCACCTTTTTACCCCCCAAAAGAGGGTGAAAACTTGGGTGCATCTTATACACCAAATGCAGCCCCACCCACCAGCCACCCCCACCTTTTGGCCTCTGTCTTCCAGCAATTTACCTGCTTGCAGGAAAGAAGCAAGAGCCTGTAAAGCCAAGCAAGTCAGTAGCAGTTTCCCGACATACAGCTGATTAGGTTTGCCACTGGGAAAATGAAAGTGAAACTAACTACAAAGAGCTGGGAGAGACACGCAGATTTTTATTTTTTGCTGAACTGGCTGCAAAGGGGTAAGTGAATAACTATAAATGTCTGTAGAATGTTCAAATTATTAGACTTATTTTTTAAAGACTGCTTTATTATTGTTCTAGAGCCAGGGGCAATTTTAAGACTTGTGGACTTCAACTCCCAGAATTCAACAGCCAGCTTTGTTAGTTTTGCTGGCTGTGGAATTCTGGGAGTTGAAGTCCACAAGTCTTAAAGTTGCCAAGGTTGGAGATCCCTGTAAATCTAGACAACTTAACAAAATAAAGAAGCTTTTTAAAATAAATGCTTGCTCTGAAGAGGCCCAGTGCTATTGTATCTTCTTTTAAATAATAGAGAATAATGTATACTTCCAGAAATTTTAATTAATTTTAACAGCTCTGTACAAGTATAGTCTGAAATGTAACAGTGTCCTGTTTAGTATTAGAGTTTAGTTACCTTGGAGTAGATCTATTTAAATAATTGGGAAGAGTTAGTGTGACTACATTTAAGAAAACTTTCTGGCATAATGTACATTATTCCAATTCTTTGCTATTTCTATGGGTCAGGCACACATGCACAGAAATACACAGCAAACAGTGTATATCATCTGTGCTGTTTGCTGTTTGGCAAATTGCTTGGAGGCAGAGGCCTTTTTCCCTTGTTTTCCTGCCCCAAACTAAGATGCGTCTTATACTTCGGTGTGTCTTATACTCCGAAAAATGTGGTATATCTTTTCCTGGGTTTTCATGAGAGTCATATGGTTTCAGGAAAAATGTCCATTTAAGGTAAGGAGAAGCTCAGGAAGAGCCTCTTTTGTTTCCTTCTTAACTCAAATCATGCGATGGACAACAAATCAATTTTAATCATCATCATCTTCTTCTTCATCATCATTTTCTTCATCAATAATGTATGTGAAAAGCCCCACTGAACGTAAATCAATACTCAACACAGTTCAACTGTTCAGCAGTGACATCAAAATGAACTTTGGACTTGAAAAAATGTGCTATATTATCCATGCAGTGAGGAAAAATAGAAAGAATACAACTGGGAAATGGAAGCATCGTGAAAGCATTAGCAAAGGATGACGGTTACAAATACCTAGGCATATTGGAAGCAGATAACATCTTGAATGGAAAAGTCAAAGAGTCAACACAAAAGGAATACATCAGGAGGGTCCGCAAAATATTAAAATCAAAGCTGAATGCTGGAAACATAACTAAAGCCATTAATACATGGGCAAACAGCTGCCCAGAGTCCCCAGGGAGTTGGGCGGCATAGAAATCCATTAAATTAAATTAAATTAAATTAAATTACTGCTACTCAGCTGGAATCAGTAACTGGACTTCGGCTGAAGTGGAAAACTTGGACCGGAAAATGTGCAAACTTTTGAATATATACCACACTTTACATCTACGAAGTGACACCGACAGGTTGTACCTGCCAAGAAGAATAGGGGGGCAGAGAGCTATTGCAAATCCATCAAACTGTAGAAGAAGAAAAATGAAGTTTGAATGACTATGTGAATCAAAGTACAGAAAAATTGCTACAGGCTGTGAAAATGGAGAACATGATAAAAACAACATAAACAAAGGCAGAAAATAAGGAAAAACAGCTGGATGACATATTAAATGGCTAGAAAACCAAAGCTTTACATGGACAGCATTGGAAAAACATTGAAGGAAAATGTGATGGCAACTTGACATGGGCATGGCTTAAGATGGGAACTATCAAAAAAGAAAAGGAAGGTTTCATACTTGCTGCTCAAGAACAAGCACTGCAAACTAATGCCATGAAAGCGAAGATACAAAAATCCACTGACAATCCAAACTGCCGACTTTGCAATGACAAAGTTGAAACTGTTTCACATTTAATATGTGAGCGCAGCAAAATCGCACAAACTGATTACAAAGCTAGACATGACTGAGTTGCTAAATTCATTATTTAATTCATTATGTCATTATGTAAAAAATATTCATTATGTCATTATGTAAAAAATACGACTTACCTGTATCCAAAAAGTCATGGGAACATAAAGTGGAAAAAGTTGTCGAAAATGAGAAGGTGAAGATCTTGTGGGACTTTTGAATACAGACAGATCATCATTTGGAACACAACACACCAGATATCACAGTTGTCGAAAACTGAAGCATACAATTTATTGATATCGCTGTACCAGGAGATGCCAGAGTCGAAGAAAAAGAACTGGAAAAAATCACAAAATATCGCAACCTGGCCATTGAAACTACACGATAATGGATGAAACATATATCAATGATACCCATTGTCATTGACACACTTGGTACCATGTCCAAGAATTTTACAAAATACATCAATAAATTGCAGCTTCCTGCAATAACACCAGCGGAACTGCAAAAAACTGTGCTACTCAGAACATCGTACATCTTAAGCAGGTACTTGGTTGATACCTAGGATGCTGGCAGCAACCCGTATCAACTATCAGCGCCAGTCAATAATATTTGTGATACATTTTTAAATGTTCAGTTGACTGAGTTTCATGTTTAATGAAAAGCTTATAACAACAACAACAACAACAACAACAACAACAACAACAACAACAACAGAATAACACAATAACACAATAACAGAGTTGGAAACGAGGGGGTTGGTCTTCTAGTCCAACCCCCTGCTCAATACCCGAAGCAACCAAAGAACACTATATATTTGATACAGGGGTTGCCACATTTGATACAGGGCTACCACAAAGAAGATGGATTCAATTTATTCTCCAAAGCACCTGAAGGCAGGACAAGCAGCAATGGGTGGAAACTAATCAAGGAGAGAAGCAACCTAGAACTAAGAAGAAATGTCCTGACAGAACAATTAATCAGTGGAACCAACTTGCCTCCAGAAGTTGTGAATGTTCCAACACTGGAAGATTTTAAGAAGAGATTGGACAACCAATTATCTAAAATGGCACAGGGTTTTTTGATCAGTGGGACAGCAGGTTTCTTGAGCAGGGAGTTGGATTAGAAGACCTCTAAGGTCTGTTACTCTATTATTCTGTTATTTTGGTGGATCCTTAAAGGCCACAATAACTGTGAAAGCTAAGTAGAGAAATGCATTATAGTCCTAGAATGGAATATTCTAGGAATATTCTATTTGCAGCAAATTGAATTTATTCACCCAAAAGATAAGACACATGCAGTCATGTCACAAAACCCAACTTTATGCACTGTCCCAATATCTGACACAAGTGCATTTGTTATGTGCTTTGTCACATCATTGTAGCATCATTGTAGATACTAATGTTCTATGGCTCTATATAATTTATGTTAGCCTGGCAGTGGAGGCACGATGAAGGCTTTGGCCTGAAATAACTTATACTCTGTTCCTTTATACACAGTATCTCTGATCTCCTTAAAAAAAATACTTTAGAGCATGGCAAAGATCGTAAATCTGGGAACTGTTTTCTTAAGTATCCATTGTAGTGATTTTTGGAATTAATCTATGTAGTTAAAGTGTTTTGCAAATCTATTCTAATCAGGGTTATTAATATGAAGAGTGTTTCAGCTTTTTTTTAAAAAAAATTGTAATTATAGTGCCTTTTAATATAGCAAAATCAATTTCAAGTAATGGTTTTAACTGCAAGTTCAGCACTATTTTTTTCAAGATAATGTTAATGATAATTGCAGTTTCCACTGATTCATTTATTCTGATATAAATAGAGGCAAGGCAAAAAGGCCTAAGAGGAATAGATATGGCAACATACCATTAATAATGTTATTTATCCATTTTGTTTATTCATGCTCTTTAATTTTCCTATTTTTTGCTGGTGCTGAGATGAATTAATGCCACGTCTTATCCAGAGACGTGGCAATGTATGGCTTTGAGAATGCTGAGCTACAATTCCCAACACCCCACACTTTTGTTTATGCTTGTTTGACCTTCTAAAAGCTATACCTCTGCAAAATATGGGGAAACATAGGATCATACAGAAATAAAACAAACATTGTAGGACACTCGTCTCAATCAGCATTACAGCTAAATAACAGCTTACAATTGCAATGTCAAGACGTTCTTTATTTATCTGTTATTTATTAAAAGTTCTTATAGGCCGCCCAATCCCGTAGGACTCAGGGCGGCGTACAGTGGGAATAAGAACAATACAGTAAAAAAGACATGACAATATAAAACACAACATTCATTCAGGGGAAATCCAATCTTCTACTTCTTCACCCCGCCTGCCGGAAGAGCCATGTCTTCACGGCTTTGCGGAAGGCCAGCAGGGTGGGGATAATCCAGATCTCCGGGGGAGTTGGTTCCAGAGAACAAGGGCCCCTACAGAGAAGGCCCTCCCCCTAGGCCCCGCCAGTCGGCATTGTTTGGCTGACGGGACCTGGAAGAGGTCCACTCTGTGGGCCCTAACCGGTCGAAGGGAAGTGTGTGGGAGGATGCGGTCCCGGAGGTAGCCTGGTCCTAAGCCATTTACATTTTCAGTCATTGTGAAAAAAATTATGTTTATAGCATAGGATTTGTGTCCATTCTCCACAGGTCTGCAAACATACACAAGTAACAGAGAGGTGACATGCACAATCCTCTCACCAGCTTTTCCAACCTCCCATGATGTTTTGCAAGCATGCTGGGAATTGTTAAGATAGTTACCAGTTGAGAAACACTATTTTAGATAATTGTGTAATGACAGAATCTTGAAAGCTTGACAGTTTTATACCACGCTGAATCAGAGGGGGCTATTTTGAATCCCTTCTTAACAATTCCTTCTTTCCCAAGGCTGAGATTTTGCTTACTGTCTATTTTAACTCTTAATGGCTTTCTCATTCCTTTGCAATCTGTTCTTTCCTTTATAGACCAGACTGGATAGAGAGCAATCAAATTGATGCCTAGAGTAATTTTTAAAATAGTGCCAGCAGGGAATCTCTCTAAGAATAAGGTACCTTTGTAGGGATCATCCACAATATAGAACTAATTACCTGCTTTACATGCATATTGCTAAGCAACCATGTGCAATCTGGGAAGTTAGATTTTGTTTTAAACTTGAGTTGATTTGCGGTGTCATGGTGGACTGAAGACCTGATGTTATCTAAGAAGCATGTCTCCTCTCCACCAGCACTTGCCCTGTACACCTACCCACCTGGCTCTGTTTAAAAGAAACCTAAAATTTGATCCTTCCCCTATGCCTTTGGCAGAGTGAATGTTGAGTCCTATATATTTCATTATTTTAGAACAGAACTATCAAACTCGTAGCTCGCGGGCCTGATGCATCATTTATTTATTTATTTATTTTGTGAGATTTATATACCGCCTCACAGTGCAAGCACTCTCTAAGCGGTTTACACCAGTAAGCAATGTATATTTATATTGCCCCCAACAATCTCGGTCCTCATTTTACCTACCTCGGAAGGATGGAAGGCTGAGTCAACCTTGAGCCAGTGAGATTTGAACCGCTGACCTTCGGATTAGTATCAGCTAAAGTGGCCTGCAGTACCTGCCTCTAACCGCCGCACCACCTCGGCTCTTAAATCATGCGCTGACCTGCTCATGCCCGGTTTAGTGAAGGGGATACGTCACATGATGCCGCCGTGATGATGTGAGTTTGACACCCCTGTTTTAGAATGTCTAGGGTTTTTTTTCCTGGACATATGCATTTTTATTTTTATTTTAGTGTTTATTTTATTGTATACTGCCATCTGATCTCTAAACAGGTTCCCCAAGGGGAGGAAAAGCTGAAAGGCTGATGCTTTGCTTGGAAATGTGCCCATGCACCTTAAAAAGAGGAAAGAGGTGTCAATGATAAAACAGAAGGTGATAAAACAGAAGATCCTGTCCAAAGAGAACAGAAGCATGGTAGGTGTCATTCTAGTAATTAGCTGACTTTAACTAGTCACATCCTTATGGCAGCCAATTATTGAATAAATCCTATGCTCATCTTCCTTCCTTCCTTCCTTCCTTCCTTCCTTCCTTCCTTCCTTCCTTCCTTCCTTCCTTCCTTCCTTCCTTCCTTCCTTCCTTCCTTCCTTCCTTCCTTCCTTTTTGCCATTTTGCAAAAGCATACACAGTATATTTTCAGACTTTTCATATTCTGTAGTACAAGAATGCACAACACTTTGCCTTCTAAGTAGCTTGCCAAGTAGGTCAGGCTGTGGGTGAAAAGTGGGTTGGGCAAAGAAAAACTTATTAAAATATCCATTAATAAATCATTCTGAAATTGAAGAAAATAAGCATCCTACTCAAAAGAGAGAAAGTGTATAGAATACCTACCCACGGTAAAGGGAGTGTGTGAACAATTGACCAAATACCATCTGGATTTTAAAATCATTTTAATCCTATCAGCATAGGATTAAAATGATTAAATAGCATTAAATCAGCATAGGATTAAATCATAAAAAATAAAGATATTTTGGTTCCAATAAAAAGTTACGAGCTTCTACATATCAGTCCTTCCTTCTGTGGGTATTAACAAGCCGTAGAATATTCTAGAACAGTGGTTGTCAACCTTCCTAATGCTGCAACCCTTTAATACAGTTCCTCATATTGTGGTGACCCACAACCATAAAATAATAAAATTATTAGGAAACTCGGGGGTGGGTTCTAACTTACCTCGCTGCCGGTTTGCTTCCTCCTGCGCTGCGTGGCCACGCCTCGTGGGCACACATGCGCTTTGCATGCACACGCATGCGCAATGCTGAATTTTTAAAAAAAATTGCAAAAAAAAAGCTGAAAAGAAGATGGCGATGCATGCGCAGTGCCGGAAATTCGGCTTCTGCGCATGCTCAGAAGTTCCCATGGTACAGATTTTTTTTTTTGCAGTAGTCTATTTGCATGTGGGTGGACCCACCTGGAGATGGATAGAGGAGCGGTGTCTCGGTTCCTAAGACCATCGGAAATATGTGTTTTCCGATGGTCTTAGGTGACCCCTGTGAAAGGGTCGTTCGACCCCCAAAGGGGTCATGACCCACAGGTTGAGAACCACTGTTCTAGAAGCTAAGGAAGTTTTTCATTTTGAGGCATGCATCTTTGCTGGAGTTCTTGCAGAATCAGGTTACTTATTTGCCTGTTTTGAAATGGATGGCCTAGTTTGGTTCCCATGGAAACCTTGCACTGAGGCTTGTCAGAAGCTAGTCAGCTAGTATATATTTCATTTGCTTTCCTTTTTTCCCTTCTGCTGTGGTTAATTGTTTTTTTTCCTAATGCTTAATAAACTGAAGAATGCTAAATTACTGAGAATTTCAAATGTTTTATTGGAACCTTCTAAAATTACTTTCCTGCTTGGAAAAGATAAGGGACCAAAATGTTTTGACTCATTCCTCACTTCCCAACCTCTCCCTCAGCTTTTAATGTAATGTTAATGGTTGTACATTAGTTTTATGGGCTCTTGATAAATGCAACACTGCAATGCATCTCATTCCTATGTGTTATGGCTCCTGTTATTTTTAAACAGCAAGTTTTGCAGAAGTTGTATTACTTTAGTCTGGTGGAGGTACATTTGTAGTGGTTTTTTCTTTTCTTTTTTTTTCTTTTTGGTTGTTTTGTTGTTTGGGTGACACCTGAAGGTTGCTCATTGTAGAAGCTATGCTGAAAGATGTGGATTGGCTGGGTGGCATCAATCAGCTGTGTATAGCTGTGACATAAAAGGCCAGCACTATCTGAAGGCATGTTAAGGTTCAAATCTCTCTGGGGTGTATTTGTAAAATATAGTGTCCCTACATGAAGGCAATTGTTGCTTTTCTTCAAAAACCACAAGTGCTTCTATTAGCTCAAGGGGGAAAAAGTGGTTTCTTTACATGAGAGGATCAAAAACACTACTGACTTAATAGTAAAACTGGAACATTTCTTTTGGAATTGATTAATAAAATCTATTTTTCGGCTTTCCATCTCTGAGTGCTAATTTTATTTAAAAATATTTATTTCTCAAAAATTAAAATGGAAGAGGGGGAAGGGGAGGGGGGAGAGGGGGAGGGAGGGAGGAAGTACCATTATAACTTTACATCATGGGACATGCTGAGGTGGATTTCTATTAAAATTAAAAAATGAATATATCATCAGCATCCCATGAAATGTTAATCAAGAAAGGAATCAATACTGAGTGTCATGCCTGCTTAAATGGTGAATAATTTTTATCAAAAGAGTAATTATAAATTCTCATTGCAACTTACCCAAGGAGATAATTCGATAGTATAGAAAGTATGGTTTAGAAGACTATCTTTCAAGCCCATACCTATTAAATATAAATTTTGCCAGACGTACACAGCCATGTTTTAATACTGCATACTATTTATTTATTTATTTATTTATTTATTTATTTATTTATTTATTTATTTATTTATTTATTTATTTATTTATTTATTTATTTATTTATTTATTTATTTATTTATTTATTTATTTATTTATTTATTTATTTATTTATTTATTTGGTCAAACACGTATTAGATAGTACATATAAGTATAAACATGATTTGAATACATGAAATGAATACGAATAAAAATAAAAGGGTACATTAGGACAGGGACGGTAGGCACTCTGGTGTGCTTATGCATGCCCCTTACAGACCTCTTAGGAATGGGGTGAGGTCAACGGTAGACAGTCTAAGGTAAAAATTTTGGGGGTTTGGGGATGAAACCACAGAGTCGGGTAGTGTATTCCAGGCATTGACCACTCTGTTGCTGAAGTCGTATTTTCTGCAATCGGGTTTGGAGCAGTTAACTTTAAGTTTGTATCTATTGTGTGCTCGTGTATTGTTATGGTTGAAGCTGAAGTAGTCATTGACAGGTAGGACATTGTAGCAGATAATTTTATGAACTACACTTAGGTCAGACCGAAGGCGGCATAGTTCTAAGTTGTCTAAGCCCAGAATTTCAAGTCTGGTGACATAAGGTATTCTGTTGCGAGCAGAGAAGTGGAGGACTCTTCTCGTGAAATATCTCTGGACACGTTCAATTGTATTAATGTTCGATATGCAGTGCGGGTTCCAGACAGATGCACAGACAGACGATAGTGCATGACACATATGAACAAGTATCATGTACGTCTCATAGTAGCTACCACTGAAGGGAGACCCTCAGAATTAAAAGTCCACCAAGCAAACAATCATCATTGCTTTTAGAGTACAGAAAGGGCGTTGTTACTTACCTGAACGCCCATTCTCGTAGGGTGGAGCTAGCCTCCAAGATTGGGAAGACACATTCCATCAGCCAATCAGGACTGAGTCTGACTTCATATAAAAGCTGTCCTCTTATCACACTCCCCCTCTGGAGACGAAGGACTAGGTCAGACCCATAGTGTACTCCCCAGTGAGTTCTACCACCAAAATAAACCCAAAATATCAGGGAGGGACTTGGAGGCTAGCTCCACCCTACGACAATGGGCGTTCAGGTATGTAACAATGCCCTTTCTCCATAGTGGGTGGAGCTAGCCTCCAAGATTGGGACATGCCCAAGCAATAACGTCCCTAGGGAGGGTCCCGTGACACTAGGTCATTGTCCTCCGGATGGAGAGCCGACTGAAGAACACGCCGGCCAAAGTCCGCCTCTGCAGAGGCGAAAGCGTCCACCCTGTAGTGTCTGATAAATGGCAATGGAGTGGACCAGGTGGCCGCGTGACACACCTCTTCAATAGAGGTGCACGTGTTCCAAGCAGCCATGGTTGCGGCACTGCGCGTGGAGTGAGCCGTCAGACGAGGTGGTCGAGGAAGATGTTGACTGGCGTAAGCCTCTGCGATCACTGCGCGAAGCCACCTGCCAATCAGAACCGACGAAGCTTTCCGGCCCTTGGAGACCTGGTGAAATCCAACGAAAAGTGCCTCAGATAAGCGAAAGGAAGCCGTGCGTTGGACATAGATCTCGAGAGCCCGTCGAACGTCTAGTGTGTGCTCTGGCTGTTGAGGAGCCGCAGTCGGATCGGCACCGAAGGAAGGGAGTACCAACTCCTGCGCCCGGTGGAAGTAGGTATTCACCTTCGGAGAGAAGGTGGGGTCAAGTCAAAGAACAACCCTGTCGGGATAAAACACACAGAGGTATGCTCTGACGGACAGGGCCGCTAGTTCGGAAATGCGGCGTGCGGAAGTAATTGCTACCAAGAAGGCAACCTTATGTGTCAGCAGTTGTAGTGATGCTGCCTGCAACGGCTCGTACGGTTCCCTGGTAAGTGACAGAAGCACTGTCTGTAAGTCCCATGTTGGGTATCTGTGGACTACCGGGGGGCTGAGCTGGGAAGCTGCCCGGAGAAAGCGCTGGACCAACGGATGTGTCGACAGGGACACTGACGATTGGCACGTAAGGACAGTAGAGAGTGCCGCCACCTGACGCCGCAAGGTGTTGGGAGCCAGGGCTTTGTCGAGTCCGTCCTGCAGGAACTGCAGAATGTTAATGATCGTCAGGTCCACCGGACAGAATGATTTCGTGGCGCACCAGGAGCAGAAGGCCCGCCACGTGGCATTGTAGATCCGGACCGTAGAATCCCTCCGGGAGGAGAGGAGGGTGCGGAGAATGCCGTCGGGAACCCCACGCCGACTCAGGGTGAGCCGCTCAATCGCCAGGCGGTCAGTTGGAACCAGTGCGGGTCCGGGTGCCGCACTGACCCCTGGGAGAGCGACGACTCTGTCAGCGGGATCCTCCAGTGGGGCTGGACCGATAGTGCTTTGAGGTCCGCAAACCACGCCCTCCGTGGCCAGAGGGGGGCGAGGAGGATCACTTCCGCTCCCTCGGTCAAGATCTTGCGGATGACGCGAGGAATGAGGGCCAGGGGAGAAAAGGCGTAATGTAGGCCCCTCGGCCAGGGGCAACGCAGCACATCCGTCCCCTCTGCCCCGTACGACTGGTACCTGATAAAATATCGGGGGAGCTTGGCGTTCTGCGGAGTCGCAAATAGGTCGATGGTTGGATGGCCGAAGCGCTCCACAAGCTCCTGAAAGATGTCCGGGTGGAGGCTCCACTCCGCTGAGTCCACCTCATGCCGGCTGAGCCAATCCGCCGTACGGTTGGACACCCCCGATATGTGTTCCGCCTGAAGAGATAGCAGGTGCCTCTCTGCCCAGAGGCCCAGCGCCGTGGCCTCCGCAAGGAGTCAACGGGACACTGTGCCCCCTTGTTGATTGACGTGGGCCTTGGCGGTGATGTTGTCTGTGAGCAGGAGGACATGCTGACCGGACAGCTTGCGCTGGAAGTGTTGAAGGCCCAGGAACGCCGCTCACAGCTCCAAGAGGTTGATGTTCAACGAAGCCTTCGCTGGAGACCAGGTGCCCTGCGCCACCTGTGACAGAGTGTGGGCGCCCCAGCCCAGGAGGCTGGCATCGGTGGTCAAGGTCACCCGCTGGGGCTCGAGGAAGCTGGTGCCCTGGGCAATCGCTCCGGAGCGCCACCACCGGATGGAACGGCGTACAGTGTCTGGAAGCTGGACCTTGCTGGAGAAGTTGCTCCTGCCCGCTCGCTGAAAAGGCAAGAGAAACCATTGTAGGTCCCTGGAGTGCAGTTGTGCCCAAGGGGTTATATGGATGGCCGAAATCATTTTTCCCAACAGGGATGACAAAAGACTCAATGGTACCCGGGAAAGGTCCATGACCTGTTGGGAGAGGGCCCACAAGCTGTCCTGCCTCTCTTGGGAGAGGTACACCCTGCACTCCAGGGAGTCCACAATGGCCCCCAGATGAGTAATTCTGGTGGTTGGCTCTAGATGGCTTTTCTGAAAGTTAACCGAAAAACCATGGTATTGTAGAGTCTCTAAGGTTGTGCTAAGGTCCGACGCTGCTCAGGCGGGCGTGGTTGACTGGATGAGGATGTCGTCCAGATAGCACTGAAGGCGGATGGGAACCGCCCAAAGGTGAGCCGCTAGAGCCGCTAGAATTTTAGTGAAAACCCGAGGGGCCGATGACAGGCCGAACGGGAGCACGACATATTGGTAGTGCTCGTCTAAGTAGCAGAAGCAAAGGAATTTTTGATGTGCCGGCCGAATTGGTACATGGAGGTAGGCCTCCGTTAGATCAATAGAGGACATAAGGTCCCCTTTACGAATACCATCCAGAATTGACTGCAATGTGTGCATTTTAAATTTTTTATAGACCAAAGATTTATTAAGACGTTTGAGGTCTAGGACGGCTCTCCACCCACCCGAGGATTTCTCAACGAGGAACAAATTGGAATAGAATCCTTGCCCCCGTTGGTCCTCCGGCACCCGTTGTATAGCCTGGATCTCCAGCAGGTGCTGGATAGCGGCTCGCATTAGCGACCGCTTCCGGGGATTGGAGGATCGGGGGCACCTCATGAAAAATCCCGGGGGGGTGGAGATGAATTCTAATGCGAGACCAGATGACACGGTCTCACGGACCCATGTGTCAGTTGTTATGTCCTCCCACCGCCTGGCAAAGAGGCGCAGGCGGCCCCCAATGGGAGGACTTGGGTCATCTATTTGTAACGGCGGAAGGAGCGACCGCCTGCCCCCCGAAAAGGGCACTTGTTGGACTGGTCACCTCGCTGTCCACCCTGCCCTTGGTTTTGCCTCCCACCCGTGCAGGACCGATTTTGGTTGCAACGAGGTGCCCGAAAGGAGCGCCTCGGGGCCGCAGGTGTAGAGGTAGTGGGAGCTGCCGCTGCTGGTGGCCTATTAGGACCCTTCCGCGTGCAATTGGGCAATACTTTTTGTTTATCTTTGGATTCAACCAAATAGGGGTCTAAGGCTGCTCTGAACAGGGACTGACCCTGGACAGGGGCGATGGCCAACCGCCACTTGTGGCGGGCGTTGGCCGGCCAATTGCGCAGCCAGTGCATACGCCGTGCCACAACGGAAGAACCCATGGCTCTGGCGGCAAAGTGGGCCGCCTGAAGGGTGGCATCCGATGTAAATTGGGATGCGGCCAGAAGCTTGTTGATGTCCTGTCTGGCACGGATGTCCGAGGAGGGGAGGTGATCTTGCAATGCCTTCAGCCAGCGGATGGAAGTCCGGCAGAAAAACGAGGCGGTGGTCGATGCCTTCACGGCCCAGGCCGCCGCCTGGTGAGTGCGCAAGATCGCCTGCTCCGTGCGCCGGTCCTCAGGTCGCAACAGCTCCTCGCTATCGCCGGGCAAATGGGTGGAGGAATATAATGCCTTGATCGGCGAGTCCACCGGTGGCGTGGGGAGATGCTGTGCGAGGCCCTGCGCCACATTGAAGAATTTTTTGTCCGAGGTGGAAGGCTGGGGCCCCAAGGAGGGAGCTTGCCACTGTTTAAGAATGGCCTCTACGAACAGTTTGGGGGCCGGAATGACCTCGGTCTGTGTGGTGGTCTCCTCAAAGAGAGGGTCGTTAGCCTCCTCCCCTGCAGGCACGGGGGCTGGGGGGATTTTGGCGGCCGCCTTGGCCTTGTGGAGGAGGGACTTGAACAAGCCCGAGTTGAAGAGCCCCGTAGTTACTGGGGGTTCAGGCGTCAAATCCTCATCGGTGGACATGTCAAGGTCCAGCTCCTTGTCCTCCACAGCCGGGGCAGACCTGGGGGAATCCGGCTGGACGTCCATATTCAGGTCCAAGGGTGCCACCAAGGCTGGGGAGGGAGGGTCTTGGGATCGAGTTGGCAGGCTGGCCGCTGCAGCTGAGGTTGACAGGAGAGAGGCAGCCACATGCTGCATACCTGCTGCGATGCCTTCCCCGATGGCGGCCTGGATCATGGCCTGTACCTCGGGGCTCTGGAACTGGGCCACTGCAGAGGAAGATGGTGAGGCCCTGGTGGCGGTCTCCTCCGATCAAGGGTCCTCCCAGATGTTGCTGGTGCCTAGGCAGAGGTCAGGGTTGTCCAGCAAAAGAACCCCAGAGGAGCGCCTGGACCTAGAGGCCTGGGAGCCCCCAGACCCCTGTGGGACAGCGTTGGTGGGGGAGGCCGGAGGGTGTGGCTTGTCCACCCTGGCCGAGGCCTTATCGATGGCCTTTGAGTGATGTCTGGCCTCACTCTGGCTCCCCCTCTTGCCCTCGCCCTCTGTAGCCTGTCGTAGGGGGGATCTGTCCCTGTGAGCTGCGGGGGGTGTTGAGGAAGCCCTCGCCCTCCCCTCCGAGACCGGCACGTCCTTATTAGGCATTTTAGCTTTATTTTTGGACGGCTTATCGGCCATGTCAGAGGGCAACCAGGCAGCAGAGGTCAGCACAGGAGGGCTAGATGGGGCTGCGAGCAGGCGCGGCAAGATCGTGCAGACCGGGCTCCTCTCCTGGGCGTCATGACAGGTGGGGCAGTCACTGACGCCTGACACGCTTGGCCACCTGGCAGGCTTGATGCTGGAGGCTCCTGGAATCGGCTGGCTGGGCTCGCAATTCGTCCCGAGGAGAAGAGGGACCCGGAAGCCTTCGGCGGCGGCGGCGCAGCAAGCGCGGCCCAGCTGGAGGGCGGGGGAATCCTCTCCGCCCTCCCTGTGATGCAGCCGGCTGGAATCGGGTGGCGCGTGTGCGCGCGAGTAGTTCTCGGCAAGTCGGAGGGCGGGGGAAGCCCTCAGCCCTCCGTGACGCGTCGGTCTCTCTTCTGCGCCTGCGCGCGCTCCGCGAGGCAGCTGGGGATCGGGGAAGCCTCCGCCGATGCTCCGACGATGAATACGTCACCGGGCCGCAGCGCGCATGCGTGGGCGGGTTCCCGCCGACCAGGTGAGAGGCGGGGCGACGACTGACAGGGAATCTTGCTAGGAGGCCCAAATCAATGACGCGAAGGCCCCAACGGCCGTCGGGCGACGCTTGAGGATCAAAGGCCCAATTACGGTGTTCCAGATCGGCAGTCAGATCACAGGCCCAACAGCAACACGATCTGACAGGGAGGAGAGGCAATGTCCGCCCAAGCGCTGGGCTTCTGCGGCCTGGTGGCAATCAGTTCAGAAGGCCTCTCACTCCCAGCGGTCAGCGGCAGAGCCGCCCTGGCCGGCGGTCACCCAAGCGCTAGGCTTCTGTGACTTGGAGAACCAGATGGTGGATAGGCCAGGCCGCTTGGGGAAAAAGGGCAAAGGCCCACCAGGCTGGCGACCAGCCAGATGGTAGTAGGCCGGGCGAAAGCCCTTGGATTTCCCCCCCCCCTTGTCAGCAGATGACAGTTAGTGTGTGGCTGGGGTATCAATCACTCACAAGAACGATGAAGATGATCAAAATTCCCAGAAGGTGGTAGAGTAGTCAGAAGAAATAGCAAAAAAAAAAAAAAACTGGGGAGACACAAGTCCTAGCCTAGGACTGAGTCGAAAGAGGGGGAGTGTGATAAGAGGACAGCTTTTATATGAAGTCAGACTCAGTCCTGATTGGCTGATGGAATGTGTCTTCCCAATCTTGGAGGCTAGCTCCACCCACTATGGAGAACATTGCTATTACTCTTTGTTCCCCATTTCCAAAATTGCCAGATTTAATTGCTTATATTTATATATTATACACTTCTTCATGGCTTTGCAGTTACAATAGTGAGTTACATTTGAGGTACATGCACAAATATATAAGAAAATGACATCTTTCATATATGTACATCTTTACACAACTGGCATGAGTCTCCCTTCTCCCTACCCCCCTTTCTTTCTTTCTTTCTTTCTTTCTTTCTTTCTTTCTTTCTTTCTTTCTTTCTTTCTTTCTTTCTTTCTTTCTTTCTTTCTTTCTTTCTTTCTTTCTTTCTTTCCTTCCTTCCTTCTTTCTTTCCTTCCTTCCTTCTTTCTTTCCTTCTTTCTTTCTTTCCTTCTTTCTTTCTTTCTTTCCTTCCTTCTTTCCTTCTTTCCTTCTTTCCTTCCTTCCTTCCTTCCTTCCTTCCTTCCTTCCTTCCTTCCTTCCTTCCTTCCTTCCTTCCTTCCTTTTCTTCTTTCTTTCTCCCTTCCTTCCTTCCTTCTTTCTTCTTTCCTCTCTCTCTCTCTCTCTCTCTCTCTCTCTCTCTCTCCCTCCCTCCCTCCCTCCCTCCCTCTCTCTCTCTCTCTCTCTCTTATCTTGAAATACATTCCACAGTATAATGACAGACAGTTTCAGGATGTGCCTTCAGATCTTTTCCTTCTGGCTGTCTCTGGCCTCTGGGATGAAATGAAACATCCTTGAACTAATTCTAAAAACAAGCTGTGAGTTTAAATGTGAAAGACAGAGGAGATCATTCCAATGAGACAATGAGTTTTTAGTGTTTTTCCCTCAAGGCATGAGGAGGCCTGTAACAGAAGTAAAAAAAAAATCATAGACACCACTCAAAACAATGAATATTATAAATGGGGTGATTCTCTTTCTTGGCCTCTTGTTCGTTGCAATGAACTTGGGCCTATCTGCAGCCACAGAAGGGGAAATAGAGGTAACTCTAGAAATCATTTTGCAACCAATAAATAGAATGATCTTTAATGTATTTAACATATCACTGATTCCCAAGGTTACACTCAAAAAAAGTGCTCATGTCTTGGGCTAAATGAAAAAAAAGTATATAAATTCTTAAAAACATATACAGTATGAACAAATGGGCAATCTTTTGGTACTATAATCAGAAATACATGTCATGGTTTTGAAAGAGAATGCATGCTAAATTAACCTGGATGATGATGGATGGTGTACATTAGACTTTTGTACATAAAGTATTCTCTTTTTTTGGGGGGAGGGGTCTCTTTCTAATAGAATACAGTTTAAAGTATGTTTATATTCTCAAAATGGCAGCCATAAAGAGTCCAGGAATTACACAGAAAATGGGGCATGTGAACTGCATGTGATCTGGAGCTGCAAGTTGCCCATCTCCTATTATATACTAAATTGAGTTTATTCTGTTAAGTGCCAGTGTTCATTAACTGAAAATAACACCACTTAAGAAATAAATATTGCGGTACAGGTAGTCCTCATATAGCAACTACAACTGGGATCTACAACTTGGTCATTAAGCAAAGTGATCACTAAATGGACCCATGATGGCTTATGATCTTACTTCAGCTGACTTTTGCTTTACAGACCTGTAAAGGTTGTACATTCAAGGATTTCATTGCAAAGTTACTTTTTCATCACCTTTGTAACTGAATGGTTGCTAAAGAAGGCAGTCATTAAACAAGAACTACCGGTTTTAAAAGGGCTCCTAATATTTGTGAAATGTTGTTTAATTTTTTTAAAAATCACAAATATCAGGACCATTGTAGGAGGGGTGGGGTTTTTTTCTTTAATTTTAATTAAATTTAATTTAAAAAGAAACTTTTACAAAGATTGCAGTGGAGTGGATTGACAAGAACAGCCCATAGAAGCAATGCTCTAACTCAGTGCCAAAAACTGAATATCAAAAAGAATGGGGTTTTTTGAGTTTCTGAGCTTCCTTTAAAAAAAAAGCACTAGGATTGCCATAGCGTGCTATACTTGATGTTTCCTTGTTTTGATCCAAATCAATCAAATGCAGGATGAAGGCCTCTTCAATGAAAGCTATGAACTGTAATCTACCATACTGGTCCAGTGCAGGCTGCTAGATAGATTTTTTTTCAACTTCCCTGTGTATGGCTGAGAACAAGTGATTGGTCGCCAACTCATCCAGCCATTTCCATGCTTTGTGTGCTAGAACATAAGTCTCCCGGCTTCTAATTCAGCATCTTAACCATTATACTACATTAACACACACATAAACATACTCAAACACACACACACAGACATACCTGTACATGCCATTAAAAGCACAATATGCAAATAAACAATATTTTATACATCATTATATTGTCACCTTTGCACCCAGAATTATGCACAACACTGGAGGTCATTAGAATGGCTTCTTTTGTGTTAAGTTTCTATATTCAGTTCAAATCCTATTTGACTACACTAGGCATTCAGATGTTATCCCTGAAGATGTGTATGCACTACTACAAAAAATGCAAAGAACAAATCCAGCTCCACTTGTTTTTTGTTTTTTTAGCCGATATGCAATAGCTCCAAATAGGTTGTACAACTTCATGCAAATCTCCTTCTGTACAGACCGGATGAGTATTGTGATATAGTTTCATACCAGCCATTTGCAGCAAATTTCTTTATGCCAGTTTAGCGCTTAGAAATGACCTCTGCTTTTAGTTAAACGCACAGAGATTTGGAACAGAGTAAAATGAAACAGTGGAACTTACAAGAGAGTTTTGAAGATGCAGACAAGTGGGAAATTATTTTAAAACATTTCACTTTGTTTTGACTAGCTTGACTATCATGAGTACGTGAGTTGTTATTTAGTACAAAGCTTCCTTCCATTCTGGCATTTTCTGTCACAGATATGTCAGTCCTCATTGGGTTTTGCTGCTTCAGTGAAGCAACAATCCAATAAACAATTTTGGGCAACTGAAGTAAGAGATTGTCTATCTTCTGCACAGAATCTGAATTACGGTACTTTACCATTTATTAAATGAAACTTTCTTCTGCTGGTGGTCTGAATAGGAGAATAATTTATTATCCTTCATTTTTATTGTTAGTCTTGAGTGAGAATGATTCCAAAGCAACGTTTATTTTAAGACATTCATTTTTTATTTCTTCTTTCATATCAGCAACTTGCTCACCCTTCCATTCTCATATGTATCTATTCCTACAATTTAATGAACACATGCAAATATACCCACATTGGAGAGCCAGTGTAATGTAGGGGTTGATAACAACAGCAATAGCATCAGAGTTGAAGAAGCTTCTTGGATGAGAAACGAAACGTCTTCAAAGAAAAAAATCAGGAAGTCCAGTTGTCTCTTGAAAAAGCACCTTTGAGACAACCATGACCTGGATGACTGAGAATCTCCATAGACATTTAGCAATAGCAATAGCACTTAGACTTATATACCACTTCATAGTGCTTTACAGCCCTCTCTAAGCAGTTTTTTTTCCCTTTTTTATTCAAAAAGTTTTATTAGTACAAAATTACATAGGTAATAGCTAAATATTGAATATAAAGTACAAACATTTTTTTATTTTTCTCCCCCCTAGCCTACCCCCTTCCCTCCCCCCTCCCCCCCAGACTTCCCAGAGAGAATACAGGGCATAATATCAATTAGATAAATTTAAATTAGGTTAATAAAAAAGAACATTATTTTTTGAAAGCTTCAACTCCAAATTGTACACTAATAATATATCGTCTATGTATAAAATAATAGAGATACAAAAAAAAAGAAAAATCTCTTAACAATACAAGAAAAGCATAACTAAGATAAAGTAGAGAAAAAAGAAAAAGATAAACAAACAAACTTCCTTCCTCCTCCCTTCAATCCTCTACCTTGTGCAACATTTCCTCCAAATTAAATAAAACTTAGATAAATATTACGTAAATAATAGCTAAATATAAAATACAAAAATCTTAAACTAATATTATTAACATATTGTTGCCATACCTCGAATTGCTAGCTTCAAAAAAATTCTAAGCTTAATAATAGATTAATAATAAAAAATGATAATAGAAATAACCTCAAAATTAAATAAAACTTAACTAAATATTACATAGATAATCATTAAATATTAAATTTCATCATAATATTAATAACATAATAACATATTAATAACATATACAAATATATATATATAAAGAAAGGGAAGAAAAAAGGAAAAATACAATCATATTAATCTCTATGCGTCCAATATATTTCAACACCACATCTTCTTGTATCTTGATAGTTGCATCTTTTTATAGCTCAATCATTTTGAATTTATCAACTCGCCTCCCATCTGGTCCCGATCCTCATCTCCTTTTCCCCGTCTATCTGGCTCTGGCACTCATTTTGGTTCTTTAAATCTATTTCCTTTTGATCCAACAGGGGTGGCTTCCCCTCCTCCTCCTCTTTTACTTTCATACATCCTTCCTCTGGAATTCTGGATATATCAGCCTTTAAAACATTGACATAGAATTCAGTAGCTTTCTTTATCGTGTTAAGCCGGTATCTTTTTCCAGAAAATTTCACCGCTACTCCTACTGGTGCTTCCCATTTATATTGTAAATTTAATCTTTTGAGTTCATCAATCAGAAAGGTGTAACTTTTTCTGGCTTTAAGCATTTTAGAGGGGATTTCTTTCCAAATCTTTAATTCCTGGCCATTCACCTTAAGATTGTTGTTAAACGTTGCCTGTATAATTCTATTCCGTAAGGTTCTTGTAGTAAAATATATGACAATGTCCCTTGGTAGGTGTTTTTGTTTAGCATACCACGAGTTGATTCTATATATCTTGTCAATTTGTGTAGCCAATTCCACTTTAGACATACCAGACACCTGGTCCAAAGCATCAACCATCCTTCCTTTTAAATCTTCATATAATCCCTCCTTCAATCCTCTGACCCTAATAGCAACTTCCATTGATCTGAACTGCGTCATCAACACCTCTGTTTCAAAATTTGCAATATCATTTTGAATTTTATCTATGTATTCCACCGAGGTTGCCAAAGCTTGTTTATTTGTTTCAATACGTTCTGCCAGAACTTCAATATTTGTTGCTAATCCTTTGCAAACCTCTAACACGTCCAACCTAAGTTGTTGATTCATATTCTTCAAAGCAGCCTGCATTTTCTTATCTATTTCACTAATTTTCTGGTTAAATTCCAAAGTCAGTTCATGTTTCATAATCTTTAAATTACTTAATAAATTTTCAGGTGTCAAAGACTGTGGAGGTGTTAACTCAGTAATAAGTTGCATTTTAGAAGTCATTTCTTTTACTCAAAACAATCTTTCCGGATTTTGAAGCCATTGTAGTGTTTCAAAGGAGTACAAAGAAAAAAAAAAGCCAAATCCCTAATTAAAGTTCTTTCCAGTTTCAAAACCAGGTAGTCTTTTATTATTAAAAACCTATCAGTTATAACTTTAATCCAGGGTTAGGAGACAGAGAAAGAAAAGCCAGTTTTCAAAATCAAAAGTTTCCATAAGAAAAAAAGCCTCTGGCAAAATGAAAGTCACTTTCACTTCTCCTCCCACCTTCTTCAGTCGCCATATTATTAACTGTTACTTTGTTTCCTTGCCGAAGTGAAAGCTAGCAGAGGAGTTGAAGAAAAAAGAAAAAAGAGATTTCAGTACTTGCCCATCTCACTCCTGTTTCTCTCTGTCTGCTTCTTTAAATCAAAAAATAATTGTAAATCCCATTCTGGAAGCAGCGGTGGTCACGGCATCTTGCTCCGCAAAAGCGGAGGTTTCCTGATTCCCAGAGCAGGATACAGGCTGCATGGGGAGCCCTCCCTTTGCGCCCCTAGATGGCTCCTAGGGCACTGGGGGGGCTCTACCCCACCTGTCAGGCTCTCATCTCTCCCCTTTGCCCGGGGAAGAGATTTCAAAGCCGCCAGACAGCTGTTCTGGCGGCTTTTTACAAGAATCGGAAAAGCGCCCAACAAAGGAGCGTCCGCGATGGCGCGATCCAAACCGGAAGTCCCACTACTGGCTCTAAGCAATTTTTGAAGTCAGCATATTGCCCCCAAAATCTGGGTCCTCATTTTACAAACCTTGGAAGGATGGAAGACTAAGTCAACCTTGAACCGATCAGAATTGAACTCCTGACAGTGGGCAAAGTTAGCCTGCAATACTGCAATACTGCATTCTAACCACTACACCACTATGGTTCATGGATGCTAGATGAGAACTGGAAAGATTTAGGGTTTCCACCTGTAGACATGGATCCACATTCAGTAACATTTGTTTTATTTGTTTTATTTCTATTTTATCTGCTAAATACAAAAAATAAAAAAACCAAAAAAGAAAAGAAAAGAAAAGAAAGAAAGAAAATATATTCACAGACATACAGACCTGTATAAAGTTGTACAATAAATATTTACATCAATGGAAGCCATAATTCATTACTATCATCCATAGCTAATCTATATTAATCAATTTTGTAGACCACTGAATGGTTGGAACCATTTGTTTCACTTTCAAATACTGAATAGTACAGTATGTATTTTGGCTATAAGTAAGCTACAGAAAATCCAGTTTCAGTGTTTGGATGTCAACTCCCTTATGGCAGAGATAAACTTCCAAAGAATATAAACACCTGAAAACATTACATCTTAAAGATAAATTTATTATTAATGTTTTTCCTAAGTAGAATGCTATATTTAAGTAAAGCATTAATTTTACTGCATCTCCCAAAATACAAATGCAATAAGGTTTGTTTCTAAAATATTATTTCTTCTTGAAAGAAATGTAAACCAAAAAACTATTGAACTTTTGGTTATTGTTTTTAACACCTTTTTATTGGCTATAAAACATGCAAACAGCAAAAATGCAAAAACAGAGTGAAAGAAAAAAGACACATAAATTATAGTAATATTTTGAAAAAAATGCAAAACAAACAAAAATATTTATAGATATATAGAGATAGAGGGATAGAGAAATAGAGATATATGGCATTCTGATAATTCCCCCTGTTTCTCTCCCTTCCAATTTTTCTTCTTTCCCAGCCACAATGTGCTACTTGAATATTTTTATACTTTGGATATTATTACTAGTTTTTATTTGGATCATTTTGATTATTATCATTTTTTTTAATTTTCAAAAAAGGAAGGAAGGAAGGAAGGAAGGAAGGAAGGAAGGAAGGAAGGAAGGAAGAAGAAAAAGAAAGAAAGAAAGAAAGAAAGAAAGAAAGAAAGAAAGAAAGAAAGAAAGAAGGAAGGAAGGAAGGAAGGAAGGAAGGAAGGAAGGAAGGAAGGAAGGAAAGAAAGAAAGAAAGAAAGAAAGAAAGAAAGAAAGAAAGAAAGAAAGAAAGAAAGAAAGAAAGAAAGAAAGAAAGAACATGGCTTAGCTTGCCTTGCTGTGTGACATGTTGTCTATAGAAGAACCATTCTTGCTTGATTTTGATTAGTATGTTTAGAACATAGAATAATAAAGTTGGAATGGACCTCTAAGGGACAGCTAAGCAATGTCTTATAGATGAATATTAGTTTTTTTTTTAAAAAAAACCCCTTCTTTCATTTACTGATATATTAGATAGAAATACATAACATTTTGATTAAATTTAGGAAAAATGAAATAAAAATAAAATAGAAACTCCAGTGGGTTAAAAAAATAATAATATTTTAAAGAGAAATCTATAGCTATCAAAATATAAAGATGCAAGAACAACTTCTAGTGGTAGATATAAAATACTTAAACATTTCTTTAACCTGAAATTGAAGAATAACAAAATTGTAAAATAATACCAGAGGAGAACAGGGTAATTCTGTCATTTCTAATTAAATGTTAAAAATAAGCATAAAGAAATGAGGGTCTGATTAAGCTGTCTCTTTAAAATGGAAGAGCCTCCAAAAATCTGAGCTACTATTTTAAAAAATAACAACCTATGATGAGTTAATATAAACCAAAGAAATAAAATGATACCCAATCTGGTTCATGGGAGTCGTAACTGATCCCGCTTCACAAGACTCAAAGGAAATACATTGGTTGGAATCCAAAAATTCAATTCTACCGTGCTTAAACATTGCTGCTATAGACTAAAACAAAACTAATGAGAAGCCTAAAGCTAAACATTGAGCAAAATTAATCTCAGAGCAGCTTCAATCCACTTAATACCTAGAAAGTAATTATACAAAGAGGAGAACATGATGTAAACAGTACATGCAAGCACAGAAGCCTATTTAATTAAGTCAGCTTATAGTAATTTGGATAGTCATTGGTGGGAATTATCTGAATGAAGACCAAAATTTAGGAGAGATTAGAATGATATGAGGTAGATTGTCATATATACAAAGCATAGTGTGGGTGTCCAACTTAGCATTCCATGATGATCTGTCCCTGTTCAAAATTCAAGGGTTACAACATAATATTGCAATAATGGGAGAGATTATTGCACTTTACTGAAATACAAACTTCTATTCAAGCTGTACCTTTATTTATCTATCTGTCTGTCTGTCTGTCTGTCTGTCTGTCTGTCTGTCTGTCTGTCTGTCTGTCTGTCTGTCTGTCTGTCTATCTATCTATCTATCTATCTATCTATCTATCTATCTATCTATCTATCTATCTATCTATCTATCTATCTATCTATCTATCTATCTATCTATCTATCTATCTATTTATTTATTTGGTGCTCTTATATGCCGCCCTACTCCCTGGGGACTAAGGGCGGCGTACAACATTTGAGGAGCATGGAAACTTTCAAGGCACAGGTTTAGTGATTAGTAGAATCCATTGGTTACTCAATTTCCAGACCATGTGAGTGTCTGTATGTCCATAGAAATTGATTCACCTTTTTTCCATCTTACTTGCCCCTTTAAAAGAAATATTTAAAGTTACACCCACTCATTTTTAACACATTATTATGTGATGCATAAGCATATGTATTTTATATAATACATACTTTTGATGGAATTGCTCCTGTTTGCTTTTATACTTTTCTCCTACAGTATATCCATTTTAAAAAAAATTAAAACTAGGTTAAATAATTTAAATGATGACATACGAATAACTATTGTATTTTGTTCTGTGTATTAATTCAGAGCTTTGGATCAAGTTGATTAGCTTTGAAAAGTAATCTTATCAGAGTTCTTATTAGCACTGGAAATCTTGGATACTAACTCTTGTCAAGCTTCCACAGATGGAAAAGATTGAAAAAAAAATATGGTCATACAAAAGGGTACTTGTTGAGCTAGGCCTTGGGTTGGAGGCATACTTCAAAAAACTTGCATGCCATCCTCCAAAACCATGCTACTAAATAATTATTCACATGACTGGAGTAATGATATTATAGGAAATTTAATATAAATTCAGTTTCATTTTTGCTCAGATACTTTGCTGTGGCTCTGTCATTCCCTTCCTTAAAATACAGCCCATGCGTACAGTTCAAACCCACATCAAGTGGTTAAGTGCATTTCACAATGCTTAGAGCATACAGTACCCCAAATGCAGATTCTGAACACTGATACATGGAACATCTGTTTTGATTTTGCTAGAAAAGTAGTAAATTGTGTTATTATTTTTCTGTGACATACTACAAGTTAAAACATTAACTACAATCCAGGTAATGTTGAAATGTTAGGAATCCGTTAATATTCTTTGAAATTAAAATGTTTATTTAAACATGTTTGGGTGGAAACTTTGTAGAAGTCCCTTGGGAGTAGGGCGGCATATAAGAACCAAGAAATAAATAAATAAATAAATAAATAAATAAATAGAACTGGAAAATCTATTTATTCTTAAATAAGAATGTCCTACTTCTTTTAAAAAAATAAAAACTATGGCGTAAAGAAATTGGTCAGGCTACATTTAAGAATAAATACAACAAAACTCTTGATATGATCCATATCTCTATTGACATGCTATTATTAGTTCAGGAAAACTAGTTTCCTCTGCCTTTTCTTTAAAGAATGTAAAATGTTTGCATTAGTCAAACATTTGTATATTTATAGCAAGACTAAGTTTTAATAGAAAACTTTTTTTATTACATTTAAAAACATACACAACATACAAACATATATTACAAGCATTATTGTTACAATTGAAAACTTTAATCTTGATGAGGGAAGAGAATCTGTGCTAGCAGACACTACTGAATTACCTTAAATTCCCAAAATCTGATTTTTGTCTAGAATTTCAAAGACGGCAATTTTGGGTACAAAACAGCAGTGAAATCTACTTACTTTCCCTACCAGTTTCGAAGCGCGTGCTTTGCGCATGCGCAGAGGGTTAAAAAAAATAAAATGGCGACGTCCAGGTGGGTGGGCAGAGCCTCGGGCTGCTGCTGCTACCGGTTCTCCGAACCACCAGCGGCCGCCACTACCGGTATGCCCATTTATTTTGTACCATTTTACCCCTGGTACAAAATAAAATAAAAGTATCATCTTGATAAATTGCTGTTTACCGAAACTGCATATAAATTATAAGTATGCACTGAAAGATGAAGAAAAAGTATTATGCTTAACTTTTCATCATCTAAAGCTTGTATCTATTTCTGTTCAATTAAGAATTTATTGAAACATACAATTTGACCTGGTGCCTACATTTTTGAATGAATCTGTAATTATTTGGTACACTGACTTCCAAATGCACATGATACAAGTGGGTATATGTTTGTATATATTTAAATTTTACATCTAATTAAGATAATTATTTCCCTGGATGAAAGAAAAAATCCTATTTAGAGATAGCCCAAGATGTCTTCCATTCTGAGGATACAGAGTCTTCTTATCAGGAGGCCTAAGTGTAATATATTATATATTATAGTTGAATGGCTACTGTATATTTCTTTGAGTGAGGTTCTTGGATTTGAGGCATAGAGTGGAGATTAGTGTAGGCCAGTACCTGGAGAGAATAAGGACAGTAGATAATGACAACAAATAAGAATTCTAATCCTGATCCTCTGTCTCTCTGAACCTGCTATATGAAACTTTATTTTGCTTTGCAAGAGAGTCAGATTGTTTACCCCATCTACTTAACAAGCATTCTTTCCTGTTAGCACAGTGGTTCTTAACCCGGGGTGTGTGCACCCCTGAGGGTGCAAGAGAGCATTTCCAGGGGTGCGAGAGAAATTTCAATTTTTTTTAAAAAAATACAAACGGGGCGACAGTGTTTTTTTGTTATATAGTAATATTTTTCTCCCGCGTGAAATTGGAAGTTTCTTGGCGACGTTTTGATGAAGTCCCATTCATCATCATCAGGCTGGTGTCTTCTGCTTCCTGCTTCTAGGAGCAATGTGAGATTGCTGCTGTTTCTTCATTTTAACTGCCAGTGGGGGTTTGAACTGATAGGGTGGGAGCTTGGCTGTGTTCTGGTTGGTTGGAGGTGTGTTCTGGTTGGTTGGGGGCTTGGCTGTGCTCTGATTGGCTGGGGGTGTGCTCAGGTTAGTCTGACTTGCAGGGGGATTTGAGCTGGTGAGCTGCATTGCTGTTGTTTGGCTTCAAGTTCGTGGTCATGCCACATCTTCATGGAGGGTGTCAGTTTGCTTCATGTATGGATTGGAGGGGTTTAAAGTGGCTAATGATGCATATATATATATATATATATATATATATATATATATATATATATATATATATATATATATATATATATATATATATATATATATACATACATACATACATACATACATACATACATACATACATACATACACACACACACACACATATATATATATATATATATATATATATATATATATATATATATATATATATATATATATATATATATTCTAAAAATACGAGTTCCAGGCATATTTACAGATAAAGAAGCGATAGCCATCACAATCTCTGGAACGTTTAAAATTTTTATTTAAAACTACTATTAAAATTGCTAAGCTTTCGTCGACCCCTGTTGACTTCGTCAGAGTGTAAAATCCCCATGGAAGAGATGCTTGCTTTTATAGAATGCCTATCAATTTATGTAATGCCTATCAATTTAGACTTTGCACGTGTAACCGGTCCACACCCTTTTTTCTCTCCTGTAATTGACTTACTTGTTTCTGCCTTAGTCATGCTGACAGATGAAGATTTCCCCATGGTGTATTGCCTCTTTCTCTCCCTAGGGGGTAACGCAGGGCTTTCAGGCATTGCTTTGAAGGTGTTTCTCCTGGCTTCCTCCCCCTCATTGTTATTCCTCTCCCTTTTAGGCACACACATTGCCTGCTCTAAATTCATCTGTTTTGCCCATGATCTTGTGATGGGTCTGCGTTGTTCTTCTTCACCTCTCCTGTCTCTCTCATTCTGCTGTTCCTCTACTGTGCTCCCTTGTGCGCAGTTAGGGGTTGTCTCACCTTCATTGGGGCAATCTCTATGCCTAAAGGGGGTAATTTGCCCCATATCTCCATTCAGGCATAGTGATCGACCCCACTTGAGTCCTTCCTGGTGTCTTAACGCCTGGTATGCCGGTGGTATGTCAATGTGTCTATTGAGAGAGTTGTTGTTAGTGGAGGACGCCTCTTGAAAGAAGCCTGGTTCTCGTGATGGCTATCGCTTCTTTATCTGTATGTGTGTGTATGTATATATATATATATATATATATATATATATATATATATATATATATATATATATATATATATATATATATATATATATATATATATATATATATATATATATATATATATATATATATATATATATATATAATGTTATATAGTAATATATATTGTAAATAAACACGGCATTTGTTTATGCAATAAATGTTTTCTCCATAGTGGGTGGAGCTAGCCTCCAAGAATGGGTTAAATCTGCCCTCTAGCCAATAGGACCGAGTCTTAAAAAAGGTATAAATAGTGCTCTTCCAGATTGGCACCCCCTCTTTTAATCTCGGTCCGTAGCCAAAGGGCATTGTGCTTTTCCATGCTTGGAGGCTAGTTTCACTACCAATTGCTCCAGACTACCAACTTCGTGAGCTGTGAGTGTCTATTTCTCCGATTGTGATAAGTCTCCCCAAGTGACAGCTGTCATTCTATCCTTGGGTTGAGCGCGGCTTGGGCGGCTGCCCAGCCGCATACCACGGTTCCAGCGGGCTAGCTGTCACCCCAGGACACCCTTATAACATCTACCTGTCATCCGCGTAAATTGAACTGTTCTGGGGGGAGAGCGAGAAGAAGTCAGCCGGCACGCCGCAGAAGCCCTGCGCTTGGGCGGCCAACGGCTTTCCCCACCCCGGCTGGAGTACGTCCTCCTACAGCCGGTCAACTCGCTACGGCGCGTTCTGGCCGCCCCCCGCAGAGCCTTTCTCTGTCAGGCCTTCCTCTCCTTTGAGCCACTTCAGCAGAGCGAACTTTGCCAGGCTCACCCTCAGCGCAGGCCGACAAACCTCCCTAAAGTGGCGCAAAGAGCCGTTGAGAGCATCGGGCTCCCTTGACATCACCGGTGGCCATCTTCTTTTTCGGCATCCCTGCTCCTGATTGGCTGCCGCTACTTACCTCATCGTATCAGTCGGGGATAGCCTTTTTTGGTCCTGCTCGTCTGCCGGAGCTCCCGCGCACGCGCAGTGCGTCCACAGCTCCGAATTCAGTCGTCGCCTGCTTGCGGAGAGGAGATCATCGCGAGGAGCTGCTAAATAAAGTTTAAACACTTTTTGCATTATAAACATCGCACGAGCCATGGCGGAGTGGGCTAGCAGGCAGGGCAAGGCCAAAACCAAGTCTAACAGGCCTTGCCCTCCTGAAGATTCCCATGAGGGGCAGTCCTTGCCACGGGCCACCAATGACACTAGAGACAAATCCCCCCTCACCACACACCCCACTCACAAGTCGAAGAAGTCTTCAAAGGCTACTTCAAAAGGAGACAGCCACAGGGGGTCATCCAAACCCTCCTCTGGGGGTGTGGGGGGACAACATCTGGGGCCTCCACTGCCCCCAGGGACTGCACCTCATTCTCAAGAGGGCAAGCTCCCATCGAACCAAGGGTCCAGGACGGGTCAGTCGGGCTCACCTGGAAATGTTTCACTGGATAGCCCGGGCATCTGCCTACGAGAGGGAGATGTGTGGGGTGCCATGAGGTCCACTGGGCATGCCAGCCCGCGCAGGACCACTGCAACCGCGTACTCTGACCCACTGGAGGATCCCAGAATTCAGCAGAGGATGGATGAGGCTATTAAGAGAGGTATTGAGGCCGCAGTCAAAGCCATGGCCCATTCCTCTCAGCCCCCTCCCCCGCCAAGGGCGACCTCACCTCCACCAATTCCGGATCCCTCCTCTCCGGACGAACCAGAAGCTGATGACTATTCCCTCCATAGCTTGCCCATTCCCATGGGAGACCTGGACAGGGAGGAAGGTGAACTTCAGGATGAGCAAGGGGGTTGTGACCACCCCCAACTGCAGCTGTCAGAGGACGAGGACCTGGCTCCGGAACCCTCGACGTCCACCACCCTTTTCCATCCCAGCCTTTTCCGATCCCTGCTCCATAAAGCCAGGGCAACGGCTAACATCCCTCCATCTGCGGCCGATCCCCAGACCACTGCGGTTCAGGGTGACCCGATCTTTGGCAAGGCCTCAACCTCCTCCACCGAGGTAATTCCAATGCCCAACCTCTTCGTCGAGTCCATCACGAAGCAGTGGCAGTCGCCCGCCTCGGGACCAGTTCCTAATGCCCTGGACAAGCATTATTTTAATGTTTCTTCACACCTGGCCCAACACCTGCCGGTACCTGCCGTTGACCCTCCCGTGTTGGCGCTGTATTCAAACGCTCCAGTACCCGGGGACCCGGATGATCTCCTTCGCCCGGAGGAACGTCGCATGGAGTCCATTCTTCAGAGGACCCACCAGGCGGCTGCCTGGGCTGTCAAAGCCTCGACTACGGCTTCATTTTTTTGTCGTACTTCTTTGAAGTGGCTACATGGTCTCCAAGACCAAATTCCACAAGCTGATACGAGGGCGCACCAGGACATAAACAAATTAATTGCTGCTGCCCAGTTCACATCGGACTCCACGCTGCAGGCCGGACGCTTTGCGGCCAGAGCTATGGGGACTGCTGTAGTGGCCAGGCGTATGCACTGGCTCCGCAGCTGGCTGGCCGACCTGCGCCATAAGTGGAAACTGGCCGCAGCTCCAATTTCGGGTCAGTCACTGTTCGGTCCTGCCCTAGATCATATAACGACCGAAACCAAGGATAAGAGGAAAGTCCTCCCCTCCTATACCAAAAAATCTTACAATAAGGCCCCTCCCTACCGGCGAGGTTCTAGGGCACCTGAGATCCCCTATAGTAGGTATCAGGGTCAATATACAACTGGTCAGGGACAGTATGGGGCATCCCAGTCTCAATATGGGGCTTCCCAGGGATCATATGTCCCACGACAGCGCTCAGCTGCCAACAGGCCATTCTGGGGTGGGCAATCCAAACGGCCCTTTAGAGGAGCCGGTGGTTGCCCTTACTGCCAGTATAAGTGAACCTGATCCGATCCCTCCCATTGGGGGTCGACTGGCATCCTTTGCCAGTCGGTGGGAGGAAATCACCAATGACGCATGGGTTTTGCAAACCCTGTCGTCAGGACTGTACCTGGAATTTATTTCCACCCCACAAGGTTTTTTCTACGCTGCCCCTTGTCTTCTAACATTTCCAAATGGGTCCTCGTAGATCAGGCAATACAGCACTTGCTGGACATTAGAGCCATCCAGCGAGTGCCTGAGGACCAGCAGGGGCAAGGATTTTATTCCATCTTATTTGTAGTTCCAAAATCCTTGGGGGGATGGAGGGCAATTCTCGATCTAAAACGCCTTAACAGATACGTGAGGTACAGGAAATTCAAAATGCACACCCTGCAATCAATTCTGGCGGGCATTAGGCACGGCGACTTTCTCGCCTCAATTGACCTCACGGAGGCCTACCTCCATATTCCTATTCACGCATCTCATCGCCAATTCCTCAGATTTTGCTATGCAGGGGTGCACTATGAATACAAGGCGTTGCCCTTCGGCCTGTCTTCAGGGCCAAGGGTATTCACCAAGGTTCTGGCCGCCTTGACCGCCCACCTTCGGGCTATCCCCGTGCGTGTCCAGTGTTACCTGGATGACATCCTCATCCAGTCCTCTTCCCTGGCTCAGGCACAACTGGACATCCAGGTAACCCTCAACACACTTGAACACCATGGGTTCCTTGTTAATCTAGGAAAGAGCCAGCTGTCCCGCTCAACCAGGGTCACCCACCTGGGGGCCATTATTGACTCTCTGGAGTGCAGGGTCTACCTGTCCCAGGAACGGAGAGACAGCATTTTGGACATAGTCCAGCAAGTTCTGGCCCAAACCAGGGTTCCCCTGAACCAGCTGTCTTCCCTCCTGGGTAAAATGATCCCTGCGATACATAGCGCCCCGTGGGCTCACCTGCACTCCAGAGACCTTCAATGGTTTCTTCTCCCTTTCCAGCGGGCAAATCGCAGCAACTCCCCCACAAGGGTCCGGCTGCCAATGACGGTGAGGAGGTCCCTCCGATGGTGGTCTTCGCCCGCCCTGAGCAGGGGCACTGGCTTTCTGGAGCCGCAGCGGCTAACGTTAATGACCGATGCCAGCACCATGGGCTGGGGGGCCCACACTGATTCTCTCGTTGCCCAGGGCACCTGGTCCAGGACAGAGCAAGCTCTCTCCATCAACCTGCTAGAGCTCCGAGCAGTCCAGTTGGCCTTAGCCCACTTTCAGGACCATCTGGCAGGCAGTCACATCCTAGTTTTAACGGACAATGTTACAACGAAAGCCCACATAAACCGGCAAGGGGGGACCATCCTCAAGGCTCTCATGAACGAGGCGATGACCCTGGGGCTCTGGGCAGAGCGGTACCTGCAATCCATCTCAGCAGAGCACATCTCCGGGGTGAGCAACACAACCGCAGACTGGCTCAGCCGGAATGCCATCAACCCGGCGGAATGGTCCATTCACGTGGACATTTTTCAACAAATAGTCCACCACTTCGGCCTGCTGGTCATCGACCTCTTCGCCACCCCGGAGAACGCCAGGTTGCCCAGATTTGTAACTCGGTTCCAGACTCCGGGCGCGGAGGACACGGATGCACTCCATTGCCAATGGCCTCAGGGGCTGTTGTACGCCTTCCCTCCCCTCCCGCTGATCCCCAAGGTCATCCGGAGGGTCCTCCTGCTGAGAGCGGAGATCATCCTCCTGGCCCCCCATTGGCCCAGGAGGGCCTGGTTCGCGGACCTTATGTCCCTGTCCGCATTACCTCCCTGGTGGATCCCGCCGACAGAGTGGTCGCTTGCCCAGGGGTCAGTTCATCATCCAGAGGCTACAACTGACCGCCTGGCGCTTGAGCGGATCACTCTGCAACACCGCCTAGTTCCGGACGATATTTCGAGAATCATGTTGGCCTCTAGGAGACCGTCGATGAAACGAATCTATTCCGCCACCTGGCGTACATTTTGTCACTGGTGCGCGCAGGTGGGGTACTCGCCAGTTGAACTCTCTATCATCAACATCATCCAGTTCCTGCGCCAGGGACTCGCTAAAGGTCTCTCGCCCAACACCCTGCGCAGACAGGTAGCAGCTCTGTCGACTGTTCTGTCATGTCCGAACCTGGACTCGCTTGCTGCCCACCCACTGCTAAAACAATTCATCCGGGGGGTTTCTAATCTGTGTCCGCCGGTGGTGCACCGTTTTCCCACATGGGACCTTTCCAAGGTACTCTCTGCCTTGTCAGTAGCTCCTTTCGAACCCTTGGACACTGTCCCTTTGTCCCACCTGTCCTATAAGGTGGCTTTCCTTGTTGCGATCACCTCGGCTCGCAGGATATCAGAACTCGCAGCTCTGTTGGTGCGGGAGGATTTGTGTGTCTTCCATGGTGACAGAGTAGTTCTCCATTTGGACCCTGCCTTTGTGCCCAAGGTCAATACGCATTTTCATAGAGCGCAGGAAGTCGTCCTGCCTGCATTCTTTCAAGATCCGTCCACTGAACGTGCGTGGAACACGTTGGATGTTAGGCGCGCGCTTGATATTTATTTGAGGCGCACGTCTACTCTCCGACGGACAGAGGCCCTATTTGTGACCTTTCGCCCCTCTTCCCTGGGACGCAAGGCATCATCGGCTACGATTGGCCGGTGGCTCCGGGCATCCATTTCCTTGGCATACAAACACTTGTCCTTACCCAAGCCGTCAGGACTAACAGCCCATTCCACCCGTAGTGCGGCCACCACGGCTGCTTGGAATGCTAGGGCCTCCATCTCTGAGGTTTGCAGGGCAGCCACCTGGTCCTCCCTGATGCCCTTCGTCCGGCATTACAAATTGGACGCTTATGCCTCTGAGGAGGCGGACTTTGGCAGGTGGGTGTTGGGACAGGCATTATCAATGAGCGTTCTTCCCAGCCAGGATGGTTGAGCCCGCCCTCGGGACGTCAAGCTTTGGTATGTCCCATTCTTGGAGGCTAGCTCCACCCACTATAGAGAAGGGACGTTGGTACTCACCTGTGAGATGTCCTTTCTCGTAGGGTGGAGCTAGCCTCCAAGTCCCTTCCTCATTGGGGTCTGGCTGGGCAAGCTCGCATCATTGTTCTGTACAAAGTTATTCCATTCTCTGGTCAGGGATACGCTCCCTTTCTATATATATAGTTCATAACTTCTCCGGTCGGATTTTCTGTATATAGTTAATAAATTGTCTGTTGGTTTTTTGGAAAAGCACATTGAGTCTGACTTTGTCCCTCAATCAAAAGAGGGGGTGCCAATCTGGAAGGGCACTATTTATACCTTTTTTAAGACTCGGTCCTATTGGCTAGAGGGTAGATTTAACCCATTCTTGGAGGCTAGCTCCACCCTACGAGAAAGGACGTCTCACAGGTGAGTACCAACATCCCTTTTCTTAAATAAAAAATATACACACATTTTTAAGGGGGTGCAAGAGCTTATTTTAGATTCAAGGGGGTGCGGACCACTAAAAAGGTTAAGAACCGCTGTGTTAGCAGATCCTTGAAGGTTTCAATTGGAACTAAATATGCTAAATCTAATGTGCTTTGTGCTTATGCATATATATTTTATATACAGTCCAAACATTCTTTGTGGTTTTCTGCATGGTTTGGATTCTTTCTCTCCCTCTCCCTCTCCCTCTCCCCCCCCCCAATAAAAAGGTACCCAGGTACCTTTGTGAAAGATGGTATGTTTCATTCATATGATTACTACTTGTATAAAAGGGCGGAAGGAGTTACATGAATTAAATCTATAAAAGCGCTTTGCCTACTGCATGAGTCATTCATAACATATTGCGAATTGTATTATATATATGGATTAGTTAACATAATACTGCTTCACATGGTGATTGCAAACAGAAATTTCAAATTTCTTCAATGTAGAGGAGTACAGTTTTATAGAGCCTTCAATCCTGATATTTTCAAGCTACTGGTTTTTCAAACTATTTAGATCTGATTGCTACTTACTTCCACATTTTCTTTTTTAGATTACCTTTTAGTCTACTTTCAAGGTTGACTCAGCCTTCCATCCTTCCGAGGTAGGTAAAATGAGGACCCAGATTGTTGGGGGCAATGTAAATATATACATTGCTTACTGGTGTAAACCGCTTAGAGAGTGCTTGCACTGTGAGGCGGTATATAAATGTCACTAATAAATAAATAAATAAATAATACTTTCCACTTATTTGGGACTGGATTAGTTCTACACTTCAGCAAAAGGATCAATATGATTTAAATACTTTTTCCATCACCTCCTACTATTTTCCCTGGACTATTTCTGAGAAATCTCTTTTTTAAAGATGTTGCTGTACCAGGCCACAAAGTTCTAGAAATATGAACTAAGATCAGAGCAGTATGGAGATTTAGATTTTAATTGTCTGGTCCTGCTTCACTGCAAGAGCCTATAAGCACTGTCTGAATTACTTCATTGCTTTTGCATCCAGGCTTAATCTGACTCCAATTCACACACCCAATTAAATGCATAAAATACCTGTCTCCACTGCAATAGGTGTCACTATACATTGATTGCTTAGAGCAAGAAATCAGGTCTGAAATCATGATCATTTCCAGTTTTGCTGCAAATATGGAATGTAAACTTGAGACACACATATATTTTAGATCAGTACCTGTTTCAAAAACGATTGGGAATAAATGCTTTAGATCTCACGTGACCACACTAATTCTCTGCTATTCATTAAAGCATCCCTTCTTTTTTCATTTTATGAAATACAAAGATACAAAACTTTCAATTATTTAAAAATAACAAAACCAATAAGGACAGTTGTTAATATTATTATAATGCCTGGAGGAGTTTTGATTTCATTTCAGAAGGAGCCATGTTCATTTTTAACTGTTTCAAATAATGGGGGTGGGCGGAGGATGAAGATTTGGAGCTCTTCTTCTTCTTCTTCTTTTGTGTTTTGTGCTCAACTAAACCAGCCTCAAGGACTTGGTTGGATATTGGCCTGAAGTAAAAAGCTAGAGATTGTAAAGGGATCTTTCAGAACAGTCCTTGGAACTGAAATTGCCTGTGCTGAAGTAAACATGAGGTAAGTGAAAAGAATGATGATAGCTTCCCTTTCTGGAAAGGAAAGGTTTTGTGAAGAATATTAAAAGGTACCAAGATGATTGGGGGTAAATTTGCTTCCATATTATTTGGTTTATGAAAAACATTTTTTAAAAAAATTGTGTGTTTGACATCAATAGTGATTCTCACCCGTTCTTCCAGCAGTAGCTACATGATGAAAACCGTAATTCATTCTTTCAGAATTATATCCAAGATGATTTGGATGTTGCTACTGTGTTATCAAATAGAACTCCTACATTTGCTAGCCAGATGAGAAGCAGAAATGCAATTGGAAATAATTTTCCTAATGTGTAGAGTTAGCAAATTAAAAATGTTAGATGTTAGATAGTTCCCTATCATCAAGCAATTAAAAACATAGAAGTCTCTATTCCCCAGGAAAATAAAAATGGCATATAATTTACATGTACTACTAAATTCTGAAGTTATTGTTTCTCTAAATTTTATTTAGCTGGTCAAATTCACATAATGCAATTGCTACTATTTTTCTTTTCAGTTAGAATGCCTATCTCATTTCATCCAGAACAAAACTGAAAGTGAATGATAAGGAATATGATTTGCAGAAACATAGCAAAAATACATCTAAAAGATTAATAAGAATTCTCTTTTATGTAATATTTATACACAGCACTCATTTTTTTAATCTACTTAGTCTACTATTTCCTCAGGATGTTTCAGAGACAAAGGTATGTCTTCACCAGTTTTAATTAATTTATAATTAATTTATAAACTATAATTATACTTTATAATCCACTTTTAATCTACATAATGGGTTAAGATTTACTTTAAAACAGTAATTAATATAGTAATTGTATAAGTTAATCCAGATATTAATATTCATTACATAAATTTAAGTAAGTAAAGCAAGGCATGGGCAGGGAAGCAGGCCCAAGACCTGTAAGAACCCACGTAGGTGCAAGGTAGGCCCAAAAGACCCTGGAAGGTAGGACGGGGGCAGGTAGGTGGAGGCAGCTGTGATATCCCTGCAGTTGGTCATAAGAGCATGCAGCTTTCCAAACATCCAAATTTTGTTCACATTGATTATAGCACTAGCACTTAGACTTATATACCGCTTCATAGTGCTTTACAGCCCTCTCTAAGCGGTTTACAGCATATTGCCCCCAACAATCTGGGTCCTCATTTTACCGACCTCAGAAGGATGGAAGGCTGAGTCAACCTTGAGCCGGTGAGATTTGAACAGCTGAACTGCTGAACTAGCAGTAGCCTGCAGTGCTGCATTTAACCACTGCACCATCTCGGCTCTTAATTATGTAAAAGACAGCCAAGAACAAGCAACAATAACATGACAATTGCCAAAATCATTCACTGGGACATCTGTAAAAATTATTATGTACAGGAATGAAAAATTGATGCGGACATCTAGTTGAAAAGTAATAAAATATGAGCAGGTTAAAATATTCTGGGAGTCTTGGCTTGGCTTGGCTTAAAGCTTAAAGTTGGTCTCCTTCAGGTTCCGTCAGCCAAACAATGTCGGCTGGTGGGGCCACGGGGGAGAGCCTTCTCTGTGGTGGCCCCAACTCTTTGGAACCAACCAAAGATCCATACCATCCCCACCTTGTTGGCCTTCCGGAAAGCCATTAAGACCTGGCTCTTCCAACGGGCTTGGGGATAGGGACCTTATAGTATGAATTTAAAAAGGTCGCCCTTGTTTTCTATGATTGATTGAAGTGTTTGAATTTTTTAAATGTATTTTTAAAAAATGTGTGTTCAATATTTTTTATATACTGATTTGTTTATATTCTGTTGTCAGCTGCCCAGAGTCCTCCGGGAATTGGGCGGCACATAAATATGAACAAATAAATAAATAAATAAATAAATAAATAAATAAATAAATAAATAAATAAATAAATAAATAAATAAATAAATAAATAAATAAATAAATAAATAAATAAATAAATAAATAAATAAATAAATAAATAAATTTAACCAAAGTTGAAAAGAAAAAAAGTGTGTATAATTGATGTAACAATGCTACGGGATAGTAGAAGACAAAGAATTTGAGAATATCATAATGCATTAAGATCTGAAAATTAAAGTTGAAAGATTATGGCATACACTGGCTATGATGATCTCAGAAGTTATCCTCCCAGGTGCCATATTAAAAAAAAAACTTGGATAACACTTAGAAAATCTGAACATAGACAAAATTTTCATCTGTCAATTACAAAAGGCTACACTGGTTGGAACTACACATATAGTATGCTGATACTTTATGACACTCTACATTCTTGATAAAAGTTGATGCAAATGAAGGCCAATATGAGCTGTGATTTCACATTGTTGTGAATTATAATAACAAAATAAAAGAGAACGAAGTGCAGAAAAATCACAAAATATAAACTCCTGCAAATAAAAGTAGAACATCTGTGGCAAAAAAAAAAAAAATATAGTATCAATAGTAATATGTCTCTTGGGTGCAGTACCAAAACATCTGGAGAATCACTTGAGCACTATTGGCATTGACAAAATCACCATCAGTCAATTGCAAAAGGCAGTTTCCATTCTGTGACAATGCCTGTAACATCATAAATAACATCTGTCTATTCCAAGTCCTTGGGAAGGACTCAATAAATTCCAGATCAGTCCAAACATCTGGTTGACTGTGCAATGACGCATAATAATGATGCAAGGGAATTTGATTCGAATGTCACCTAATGACTTCTACATGACTATAAACCCAGCTTCAATATGAATTTAAACTCAAGACTTTCTGTCCAAGGCTAGCATTAAGTCAAAATTTTACACTGTTATTGTTTATTTTCATGAACATATGAAATCATTACTACATACTTTAAATAATACCGTATTGAGATATATTCTAAGGAAGAAATTCAGTTCTCACAGACTTAAGGAATCCTAAAATGTCTACAATCTTTTTCCATAGAAACACATTGCAGAGAAAGATCTCAAACAGTGGACTATTTGTCTTTTTTTTTGGGGGGGGGGTTGGAACTGTCCAACATTGCAGGTGTTTCTCTTCAAGAATCCATGATAAAGGTCTTGTCCATCTGTGTTCCTAGAAAGGTACTTGCAGCATATTAAGCACGCCAAATCAATCACCCAAATACCTTATCTGCAGCTTTTAAAATGCTACTTGCAATCTGTAGACCTATCAACCTTTAAACTCTCTTGTGTCAGCTTGTGTTTCCTTATTCATTTTGAAGAAATGTGAAAGCACATAGAATAAGAGAGTTGGAAAGGACCATTTATGCAATCAAATCACCCTTCTGCCCAGTGCAGGAATCCAAATTAAATCATGCTTGTCCAGCCTCTGCTTGAACATATCCAGTGAAAGGGAGTCCTTCACACACACACATTTGGGAAAGTAGCAGGCCATTTTGCTCAACATTTAACTGTAATCTGCTTTTTCTATCATTTATACCCAGTGTTTTGTTTCTTGCAGTTCACTATTATCTATTATTTTTTCACATATACTATAAGACTTGTCTATTTTAGGCAAGCCAGTTTGATGTGGTGGTTAAGCAATCAGGCTAGAAACCAGGAGATTGTGAGTTCTAGTCCTGCCAAGGCCAGCTGGTATCTTGACAAGACACTTTCACTCAGCCCTAAGGAGGATATGGCAAACTATTTCCAATGTCTTAAGATCCTCTTGAATTTTTGCTGTGCCTTTAATGGTATTAATCATCCTGGTATATCTCAGGTAAAAACAGAGTGCATTTCTTTTCAAGAGAAGGGACGTTGTTTACTTACCTGATACGTCCTTTCTCATAGGGTGGAGCCATCCTCCAAGAATGGGTTAAACCTGCCCTCCAGCCAATCAGGACCGAGTTTCTTCAAAAGTATAAATAGGACCCTCTTGCCTTGGCACCCCCTCTTTTTACGAGGGAAGAAGGTCAAACTCAAACGTGCTTACCCATTAGACCAACTCACTATATTTTATTTATTTATTATTATTATTATTATTGTTGTTGTTGTTGTTATTATTATTATTATTCTCAGAGAAAGGCAAACCAACAACAGTGACACAGACCTCATGAACATATGTACAGGATGATAGATTAATGAGAACAGACAGTCCAGCCAGTACCCTAAAAAAGGGGAGGGACTTGGAGGATGGCTCCACCCTATGAGAAAGGACGTATCAGGTAAGTAAACAACGTCCCTTCTCCATAGTGGGTGGAGCCATCCTCCAAGAATGGGACATACCAAAGTACCTTGTCCCTAGGGCGGGCCACCTGTATCTGGCTGAGACTGACTCAGTCCCCCCACACCTTGATGCAACACCCTCCGGCCAAAGTCCGCCTCCTCTGAGGCATAGGCATCCAGTTTCATAGTGCCGGACGAAGGGTGTAGGGGAGGCCCACGTGGCCGCACGGCAAACCTCCACAATGGAGGCCCGGGCGTTCCAGGCCGCCATGGTGGCCGCACTGCGCGTTGAGTGCGCTGTAAGTCCAGGGGGCTGGGGCAGAGACATTTGGTCATAGGCCAAGGAAATGGCCGCGCGAAGCCCACGGCCCACCGTGGAGGATGACACTTTGGAGCCCATGGAAGAAGGGCAAAAGGACACAAAGAGCGCCTCAGTTCGTCGAAAGCTAGGGTTGCGTTGCAAATAGATGTCCAGGTCACGCCTGACGTCCAGCAGGTGCCATGCACGCTCAGTGTCATTGAGTGGAGTTTGGTAGAAACTGGGGAGAATGATCTCCTGCGCCTTGTGAAAGTACGTGTTTACCTTCGGGACGAAGGTGGGGTTCAGGCCCAGGACCACCCTGTCGGAGTGAAAGACGCACAGGTCCCCCCTCACAGACAGAGCGACCAGTTCTGAGATCCTGCGTGCGGAAGTCACTGCCACAAGAAAGACTACTGTGTATGTTAAGTGGGCCAGAGAGGCCGTAGAGATAGGCTCAAATGGGCCCTCAGTGAGAGTAGTTAATACCTTAGATAGGTCCCAGGTTGGGAACCTATGGACTACAGGAGGGCACAGCTTGGTAGCCCGTTTCAGGAACTGTCTCAGGAGTGGGTGACCGGATAGGGAGTCCAAGTTGTGGCAGGAGAGTACAGTGGATAGCGCCGCCACTTGGCAGGGGAGCGTATTAGGGGAAAGACCCTTGGCAAGTCCCTGGTGCAGGAATTGAATGACATAGATTATTGACAGTTCTATAGGGGAATATCCCACCTGCGCGCACCAGTGACAGAAGGCTTCCTCGTGGCCGAATAAGTACGTTCAGTAAACGGCCTCCTAGAGGCAAACATGATTTGAGCAATATTGTCCATAACCAGGCGGTGCTTCAGAGTGAGCTGCTCAAGTGCCAGGTGGTCAGTTGTAGCCAATACAGCTCTGGATGGTGGAATGACCCCTGGGCAAGCGACCACTCTGTCGGCGGGATCCGCCAAGGAGGTGACATGGACAAGAACATAAGGTCCGTGAACCAGGCCCATCTGGGCCAGTGGGGAGCTAGAGGGAACACCTCCGCTCTCAGTTGCAAGACCCTCCGGATGACCCTGGGGATCAAGGGGAGGGGAGGGAATGTGTATAGTAGCCCTTGCGGCCAGTCGCATCAAAGAGCGTCTGTGTCCGCTGCCCCCTGTGTCCGGAACCTGGTGACGAACCTGGACAACCTGACATTCTCCAGGGTGGCGAAGAGGTCCATGACTGGCAGACCGAACCGACCGACCAGCTGCTGGAAAATGTCCGGATGAAGATACCACTCCGCCGGGTCAGATTAACAGAGTTGGAAGGGACCTTACAGGTCATCTAGTCCAACCCCCTGCCCAAGCAGGAGACCCTACATCTGCCTCTACCTAGGACTAAACTCACAACCTCCTGATAGTGAGGCAAGAGCTCTACCTCTAGGCCGATGGAGTTCCGGCTGAGCCAGTCTGCAGTTGTGTTGCTCACCCCGGAGATGTGTTCTGCTGCGATGGACTGCGGATGCCGCTCTGCCCAGAGCCCCAGTGTCATTGCCTCAGCCATGAGGACCTTGGACATGGTCCCGCCCTGGCAATTGATATGGGCCTTCGTTGTTACATTGTCTGTCAAGACAAGCATGTGACTGCCCGACAGATGGCCCTGGAAGTGAGCTAGGGCCAACCTGACTGCCCTCAGTTCTAACAGGTTGATGGGGAGGCTCTGCTCGGCACTGGACCAAGTGCCCTGGGCAACCTGGGACTCGATGTGGGCCCCTCAACCTGTGGTGCTGGCATCCGTGGTCAGAGTCAGCCTCCGTAGTTCCAGGAAGCCGGTGCCTTTGGTGAGAGTGGCTGAAGACCACCATCTGAGGGATTTCTGGACCCCTGTCTGGAGGTGGACCCTGGCTGGGGAATCGCTGCGACCGGATCTCTGGAAAGGGAGAACAAACCATTGGAGGTCTCTGGAATGCAGGTGAGCCCATGGAGTGATGTGAATGGCCGATATCACCTTCCCCAGGAGGGAAGACAGCTGGTTCAGGGGAACCCTTGTTTGGGCCAGAACATGCTGGACTAAATCCGATAGGCTGTCTCTCTGCTCCTGAGATAGGTACACCCTGCACTCCAGAGAGTCAATGATGGCCCCCAAGTGAGTCATCCTGGTAGAAGGTGACAATTGGCTTTTTCCCATGTTGACTAGGAACCCGTGGTGCCCAAGGGAGTTAAGGACTACCTGGGTGTCCTGCTCTGCCTGGGACAGAGAGGAAGACTGGATGAGAATGTCATCCAGGTAGCACTGGACACGCACGGGGATAGCCCGCAGGTGGGTGGTCAAGGCGGCCAATACCTTGGTAAACACCCTAGGTGCTGAAGACAGGCCGAAGGGCAATGCCAGATATTCGTAATGCACCCCTGCATGGCAAAACCGGAGGTATTGGCGGTGAGATGAATTGATTGGAATGTGGAGGTAAGCCTCCGAAAGGTCAATTGAGGCGAGAAGTCGCCTTGCCTAATGACCGCCAGAATTGATTGCAGGGTATGCATCTTGAATTTCTTGTAGATGACATATTTATTGAGGCGTTTTATATCAAGAATGGCTCTCCACCCGCCCGAAGGTAGATCGGGAAAGGGTAAGGCAAAATCACATAAGCCACGTCCCACAGAAGACCCTAATGGGGAGTCAGCCCCTGGCACACTGACTGAGGCAAGGGACAGGTCACCACTGACCAGAAACTCTCCTCCACCCCCCAAGACTGCTAGGGTCTCAGAGGGGCACAAGGCTGCTGAGGGACACAAGTCCTTCTTCAGGGCAAAAACCTTAGGCAGCTCCAAGGCAGCTCCACCTAGCAAGCGTCCATCTGGAGGTGGACCCCATTGACCTGGCTTAGACAGCCGCTTGAGCTGATGATGATTGAGCAGCAGGTTGATTTTGGCTTGTGAATGGAGCTGTCTGGTTCCAAATGCCAGAGTGAGCTAATGAGAATTCCCTGGCATCCAGGGAACTCCCGTCCACTAGGTCCCCCTCCCTGGGGGATGCTAGGTAGGAATGAGTAGGGTAGAGTACTCTGGATAGGGTAATTTCCTTTGTAAAAGGCATCATTTTAAAAATTAACTCCAATTTACAAATCCTGTTGTCTTTGTCTTAAAGTTCAGTTCATAAGAGACTGATATTTTCAAATACAGAAAAAAAATTGATAGTTTGTATATAGAAAAATTGATAGTTTGTATATAGTTCCAGTTATGCTGGGCTCATAGACTCCAGAAAAAGGCTTGGTTTTAAACTGTTACTGGAATGAGTGCTCACTAGGCTCATTTGTTCTTTTTATGTGAGATCTGTAACTTACTACTTCTAAATTCTGCTGAAAGCCCTTGTTCAAGCCATTTTTAAAATATAGATAGAATCTTCATTCTAAGTTGATACGTTTAGCTTGTTATTGTCATATATGAATACCTGAACATGCTTTAACAGGTACTCCTGAGGCAGACCTACAGACAGCTAGTCTGAATTTTTGTCAGCTCAATTCAAATAACAGTATCCATATTTATTTAAGGCCTCTGCCAACAAGGCAGGCCTCAGAAAGGCCTGGGTAAATTAGTAGGTCCAAACAGTCACTAAAAATGGTCTCTGCCCACTTTTGGTATTTGAAACAAAATGGCCACGCCCTTAGTGCCTTCAATTCTGAGGGCAATCAAAATGGCTGCCACCCTGTGGGAGGCTTCAAGATGGCCACTGGCACTCTCAAAGGCTGCCTACACACTTACCTGGCTGAAGACAAGCAGATCAATGCAGAGCAGCTCAAATGGAAGCGTACGGCCCAGGCACTAGAGACAGGTACAGACAGGGCCTTGGATCAAAGGAGCCTTGCCAGATTGCTGGCTCTTGTCACCCATTGCACAGAAGGCAAGTTAAATAAAGGAGGCCTCAAAAGAAAAAAGAATTTTTTTTTGAAGTGGGCGGTCCTGTGTAATTCAAAATGGTGGCCACCCATGAGGCACTCCTAAACTTGCTGTCTCCTGAGGAGAAAGGAGTCTGCTAAGGCCTAGCCACTAACTGTCAGTTTTCTGGGTCTCCTGGAGCAGACTGACTGATTTCTGAAGTTCCAAACAAAAAGAGGGAACAAGCCCTCAGGAAGCAGCACCCAGATTGCCAGCTTCTCAGGCACAAGACAGAGCAAAAAAACAGCTGTGCTGGATGACTTGGAGCGTTCAGAAGGGGAGGATGGGCGTAGAAGTGACCTGTCCCTGTCCCTGGCAGGGCTCATAGTTTCTAATCCCCCCCTGGCAAATGTCCTCAGCAGGAGTGACCCTGGGGGTCTTCTGCTTTGCCTTCCCCTGCTTATGGCCTTTGTCAGCCATTCTGGCTGAACTATGGAGCAGCAGGGGTCAAAGGCAGGCTCTGAGGCAAGGAAGCAGCCGATCTGAGCGAAGATGATTTGAAGTCTGCCTGTCAGTTTGCCTTGCCGAGGCCTTCTCTCCCGATGCAAGGCAAGGTGTGAAATTTCTAGCGCCCTTTTCCGATGCCGCTCGATCGATTGCGGCCGATGTCGGCTCCAAAAGTCAATTAAGGACGCTAGTTTGGCTTATAGGAGACAAACTCAAGCCGATTGGAGGGGAACGCTAGTTTGGCTTATAGGAGACAAACTCAAGCCGATTGCAGGCCACCCAAGCTCAGGGCTTCTGTGGCTGAAGATCGCGATCTGGAGTACCTCCCTCCCTGACAGGCAAGACAAGGCTGCAATTATTTGACTGGTTGATTAAGGTGAGAAAACCCCAGTACACAACAGATGTGCAACTGTTAAGGGTAATCTCCTCCCTGGGGAGTCCTAACCCCCAGCTAGGGACAAGGCCCAATGGGGCAATGCCCAGTAAGCTGACACGATTGAAGAGTCTCTGAGTGACAGCTGTCAAGTAAGAATCAATGAAGCAATAACTCACAGGAAGTAGTAGAAATTCAGTAGTTGGTGGAGAAATCGAAGAATGGGTTTAAGCACTGTCCTTTTTGGCTAAGGACCGAGGAAAAAAGAGGGGGTGCCAAGGCAAGAGGGTCCTATTTATACTTTTGAAGAAACTCGGTCCTGATTGGCTGGAGGGTAGGTTTAACCCATTCTTGGAGGATGGCTCCACCCACTATGGAGAATGGCTTGGTATACAGAAACACACCTCTGATTTCCATTAAACTATTTTTTTTTCTGTGTGATATTGCTAGGGTTTTATTTTTAATTTCCCTGTTAATTGTATGTAATTTATTCTTACTTCATGCAGTTCTCATAATCTTTGCTTTAAAATATTAGAGAGAATAGGTTCTGTAGAATAGCCTGTAGACCTGTAATATTCTGACAGCAAAGAGTTTGTAGCGGATCTAACTTTTGCTTGAAGCATTCCATTTTGCACTATATTTTTCTTTTTTAGTGAAGAGGCCTTTATTTCCTCCAACATCAAATGTTTGTATTTTGGATAGTTAGTTTTTTTTGACAGTTTATATTTTTCACAATAGTATTTGATTTTATTTATAAGGGTAGAGGAAGGGGAAGAAGAATTTAAAACCTCTAGGCATATATCTCTACAGTGAATAAACAGAAGGTTACATTATTGCATATAGAGTTTTCATTTTTATCATTTTAGTAAGGTGATATTTATTTTTCTTTCGTACACCTTACTAGATAAGAAGCAACAATTTCACTGATTTTGCAAACTACCAGGTAATTGGTATCTCATAGTTGATATTGATATTTCCCACATATAAAATTTCTTCTCCTTTGAAAGTCAAAATTTAAAAATATAATTTCTTTTGTATAAATCTAAAGGAAATAGTTGAAACAAATGTGGAATACTTTGGGGGGGGAAACAGTCAAGCATGCGCGCGCGCGCGCACACACACACACACACACACACACACACACACACACACACACACCATGGATGTTAGGAGTCTTTATTAAGGCTTCCAAGGCTGAATTGGCATTCCCCAGCAATTCCCTGTGCCAGCACCAGCTCAATCCCAATGAGTTTCCCAGGCTACTCAAATGAAGCCAACACTAGTCCTCAAGGCAAAGGCAAGTCCAGTCCACTAGGCGAAAGCAAGTTCCCAAGACAAAGGCAAGGCAAGGCAAGGGCAAATCCACAGGACAAAGGCAAGGCCACAGTTGAAGAGACACAATCCAAAGTTCAAAGCAAGAACTCACTGCAAGGAAACCAACACATTGTTCCTGGCATCATTTCACTCCACTTGTTGAGCTAAATAACTGCTTCCTGGTGCAGCTCATTAAGAGGGGTGAGGCTACCTCCTCACAAGTAGCCTGGCTGACTTTCTTTGTGCCTGTCTCCTTTCAGACCTACATGCTCTCGGATCTGGAGGAGGAAGTAGTTTTTCTTCATCTCCACTGACCAGCTGCAGCTGAGCTTCTCCTTTCTCTAGCTCAGATGGCTGCTGTCTGGTTTCTCCCCTGTGCTTGGCCCCTCCACTCCTGGCTTGTAACTCTCAGCTGCCAGCTCATCTTCCTCTGAACTAGCATCCTGAGAGGTGTCTTTACATTAATATTTCAGGCAAGCCAGTACATTAAATTAATATATATTGTTGCAGTGCTGTAATACATAGTCTTATTTTACTTAATTCATTTTACTCATATCCTCATGTAGGAAGTTAGCACCCACCCCTCTCCTAGAAAAATGAAATATCCTAGGAAATAAAAGGCAGAATATTCTATATATCCCCTGAAACATGCTTTTAGGCAGACAAAAGACTCACTCTTTGGTCTGCCTAAAACAGCCCCCACCAGTGTGCCAGCTCACTCAGTAGCCCCCACTTTTGTCAATGGGCCATTAAGGACGGGGCCCAGCAACAGTCTTCTACATAACAAATAACCATATTAGGAATTGCCCAAAGCCCTTTCATTACACCACATGGGACCTGGGAAGATTACATCAGTCAAACCTGGGACTCAGGACAGCCCACAAGAGTTGCCCCAGCATGCCCCTGGGAGTCTGACAGCCAATGGGATATATTTCTGTACAGGAAAAAGAAACTCTTAGGGCGGGGCCCAAGAGAGGGCATAAAAGAAGGAAATTTCAGCAGCTCGGCCCCTTCTTTCTCTGCACCCAACATCTGAAAACATGTGATCCACCTTTTCTGTTCAGGAGCTCATACCATGTGCTCTCTGTTCTCCATTAAACCTTCTTTCCAAGCAACTTCCATGAATCCAGTGTCTTTTTCCCCACTTGGAACTGAACCCAGAAGGATATTCCTTACAACACTCGGAAACAAGAACCTTACTGAGTCAGAGGTCAAATTCTTATAGCGTTACATATATTTAACCTACTTGGACCATCACCAATGGAGATAAAAGCAACTTCCTTTTCAATATCCAACTTTTGATCTTCTGCAAAGGAAAACTGATAATAGATTATGTTGTGCTTCTTATTTGAGCTAAATTTCATTTCGTCAGTTAATCGAGTGACCTTTTTTTTCCCTTTGAAGTTATGTTCAAAGAATAGATGATGATATATTGATTATTCATCTGCATAATCATAACTTGAAAAAGTACTGAGCTTTTCTGGAACATGGATTGTTACATAATCTTGATAGGTTTATAGTGCTTTTAACAGTTACATGTCAGGCAGAAATATAGCTCTGAAAACAGGGATGGGTTCCACTTACCTTCGCCACCGGTTCGCATCACGATGTTTCTTTCTTTCTTTCTTTCTTTCTTTCTTTCTTTCTTTCTTTCTTTCTTTCTTTCTTTCTTTCTTTCTTTCTTTCTTTCTTTCTTTCTTTCTTTCTTTTTCTTTCCTTTCTTTCCTTTCTTTCCTTTCTTCTCTCTCTCTCTCTCTCTCTCTCTCTCTCTCTCTCTCTCTCTCTCTCTCTCTCTCCCCCCACCCTTTCTTTCTTTGTTTCTTTCTTTCTCTAAACAAAAATTCCTTTGGATCAGAGAGGCATGCTCAGGTACAGGGGAGTTTCCACCCCCTCCCATTCCTTCTCCTAACAAGCATTTGTTCTTTCACCTAACAATACTAAGAGTCTCAACTTTCTAAAGCCATTTGGCTGCAGTCCTCCCCCCCCCGCGATCGATCGCACAGTAGCTTTTGGCTGCCTTGGCAGCTAGCCAATTGGCTGGTGGATAACTGTCCCCGGGGGCAAAAAAACCCAGGAGGAACCCTCCTTCTGTGAATTGGCCGTGCCCAAGTATGTGGTACGGAAGGTCCGTGGCCCATTGCCCATGGCAAACAGCTAGGGGCATGTCAGCGAAGGAGAAAATTTAGCGGTGAATGGCCAGAGGCGGAACTCTGGAGGTGAAATAGGCACGGCCAAAGGTAGGAGGCAAAAAGTCCTAAACCCTCTTTAGGAACACTAAATATTGGTTTCTACATCAAGGACAATCTTCTATGATGTCCTTAATCTAGACAATAAATCAGAAATTATCTTAGGCTTAAACTCCAATGTTTTTGTAATGATGACAGCTCCCTGCAGGCATTGTGGATGAGACACGACTTTGCTAATACAAAGCCTATTAGGTTTTGGTTGGTTGGTTAGCTTGCTTGATTGTTTTTTGTACAACTGAAGTTTTGCTAGAAAGTTAGATCATTATGATGAAATGTGCACTGTCAAATTTCACAGAGAACTGTGCAAGGATCATTCATTCATTCCTCAGGAAAGAATAATGCTACAAGAAAGGTACTGGTAGAAATATATCAAATATCAATAGAAGAGGCTGAAGTATGTCAAATGACATTAGTCTGATGTTTTCAGTTTACAGTCCTTTGAACATATCAGCTAGGAATGTGGACACTGGAGAGGCATGGGATTGAATACTTACCTGTTGATTGCCTCCTAAGCAAGCTGTGTATTTTTCTGGGCTTTCATAATCCCAGAAAAATGTGCATTTGAGCTATGGAAGTGCAATTAGCATCCCCATGTCTTCTCTATTTCACCCATGTCAATGTATTCCTAACTTTAAAAAACCATTTTCCTAGGACTGTACAGCTTCCATGTGAATTCAGGAAAATATACAGTTTCTTGAAGGACAATGCAGAGCGTGCATATCCATAGTTTTGATGCCCCTCTAGCAGCCAAGTCCTGCCATGAAATCCCTAACAGCAGCCAACTAATATTTTGCCAAGGCACTTGTCTGAGGCTCTTCCCACTTACCTGTTCCCATGTTTTTCAGGCACATTGCATACACCGTTCACACTGCTCACACCACACTCTCTGTCTCTGTCTGATGGAATCAAGTTTTTATTTTGCCCCAAACCCCAATGGAAAACTAGTACAAATTGGACTGCACTGTATCATTTTCTAAGGAAAATGAGCAAGATGATTTCTAAGATAATTTCTGATTTGCTGTCTAGATTCAGGATGTTATAGAAGATTGTCTTTGATGTGGAAGCTAATATTCAGTGTTCCTAAAGAGGCTGGCTTTTATTTTCTCCCTACTTTGTATAAAACAGAAAAGGAGGGAGGGGCTTGCCACAAACATCAAGAAGGAGGCTGAAATCCCCTCTGCCAACCATCCTGTCTACAATGTGCATATGCTAAAATCCAAGGATAATCCCCACACTTGAATTAACCATTCTACTTTCTTAGAACTGGGTTGAAAGAAGAGGTCCTGAGTAGAAGACCTGCAAACTCCTTAGTTGGACAACTGGGATGAATCAGGAGTTTCATCCTGATTGGTGGCAGCCTACATTAACTATATAGCAACCTTGGGTGGAGAGTTTTAAATTATTAGTAGTCTATAATCCACAGTACATTGTTTACCATTATAAATAGATGGATAGATGGACAGTCGAAGAAGCTATAAAAATAAAATATTCCATACACAAGACAACAATTTATCAATTTATATAAACAGAAGATCAAAAATAATAATAATGAAAGGTTACTGGAAATGATAAGTGAATGAAGCAAGAAGACTAAAAAACAACAACGAATAATAATTGAAATACTATTGTCCTTAAACAAGAGGAAAAAATGGAATATATTGTTAAAGGAAGAAGAATAGATTAGATTGGAAAAGAGAAAATTGGAGGTTCAAACTGAAGGAGGTTTGAATGAGAATAGGAATAAGAGCAAAGAAGAAAAATTAAAGAATTAAATTAATTAATTAATTGTTCTCGACAGAAGATATGGTCATCTTCTGGTGCTAACAAAAAATGACTGCAATAAGGCTTTCCAAGCAAAAAATATTGCAATTGGGGTAACTAATTGCGAGGGTCCTTCTGATTTGAGAATGGGCTTGTGTATCCCTTAACATTATAACAGAATAACAAAGTTGGAAGGGACCTTGGGAGGTCTTCTAGTCCAACTCCCTGCTCAGGCAGGAAACCCTATACCATTTCATACTCTTCCTTCTTCCTAATATGCTAAGGCATGAGCAAATGCAGACAGACACAAACACATAAACATGCACACACATAAACATGCATACAAACACAGACACATACAGGCACAAACATAGGTATATAATTTATAATTATATATAATATATAATCTCTCTCTCCCCTCTCAAATGGTATATGAGGGCAGAGTTCCATGGATGAATCTGGAGACAGGACAGGTAACTACTAAGGTACGTTCAGGAGTGAGTTTCACTTACCTTTGCCACCGGTTTGCATTGTGATGTTTTGTGCATGCACGCTCTGCGCACGTGCACGCGCTTTCCCTCGCACAATTTCATTTCCGCGCATGCTCAGAAGGTGGATTCAGCCCGAAACACAGCAGAGAACCTCATCAGCTGTGCTTCGGGCAAAGAAATAAAGGTCAGTATTAAGCCGGGGGCGGGCGGGCGGGCTTTTTTCAAAACGCAGAACGCTGTGAAGCCATCGAAACACAGGAAAATCAGCCGAAAATTCAGAAAAGAAGATGGCGGTGAGCACAGACCGGCACAGACAGAACCGGATCCGTGATGCCAAAATTACGTCACCAGCGGGTCACTAACGGTTCAGGCAATCTGGTCGGAACTGAGAGGAACCCATCCCTGGGTACGTTACTATTAGGATACCTGCCTAATAGAAATGCTTGGAGTTAATAGCAATAGCAATAGCACTTAGGCTGACATACTGCTCCATAGTGCTTTACAGCACTCTCTGAGTGGTTTACAAATGTCGGCATATTGCCTTCAACAATCTGGGTCCTCATTTTACTGATCTCAGAAGGATAGAAGGCTGAATCAACTTTGAGCCGGTCAGGATTAAACTCCTGATTGTGAGCAGAGTTAGCCTGCAATATTGCATTCTAACTACTGTGCCATTACAACCTGATAAATTGTTTTCTTTTAGCTGTTCCTTTCCTACTCTACCAGCACAAAGCCTTAATAAAGGTGCAATGGAAAGGGGTAAAACCAGGACAAAAATTAAAATTGAAAGTAGAACTTTTATTACAGTCATTGACCAGAATTACAGAAACACATTAAAATAAAAATTTAAAACCAAAACAAGATAAATATTACTATTTGTGATAGGTTTATGGTTGGACAATCTATCTAATTTTACACGCAGTGTATTAAAATTAGGTATGTTCAAGGAGACTAAATCATACTGATCAGGTAACAACTATACATAAAATAGATCAGCATTTCATGGATGTTTTACCAGGTAAGCCAAGTACTTGAAGCCTTATAGACAGTATAGCACAGTGGTTCTCAACCTTCCTAATGCCACGACCCTTTAATACAGTTCCTCATGTTGTGGTGACCCCCAACCATAAAATAATAAAATTATTAGGAAACTCAGGGGTGGGTTCTAACTTACCTCACTGCCGGTTTGCTTTCTCCTGCGCTGCGTGGCCGTGCCTAGTGGGCACGTGAGTGCTTTGCGCACGCGTGCATAAACAGTGCCAATTTTTTTAAAAAAAATGCCAAAAAAAGCTGAAAACAAGATGGCGATTCATGCGCAGTGCCGGTAATTCGGCTTCTGCGCATGCTCAGAAGTCCCCATGGTACAGATTTTTTTTTTTGCAGTAGCCTATTTGCATGTGGGTGGACCCGCCTGGAGACGGATAGAGGAGCGGTGTCTCGGTTCCTAAGACCATTGGAAATATGTGTTTTCCGATGGTCTTAGGTGACCCCTGTGAAAGGATCATTCAACCCCCAAAGGGGTCGCGACCACAGGTTGAGAACCGCTGGTATAGCAGGACATAAGCTGTAGTTTCAATAGCTCCTTGTCCATGGGAGCACAGTCTCAGCTCATAGAGGACTTTTTTGTATCACTTCTACAAAACTGTGATGGGAAGAATGTTGAAACATACTAAAGTTAGTATTCTTCAGAACTTGGAAACAATTATGTGGAACCTGGAAATCAGTGATATAGAGATACATCAGTCATTTAAAGGGACAGTGATAGTGCATTTTTAAAACAGAGTATTTCAATGCTTTTTATACCTTCAGTCAGTGAAGTATATTTTTAAACAGTACACCATTTCTTGTTTACAAAGGTTGCCCTTTGCTTTATTGTCTGGAAACTGAGCAGTTGTGGGTTGAGGACAGAATTGAATCTTTGTCCTGAAAACCAGGGGCTCACAGTTTATCTCTTACAGTAATTACATTTTTAACAGAATAACAGAGTTGGAAGGGACCTTGGAGATCTTCTAGTCCAACCCCCTGTTCAAGCAGGAGACCCTGTATCATTCCAGTCAAGTGACTGTCCAGTCTTTTCTTAAAAACTTCCAGTGATAAAGCACTTCTGAAGGCAAGCTGTTCCACTGGTTAATGGTTCTCATTGTTAGGAAATTTCTCCTTAGTTCTAGGTTGCTTCTCTCCTTGATTAATTTCCATCCATTGCTTCTTGTATTGCCTTCTGGTACTTTGGAAAATTGGTTGACCTCTCTTCTTTGTGGCAGCCCCTCAAATATTAGAACACTGCTATAATATCACCCCTAGTTCTTCTTTTCACTAGACTAGACATACACAATTCCTGCAACTATTCTTCATATATTTTAGCCTCCAGAGCCCTAATCATCTTTGTTGCTCTTTTCTGCACTCTTCTGGAATCTCAACATCTTTTTTATAATAAGGTGATCAAAACAGGGTGCAGTATTCTAAGTGTGGTCTTATTAAGGCTTTATAAAGTGGTGCTAATATTCACATGATCTTGACTTTATTTCTCTGTTAATGCAATTTATGATTGCATTGGCTTTTTTAGCTGCTGCTGCACCTTGCTGGCTCATATTTAAGTGACTGTCTATTAGAACTCTAAGATCCCTCTCACGGTTACTGCTATTGAGCAAGGTTTCACCTAATCTGTACCTGTACATTTGGTTTTTCTTGCCCAAGTGTAAAACCTTACTTTTCTCTACATTGAATTTCATTTTGTTAGACTTTCTTTTTGGATTTTTCTACCTTAATGCACAACAATGCAAACTTATGTGGTAATTTTTAACTGGGGAACAATGCTGAAAAATTAGAGCAAATGTACATTTTGCCTTCACAAATCATGAGTTTTATCACCAGAATTGGCATTAATGTAGCTTTCAGGGAAGCAGTTCTCAGATTCAGCAAACTTCATCTTCCCATGTATATTATGGGGAAGAGAGTAGTGTGACCTTAAAGCATCCTCTAAAAGATTTTGAAGTCCCTAATAGAAGTCTTTTGACACGAATTACTGCAATATAGCATTGTTCCTCTTCCCGTGGTTTGAGGTACCGTATTTTTCAGAGTATAAGATGCACCTTTTTACCCCCCAAAAGAGGGTGAAAACTTGGGTGCGTCTTATACACCGAATGCCGCCCCACCCACCCAGCCACCCAGCCACCCAGCCCCACCCTTTGGCCTCTGTCTTCCAGCAATTTACCTGCTTGCAGGAAAGAAGCAAGAGCCTGTAAAGCCAAGCAAGTCAGTAGCAGTTTCCCAACATACAGCTGATTAGGTTTGCCATGTGTGAAAATGAAAGTGAAACTAACTGCAAAGAGGCAAATAGCTGGGACAGACGCAGATTTTTATTTTTTGCTGAACTGGATGGAAGGGGATAAGTGAATAACTATAAATGTCTGTAGAATGTTCAAATTATTAGACTTATTTTTTAAAGACTGCTTTATTATTGTTCTAGAGCCAGGGGTCTCCAACCTTGGCAACTTTAAGACTTGTGGACTTCAACTCCCAGAATTCCACAGCCAACTTTGTTAGCTTTGCTGGCTGTGGAATTCTGGGAGTTGAAGTCCACAAGTCTTAAAGTTGCCAAGGTTGGAGATCCCTGTAAATCTAGACAACTTAACAAAATAAAGAAGCTTTTTAAAATAAATGCTTGCTCTGAAGAGGTCCAGTGCTATTGTATCTTCTTTTAAATAATAGAGAATAATGTATACTTCCAGAAATTTTAATTAATTTTAACAGCTCTGTACAAGTATAGTATGAAATGTAACAGTGTCCTGTTTAGTATTAGAGTTTAGTTACCTTGGAGTAGATCTATTTAAATAATTGGGAAGAGTTAGTGTGACTACATTTAAGAAAACTTTCTAGCATAATGTACATTTCTCCAATTCTTTGCTATTTCTATGGGTCAGGCACACATGCACAGAAATACACAGCAAACAGTGTATATCATCTGTGCTATTTGCTGTTTGGCAAATTGCTTGGAGGCAGAGGCCTTTTTCCCTTGTTTTCCTCCCCCAAAACTAAGGTGCATCTTATACTTCGGTGCGTCTTATACTCCAAAAAATACGGTACATATCACTGAATCCTAGGAACCAAATGGCAAAATAGGACCTTCAAAGAATCATCTTTGATACAGTTATATTATCTCTTCTAATTAGTTTCCCAAATGAGAAGCATAACTGCTAGATACTGTACAGTGAAAGTGCAAGAAATAGATTTTTTTTCCCATGCTAAAACATTTGTTTAAGAAAAATTAGAACTGCAAGAAATAGAGATAAAAGCCTCACCCGCGACATATTATTAGAGGTTTGTTCATAGAAAGGCAAAGCTATTTGATTTGGTCCATTAAGCAGAGCAATCTAAATTGCTCTTATGCTGCTTGTAAGGAAATGCATTTCATCAGATTCTTTCTTCTTGGTGTGTCAAAAGAAACAGAAGGGAGGAGAGGAATTAATGAGCAAAACATTGATGCTGTCATGTAATAGAAGGCCATTTGTTTTCTCTCTGCTGAATCAATCTCTGAATAAGTATCAATTCCATATTTAAACCCTGCAGAGCTGCGTGGCTCAAGGAGACTTTGTTCATTTCTCATGTCTGGAAAATCATACGTCTCCCTTCTTCAGTTCAAAGTCAGTGGAGGATAATTTTTTTTTAACCTAGGGACACAGAAAAAAAATGATTTTATTTCTGATAATGTGAATGTTCTTTGGTAGCCAATAACATAACCAGTAACAAAGGGGAACACTTACACACACATTATATGCCATAGCTGCAAAGGCTATGTAGTTTGGTGCTCAGATCTTTCAAGACCACATCCTTTTGGTGACACCAATCTGTACTCTTAAATACTGATGTTGAAGGTTTCCCATCTTCATGTGATTCAGGTGGAAACCAGGGAATAATCTTTGGGTTTTTTTTCTGCTTTGTCCCTGAGTTTAAATGGCACTCTTCTCAAGGGCCTTAGAAAGGTAATTAAGCTGGAGGTCTTCCATAATGTGGATGATATCTAGGAAGTCATTAGAATGAGACCACCATGTACCTCATGTATATGATTTACTTGGCAGATTTTTAAAAATTCTCCATTTGTCAATTTTTTTTACAGCACCCATCTTACCTAAAATGACTATTTTGCAAATTTGGGGGCTTCCATACATGTTCTTATGCATTTTATGGCCCACAGGTTAGATCTGGCTCATGGACTGTTCTAGTCCAGTCCATGGCATCAGGTGGTGTTGGTGGGGAGACGGGGTATCATTGGGGTGGGGGGCATGGTGGTGTTGGTGGGGACCAGGTCAGGGTGGCAGGCAGGGCAACAACAGGTAGGGCATCCAGAATAGTCTCCGTTTTTCATGTGGCCCCTTTGGAAAATTAATTGCCCACCCCTGTTCTTATGCTTCCACACATCCTATATGAATAGGCAGAGTAAGTATGTTTCAGGTTTCACTAGTTCAAGAGTGTCACTTAATGGAATCCTTTCTCCGTTGCTATGTCTGCCCTCTGGAATTATACCTTCCCAGAAATTCATATGCTCATCTTATTTAAATCAAACCTTATGGGATGTTTGTTTGGAGATGTTAGTGTTCTTTTCTAGATGTTTGTTTTGTAGGATTTCTCTATCATTCCATTTTTAACTGCTTTATGTTGTAACCACAAATTCAGGCAGGCTGAAGGCCTGAATATTAAACTTACATACATATATACAAATAATTAAAATAGGGGCTATATGGAGATCAGCCTGTAGTGACTTCTCTAGTCAGAACACAGTCAAGTTTGCATATGGAAACCTGGATTGTCACTCAATCAAGCTGCAAGTTGGCTTATTTTAAAATGTGGGGAAAATCCCTCACCCCTTCCCATTCCTCAGAGCAACTCCATGAACTGCTTTACACTGAAGATTGGTTGACTCATCCAATGAGTCTCGAGAAAGAAAAGGAGATAAGCTGAGATTCCCCAATGCTAAAGAATTCTAATCAGGGGTGGGTTCCTCCCGGTTCGGGCCAGATCACCCGAACCGGTAGCAACCCCCTGGTGACATCACTGTTGGTGCCATTCCGTGCAGGCCGCCATCTCTTTTTTTTTTGGATTTTGTGCGAATTTTTCCCCTTCCGCGGCTTGAAAAAGGGCCCTCCCGCCCATCCACGGGTGAATTCTGACCTTTATTTCTTCACCCGAAACACAGCTGATGAGCTCCTCAGCTTCGTTTCGGGCTAATTCCTGCTTCTGAGCATGCGCGGAAGCCAAATCGCATGAAGGGACGCGGGAAAAATGTCGCGATGTGAACCGGTGGCGAAGGTAAGTGGAACCCACCCCTGAAGCTAATATCTTTATTATAACAATCTGAAATTTCTATTTTGGTTATATGCACTCTATCTCTAATCTTGCATTTGGGGTGATCTAATCCTAACATGTTGAGTTTTTAATGAAGTGGCCTTTAAACTTCCCTTCCCTGACTTTGCAAATCTATCAGACAAAATGAAAGAGGGAGAGAATGTAGGGCAGCTGGATACTCCAAATATTTTATTAGGCAATATTATACAAGCCTAACTTATATTTAGTAGGTGATTCATGGACATGCTGCCTTCTACACATGTTATAGTCATTTAAAAGCTAGTTAGCGAAAATTTAATTCATTTAAAGTATCTGTTAAACTACATTTTGAAATAACCTCCTTGCTCAGCTTGGCAATGACTGGTCTGAATATACAGACTGACAGGCTTGTAAATCCAGAGCCAAGATTTGTATTTATCAGCAAAATTTAGCTCAGGCAGCCTTAATCAATGATTTCTACAGGTGTATATCTCATTTGCATCCATGTTGACACATTTTTGGTTTGATCTCTCATCTCTGTTCATTGCCAACATCAATTGAATAATAGACAAATTTTAAAAAGTCAATACATTCCTGACTTAAAGATTTATTTATTTATTTATTTATTTATTTATTTTATTTTTTGTCAAGCATGTATTAGATAACAGATATAAGTATAAACATGTTTATGAATACATAAATGGATATAAATGAAAGGGAATATTAGGACAGGGACGGTAGGCATGCTGTTGCGCTTATGCATGTCCCTTAAAATGGGGGGGGGGGAGCAATAAACCACTAGACTTTCCCATTAAAAATAGCAGTTATATTCAGTTTTGTTGTTAGTCGCGAACTCGTGTCCAACCCATCGCAACCCCATGGATAACGTTCCTCCAGGCCTTCCTGTCCTCTACCATCCCCCGGAGTCCATTTAAGCCCATGCCGACTGCTTCAGTGACTCCATCCAGCCACCTCATTCTCTGTCATCCACTTCTTCTTTTGCCCTCAATCTTTCCCAACATTAGGCTCTTCTCCAGTGAGTCCTTCCTTCTCATTTGGTGGCCAAAGTATTTGAGTTTCATCTTCAGGATCTGGCCTTCTAAAGAGCAGTCAGGGTTGATCTCCTCTAGGACTGACCGGTTTGATCGCCTTGCAGTCCAAGGGACTCGCAGGGGTCTTCTACAGCACCATAGTTCAAAGGCCTCAATTCTTTGGCGCTCAGCCTTCCTTATGGTCCAACTTTCACAGCCATACATTGCAATTGGGAAAACCATAGCCTTGACTATCTGCACTTTTGTTGGCAGGTTGATGTCTCTGCTTTTTAGTATGCTGTCTAGATTTGCCATAGCTTTCCTCCCCAGGAGCAAGCATCTTTTAATTTCTTGGCTGTAGTCCCCATCTATGGTGATCTTGGAGCCCAGGAAAATAAAATCTGTCACTACCTCCATTTCTTCCCCATCTATTTGCCAGGAATTGAGAGGGCCAGAGGCCATGATCTTAGTTTTCTTAATGCTGAGTTTCAAGCCAACTTTTGCACTCTCCTCCTTCACCAGCATCAAGAGGCTCTTTAGTTCCTCTTCACTTTCTGCAATTAGAGTGGTATCATCTGCATATCTGAGGTTGTTGATATTTCTCCCTGCAATCTTAATTCCAACTTGTGATTCATAAGCCTTTCTCATGATATGCTCTGCATATAAGTTAAATAGGCAGGGCGACAGTATACAGCCTTTCTCAATTTTGAACCAATCAGTGGTTACATGTCCAGTTCTCATTGTTGCTTCTTGACATATAGGTTTCTCAATAGACAAATAAGATGGTCTGGTACTCCCATCTCTTTAAGAACTTGCCACAATTTGTTGTGATCCACACAATCAAAGGCTTTAGTATAGTCAATGAGGCAGAAGTAGATGTTTTTCTGGAACTCCCTAGCTTTCTCCATGATCCAGTGTATGTTGGCAATTTGATCTCTAGTTCCTCTGCCTCTTCGAAATGCTGCCTGTACTTCTGGTCGTTCTCGGTCAACATACAGCTGGAGCCTAGCTTGTAGGACTTCAAGCATAACTTTGCTAGCATGTGAAATGAGTGCAATGGTGCGGTAGTTTGAACATTCTTTGGCATTGCCCTTCTTTGGAATTGGAATGTAAACTGATCTTTTCCAAACCTGTGGCCACTGTTGAGTTTTCCAAATTTGCTGGCAAATTGAGTGTAGCACTTTTACTGCATCATCTTTCAAGATTTTGAATAGCTCAGCTGGAATACTGTCACCTCCACTAGCTTTATTGTTGCTCAGACTTCCTAAGACTCCTTTGACTTCACATTCCAGGATGTCTGGCTCAAGGTCAGTGACCACCCCATCGTGGTTATCAGGGATGTTAAGCTCATTCTTGTATAGTTCTTCTGTGTAATTTTGCCACCTATTCTTAATCTCTTCTGCCTCTCTTAGGCCCCTGCTATTTTGATCATTTATCATGCCCATCTTATATTCAGTAGAGTACCATATCATGTCACATATTCCTTTCCTTCCTCTTTTCCTACAATGCTACAAACTTTTTGACAAGCAGCATTGAGGAAGGGAAGAACCACAGCCAGTGGCCAGAGGAGATACTCTTCAGGCAAATAAATCTCTTTTTTTCATATCCAGGAACTTTAGCTACTGTTCTGTGAAACTTGTCATTATTGCAGAGAGTCCTGAGATAGATAACCAGTAGTCTGACATGATATAAGTCAACTTCCCATGTCTCTCCCTGAAAAAGAACTGGGGAGAAAACCTCCCCATTCATATTTTGCTCCCCTCTCTGAAAGGAGGCGGCCTTTATGTCAACATTTATTATTACTGCCTCAACCCCACTGTGGCCTTTGATTCTATCCTTGCTACCTTGCAATAGGAAGACAATCCTGGCTATTGTTAATGTTTCCATTGCAAGGACTACAGTGAAAAATATTATTTATAATAATAGTATGCATAATGATGCTGGATTTTATTATTCTGGAAGGAGAACACCTGCCTTTTTAGCTTTTCTTGGGATCAGCCTTAGAAATAGAGGTGAGAGGTAAAATTTCACTGAATAATTGGGTCTTTGTTTAGTCTTTGTGATTTTACAGCATCCTCAACCATGTATGAGGCCAAAACACAATTTAGGGGACGGATGGACTGCAAAACATCCATAACACTGTTCTCCAACACTTTAGTGCTGGACCCTGCCCAAAAATTGACACCAGTTGACTCATTTTGTCCAATGGTAGAACCAACTACATCTCACTTGCTTCCGGGAACAGTCTTTGGCTGGTATTTCTTCAGCCTGACTTAAAAGCTGCATGCATGGGTAGTAATTCTGTTTTAACCAAGTGGTCCTGATGTTAATTCACAGCTGCTTGTCAACATTTGCTTGACATGTGTATTTATGCTGGCCCCAAATTATATTTCTAAGGCAGTTTTCCAAGAATTTTTCAAATGGATAATTTTCTTCTCTCCTCCTGTGCTGAGTGAATATAGAATCTATTGGTATTGCAATAGAGTATCATATAACAGCTTTGGCCTAATTAGTTATAGGGTTATTTGCAATTTCTGTATGATTTTTTTCATGAAATAAATATTACATGATTGATAATAATTTCTTCTAATTTACTGGCAACAAATCCCATCACATATTACTTGCAATGATTAAGCAAGCAATGTAAAAATATGATTTTGTTTCAAGCCAAGGACATACAAATGCACACAGAGAGGTGGTTGCAAACTTTATTGGGAAATTTGTGAAGCAAATAAGCAGCAAACAAAATGTGAATGCAAACTCACACACACTAGAGAAATCAGGTCCAGAAATATCCAGCAGACTTGCCTTAAGCGAGTTGAAATTCAAAACAGCAGGCACAAGAATGGTCAAGTGAAGTCCAAGAGTCCATATGTTGTAGAAAGCTCATCAGCTGGAGCTGGTCCAGAGGCACAATCATGAGAATTCAAGTCAGAAGTCAAGGCACATGGAATCTGGGGAAATGAAGGGTGTTTCCAATGTAGAGTTTGTGCTTGCTGCTCCATTTTAATAGAAGCAGTCCTGATATAGTTCATTTAGCGTTGTGAGACTCCTTCCACACAAGCGGTCTCACAGAACCCTTTTGATCTACTCTCTTTGCAGCCTGCCTTGTGTTCGGTGGGGATAATACTTCTGTTCTGGTCCAAGCTTAGTGCTTTTCTCAGTCATATAAAACTCCACACAAATGGGTAAAACATACAGATTATGTTTATTGTCTGGTATCTTCACATCAATAGACTTACTAATGAGATGAAATTCTTCAGTGTCTGTCCATAATCTGTCCCATTAAACGTAGGTGAAAAGAGATTCATTTCTCCCATCTGCAGGCTGTTGCATGGCCCTTTGTAAGACTTAAAATGGCTGTTGGAGAGCATGGCACAATTACCCAGCAGCCTAGGTATACCTTGATGGCCAATAAGAACACACAGATGGGGTCACATGTCATGGACTACATTATCCAGAGTGCAATCTCCAGCTACATTCCCCTAATGCAATCTCTTAAAGAAACAGCTCCTAAACTGAGCTAAATATCCCTCTAGTCTATCAGCACAACTTCAGTGCCCTCATTTTGTAGAGCAATGGCAGCTGTGTTTCTTGATTGCCTGTCAGGCCCACCTCCTCTGCTTGCTCAGACAGCAGTCCATCTGATGGCTCTAGAGTTGGCTGTTTGTCATCTGCCAGCATTTCTGGAGCTCTGAGCCTGAGCCCACTATGAGAAAGACTTCTAGATCTGATACAGAATACAGATAATCTAGATCTGATACAGAATTGGTTGTGTTACATGACTAAATATATACAGATCCACAAAAGAAAGAAATTTGAAAGAGCAGATATTATCTGGCACAGTTTAAATGACCAAACTACCAGACTATTTTGTTCACTTTAACACAGGGTTCTAGTGCTGCCTTAGGCATGAAACCAGCTGGATGACTTTGGGCCAGTCACTCTTTCTCTCAGCCCTAAAGGAAGAAGGAAAATCTAGCCAAAAAACCTGCAGGGATTTGTCCAAGCAGTCATCAGCAGTGGCGGGTTGCCGTCTTAATGGTGCCGGTGCGCTGTGTGCGCATCTCAAAGTTTGGGGGGGGCGTGCTCGCTATATGCACACGTCCCCTTGCGGGATTTTGCTTCTGCGCATGCGTGGAAGCAAAATTGCACCAAAATCTTACGAGGGGACGCACGCGCACTAGATTTTGGCGAGATTTTGCTTCCGTGCATGCATGGAGGCAAAATCTCACCAAAATCTCTCACGCATGTCCCCTCGTGAGATTTTGGCGCGATTTTGCTTCCATGCATGCGCAGAAGCAAAATCGACCCAAAATCACCGGAAAAAAATGGCGATGCGCGTGGAGGACCGGCAGAGAGGGCTCCGGAGTGGTTGTGCAATCGGCCGTCCCCTACCTGAGCTGCGCACTGGGCAGCTCTGGCAGGAACCCACCTCTGGTCATCAGCTATCAACACTGGAAGGGAAGGATAAATATAGACATTTGTGAATAATTGTCTATGTGTGATTCCTTTTATGTAATAATTTTTGTCACCAAAAAATTAAAATAATTGATTCCTCTATTTCATCACACTTGAATGTTCTTACATGGTTTGGGTCCACTACAAACTCTCTTTTCAAATGAAAGATTATAATACATTATCAAAAGAATCAGAAAATGCAGACAATTGCATATTAAATATGATTAAATGGAAATAAGACTTTCCTGGGCAGCACAATTACAACAATATCCGTTTTATTAACTTTTCATGTTAAGCTTAACACAAAAAATAACACGGGGATTGAATCTACTGTAGATAAATTAGCTTTGAAATGTTGAAGAAAGATCCCATCTAACATTCCTTTCTACCGTTTGGCTGCAATAATGAACATGGAATTTCCTGAAGCCTCATTTCACATAATGGGAAAGATTCCCCCCCCCCCAAAGTAGATTGTGATTTAAATGTTTAAATTTAATACTGTAGTGTTCTTAAAGAAACTTTGAATTTGTGCTTTTCAAGAATACATACCATTTCTATACCTTGGAGTGAACTGACGCGGAAAAGAAAGGATATGTAGCTTGAGCAGTGATGTCTGTGTGTCTCTGATGCAAGAATGCATCAACAAATTTTAACATTTAAATCACAGTCTACTGTGGGAAATGTTTAGAATCTCTCTTGAAGTAATGATAAGCAAAATGGATCTGTTGATAGGCAAAATGTTTCAATATGTACTTGAGAAACTGCAGCTAGTAAAGGCAGCCATTAGTTCTAAGGGATTCTTGCTACTCCATAAAGTTTTTTTCCATATCAATTCCCCTTCTGTCACAATTTCTTCTATCCCTCTTTTCTGCTCTCACAAACTTTGACTGTACTTGTTCCATTTATTAATGGAACAAGCTTTTTTTTTCATTGTTACCAATCCCTACCCCCAGTTTCAGCTTGTAGCTTTTTAATCATCTCTTTCTGACAATTTCACTTTATTCTTGCCCTTTTGTTAATTCTCTTTGCTCAGATTCTTAACTTGCATCTGCCCTGCTTCTGTCTATCTTTCATCATCCTACTTCCTTGTTCCCATCAGTTGTAAGAGATTTGTGTCTCACCTAAACTGACATTTGCCTAGCTCAATCTATGTGATAACACTAATCTTTTTTTTTCATTCCTCAAAGATTCTGAAAATGTGGTACTCAAAGAGGATAGCAACATTTCATTATTCTACATCTCTTGAATTAGATCATGGTATAAAATATGAGGAAGCAGTATTTGCTATCATCTAAAGCACAGGTGTCAAACTCGATTGTGTCACGTGATGTCACATGACGTATCACAATGTTTTTTTCCTTTGCGGAGCTGGAGTGGGCGTGGCCTGCACGTGATGCATCCGGCCCATGGGCCACCACCCCTGATCTAAAGTTTGGCCATCCAGATATTGCTGAACTGGATCCTGAAAATGGCCAATGGTGAACAATGCTGAGAGGCATTGTTCAACATCAACAAGAGGACCATAGGTTCATAACTCCTGCAAATGTTGGATTCAATCCTATCAACATTTATTTGGAAGAGTCCTCATCCATCGCAGTGAGATTTATTTCTGTATAAAATCATGTTGAAGTAAGCCTCATTTGCATTCCTATCACCCATCTCCTCCCACTTATGACTGTATGACTGTAACTTGTTGCTTGTATCCTTACGATTTATATTAATATTGATTGTTTCCTGATTGCTTATTTGTACCCTATGACAATCATTAAGTGTTGTACCTCATGATTTTTGACAAATGTATCTTTTCTTTTATGTACACTGAGAGCATATGCACCAAAGACAAATTCCTTGTGTGTCCAATCACACTTGGCCAATAAAGAATTCTATTCTATTCTATTCTATTGAATAAATTGAATTTCTTTCTTAGTAACTATAGTGTAAAGATAGCTAGGTTGCTCTATATGTGTGAATTCCCTATTTCTACTGACTTGCCTAATGCGAGTTTTATAGAAGCATCCAACCAAAATGTTGAACTAACATGTAATGGATTACAGAAAATCAAGTTTATTTACCTTGTCTAAAAAGGGATGCTGGAAGATGTTATAAGCTAAGTAAATCAAAAGTAGAGTCTATTTATTCTTGATTTATTTCCAGTATTTATGCTGTGCTTAATAGATTGTTGGTGCAGTTAAGAAATCCTTCCCATAAATATGCAAACACACTCTCATATAGCTTAGTCTTCCAATGAACCTGGAGATAAATTAGTTCCTGGTAATGCTGAAACATCTCTAAATTAAACAGATAAACAAAATGAACAGCGAGAGAGTTGCTTATACTGCCCTCGTAAACTGTATTTGGGAAAACCATAGGGTTGATGTATATGAAACATTATAGATGTTTACAAATCTATTGTCCAGGCATTCTGAAAAAATCAATGTTGACCATCTCATATATTTTCTTATATAGAAATAAACCATTAGGGAGACAAATACAGAACCTATAGTTCAGTGCAAAAGTGCTAGGCAGTTGGGCAAAAATGCTGTAAATTAAGAATGCTTTCAGAAATAGAAGTGTTAATAGTTTATTTTTTATCAATTAACAAAATGGAAAGTAAATGAACAGAAGAGAAATCCAAAACAAATCAATATTTGGTGTGGCCACCCTTTGCCTTCAATATAGCCTCAATTCTTAAACTTTCACACTTTGTCAGGGATTTTGTAGTATTAGAGTCATGTGTATGATTAATCATTATACCAAGCAGGTGCTAATGATCATCAATTTCATTTGTATGTTGAAAAATAGTCATTAACTGAAACAAGAACAGCTGTGTAGGAGGCTTAAAACTGGGTGAGGAACAGCCAAATTCTGCTACTAAAGTGTGGTTGTGGAAGATAGTTTCTTGTCACAGTTTCATGGCGAAACTGAGCACAGGAATAAGACACAAGATAGTTATACTGCATCAGCAAAGTTCCTCCCAGGCAAAGATTTCAAAACAGACTGGGGGTTTCAAGATGTAGACACAGTGATCAGCCAAGGAAACTTAATGCAGCAGATGAAAAACACATCATGCTTAATTCCCTTTGACATCAGAAGATATCCAACAGTGCCATCAGCACAGAACTGGCAGAAACCAGTGGGGCCCAGATAGTCCTATCTACCATCCAGAGAAGTCTGACCAGAAGTGGTCTTCATGCAAGAATTGTGGCCAAAAAGCTATATCCCCGATGTGGAAACAAGACAGTTCATAACTGTGGACAAAAACATATGAACTGAGCTGCAGAAAAATGGCAGCAGGTGCTCTGGATTGATAAGTCAAAATTTAAAATATTTGGGTGTAGCGGGAGGCAGTTTGTTTGACAAATGGCTGGAGAGCCGTATTATAATGAGTATCTGCAGGCAACAGGGAAGCATGGTAGAGGTTCCTTGCAAGTTTGGGGCTACATTTCTGCAAATGGAGTTGGAGATTTGGTCAGGATCAATAGTGTCCTCAGTGCTGAGAAATACAGGCAGATACTTATCCATCATGCCATACCATCAGGGAGGCATGTGATTGGCCTCAAATTTATTTTGTAACAGGATAACGGGAACCAAGCATACAGCCAATGACATTAAGAACTATCTTCAGTGTAAAGGTGAACCAGAAGTCCTGGAAGTGATGGTTTGGCCCCCACAGAGCCTTGATCTCAGCAAGTCTGTTTGGGATTACATGAAGAGACAAAAGGATTTGAGGCAGTCTGCATCCACAGATCATCTATGGTTAGTTCTCCAAGATGTTTGGAACAACCTTGAAGGAACCTTCCAAGTTCCTTCAAAAACTGTATTCAAGTGTACCTAGAAGAATTGATGCTATTTTGAAGGCAAAGAGTGGTCACACCAAATATTGATTTGGTTTGGTTTCTCTTCTGTTCATTTACTTTCCATTTTGTTATTTGATAAAAAATAAACTATTAACACTTCTATTTCTGAAAGCATTCTCAATTTACAGCATTTTTGCACCACTGCCTAACACTTTTGTATAGTACTGTACATCTCAAATAGGAGACCATAGGAAAGGGATGTTATCACTGTGAAATAATGCCCACAAAGCCACTCTCATCATGTGTTTAAGAAAGTTAATCCAAAAGCAAAAGTAGGGTCATACTTCTTCTGTCCAGTTTCCAGTATAGATCAACTACTCAAAGCTCATTTTTATGCACAATATCTAATCCAGCAGTGGTTTGCTCCTGGTTCGGACCGGTTCTTAGAACTGGTAGCGGCAGCAGGAGGCTCCGCCCATCCACCCGGGACGCTTCTACGCATGTGCAGAAGCATCATGCCCGCAAACCGGTAGCAAACTAATTCAGGACCCACTACTGATCTAATCCCTAAAAATAAATATGGGGAGAAGACTAAGAAAGAATCTAATAACTTTGAGAATTTGTCTAAAATGAGATGGAGTAGTTATCGTGTTAAATTTACTAATCATTCAAAGTATAGCTGGTGGGCTGCATTTGTCTTCAAAGATCATGAATCAATGTCTGAGATTCTTTTTTTCCCCTTTCTGTCTGGCTTGGCTTATGACACAAGCTTTGAATAATAGAACTCATTCTGGGGTTCAAATTGAAAAATAGGTTATTTCCTATAACCTTAGTTTTCATGATGCGGCATTCATAATGATTCTTAGCACATCGCCAAGAAAAAAAATAGACCTACAAAGCTCATTTATCTAGCTTTAAATGATGTCTTCCTTGCAGCATATGCTGACATTTCTAGGACATACAGAATTGTGTAGAAAGTGCTTTCAACCTTTAATTAGGGAGGAGACTGTGACATACAACTTGTCTTTGTTTCTTAATTCTGCCTTTGAAGGCTACTGTAGTCATGTAAAATAGTTATTACAGATTCTCACAACATGACCTTGTATACCAAAATTATGAATGTAGCAATAGCAATAGCAATAGCACTTTTCTTATATACCGCTTCATAGTGCTTTACAGCACTCTCTAAGCGGTTTACAGAGTTCAGCATATTGCCCCCAACAATCTGGGTCCTCATTTTACCCACCTTGGAAGGATGGAAGGCTGAGTCAACCTTGAGCCTAGTGAGATTTGAACAGCTGAACTGTTGAACTAGCAGTCAGCCTGCAATGGCTGCATTTAACCACTGCACCACTTCAGCTCATTTGTACACTCCATTCCACTTGTGGTCTGTATAACTTGCCTAGAAAATTGTTTTTTATTTCTGTGGAAGCATCTTAAAAACTCATGACATATGATAGTAAAAACTAACCGTTCAAAGAAGTTTAATCTGCATTTTGATAGTGTATGGGATTGACCTTGAGAAACTGGGCAAAGGGATGCTACATAGGGACTGGCAAGACAACAGAGTACATAGCCTGTGGCTGCAGAGTGGGTGGAGAAAGAGGGACACTCCCTATGTTACTGGATGTAAAGGGGATGGTGGGAGAATTGTGCTTTCAGAGTTGCAAGATTCCATTAGTATAGCTTTACAATAAAGTAGAATTAGCTCATTTGATCATGTTTCCTGTCGGTCTACCTGGTAAGGCTGGCATTATTATATCAGCAACTTTAAGGACAATAAGCATTGGCAAAGGGAGGCATTATTGACAGACCTAATAAAGTGTGTTATAAATAACCACATGTCATGGAATGTAGTCTGGAGTCATAAGAGGCTCTTCCTCAGATGGCAAAGAGACAGTAGAGCTTGAAATGTCTGGAAGGCAGGAGGAAGATGAAGGCAAAACATCCCAACCAATTCACAGGATTATATCTAATAGTTATATGGATAGTTGCTTTAGTCTGGCAAGATTCTGTTAGTATATGTATACAATAAAGAACTACTCAGAAGTAATTCCATGTGTCATTCTTGGTTCTTTGGGCCTGACACCACAAACTATATGCAACTTTATTGCATATAGTTTCCTATGGCAGCAGTCACCAACCTTTCCGACTTTGTGGACCGGCAACAGTGGCAACAGCAGAGGGGGGAGGGGATGGTTACGGACCACACAAGTGGTGGGCATGTGCACAAGTGCATGTAGTTCCACTTGCAGCTGTGTGTGCAATCACGAGCACCCGCTGTCATTCAAGTGGAACTTCATACACAAACATACTCATCTGCCATTTGTGTGGCCCGGTTCTGAACGGGCCATGGCCTGGTACTGGACCATGGCCCAGGGGTTGGGGAGCCCTGTCCTATGGTACATAACAGCTTTCTAACATCAAGGTATCTGCTAGATCTGTGATGGCGAACCTATGGCATGTGTGCCAGAGGTGGCACGCAGAGCCCTCTTTGTGGGCACGCAAGCCATCGCCAGCTGCTCTTCTGGTTTCCAGCACACACATGCACATGAGCCAGCTGGTCTCTGCCTGTGCCAGAGTGCCAGAAAGCCAAAGACCAGCTGGCGCAGTTTCCAGTTTGGGCACTCGGTGCCGAAAAGGTTCGCCATCACTGTGCTAGATGAATGGACTTTAAAATCGAGAAGTCTTGTACAGCATGTTCACTGTTGAGAATTTCCAGAAGTAAATTGCCACACATCTAAGCAGGCCCAGTTTGAAGATGGCTGGTATATTTTACTGTCTAAATATTTTACAATAGAACAGTGTTTGCGAACCTTTTCGGCACTGAGCGTGCCGGAAACCAAAAGAGCAGCCACCCAGTGTGCATGCATGCACTGGGAAGATGATCATCCTGTTTCTGGCATGCACACATGCGCCAGCCACCTGGTCTTCCAGTTTCTGGCATGGAAGAGCAGCTGGCCGGCATTCCGGAACCTGGAAGAGCAACGGGTGACTTCTCGTGTGCCTGGAGAGATGGCTCTGTGTGCCACTTCTGGCACGTGTGCCATAGGTTCACCATCACAGATATAGAAGCAACTAAAAAAAGGAAATGTCCCCATCTTGCCCCGCCCTGGATGTTGGGTTTGAGAGCGTGATTTAGTGGCCCCCAAGTTGTGGACTTTTCGGGACTCCCATCGCCATTGTTTTTGGTTGGAAGGGACGCTCTAGAGGCTTATCATCACCCTTTGAGGGCCGAAAGGACTGGAAAGATCTTGAAAGAACTGAAAAGAATGGGGGCAAGATCGTGAGAGTTCCTCCCGGCTTTTCCCGGTTACAGGATGGCGTGGGGGGGAGGTGCCTGACTTTAATTAATCTGTGCAGGCCTTTTTCGAACTGCCCCCCCACTGTTATCTTTGGGTCGCATAAATGAACTTAGCGACCGCGCTGAAGATGTGGAACTTCCCCCCGAGTAGAAGGCAATTGCAGACCGGGGGGACAGGAACCTTAGTTCCCCCAAAGCCATCGGAAGAAGAGAGGCTCTCTTTCCCCCTGGACTACAGAATATCCGGGAAAGATGAGCCGATGCAAAGGACTTGTTCTCCTAGTGCACCCCTCACTTTGAGGAGTTCGCCTTCCTTTATAAGAAGTATTTTAAATTGTATCCTCCTCCTCCGAGGTGTGGTATGGGTCTGAGTGTGAAAGAGGATGAGTGAGATGGATGTTTATGTGTTGTATGTATAGAGAAAATGGAAGTGTCAGGGGCTGGGTCTCCGCCCCCACCCGCTGAGTGTGGAAACAGAAGCGGGGGGTGGCGGAGCGCAATTACCCTGACCAGTGAGAATGGTATGTATGGCCTGCAGGAAAGGAGGGGGACCAGTGGGGGGGGGAGGGGGTCTCTGGTGGTGGCGAGAGCCGGAACATCTCGGTCATAATGGGAAGAGGCAGATATGGCGGGAGCAGAGGGGTGGGCCGCTCTCGGGGAATAAGACCTCGCTGTCTACAAGCGATCCCTTGTTCCGGCCCCTCCGATCCGGTTCCATCTTGCTCAACCCGGATACCTGGCAACCAGGGTTCTCAGGGCCCTGGGCTCAGGATGCTGCTGCTTAACGCCAGGTCAATTATCAACAAAGCCCCCCTGATACGTGATTTAATCACAGAGGAGGGGGCAGACCTGGTGTGTGTAACTGAGACCTGGCTGGGCCAGGAGGGGGGAGTAGCTCTCTCCGAGATATGCCCAGATGGGTTCTCAGTGCAGCATCATTCCCGACCCCAGGGAAGGGGGGGAGGAGTGGCAATAATAACACGTGGAAATCTACATCCTCGTAGGATCCCTGCCCCGAAGATTGTTGGGTGTGAGACGCTCCTTCTGAAGTTGGACTTAGGGATACAGGTGGGCCTTCTCTTAACGTACCTACCTCCCAGCTGCGTAAGTAAGGCCCTGCCTGAGCTGCTCGAGGCAGTAGCCGGCTTGGCAGTTGAGTTCCCTAGGCTTATGGTGCTGGGGGACTTCAACTTGCCTTCTGCTGGTGAAACCTCTGGGGTAGCTCAGGAGTTCATGGATTCCATGACAACCATGGACCTGACCCAAGTAATCCAGGGTCCGACTCATGAGGGTGGTCACACGCTCGACCTAGTGTTTCTCTCGGGACAGTGGAGAGATGATCTGAAGATAAGGAACATAGTCATCACCCCACTGTCATGGTCAGATCATTTCCTACTGAGGTTGGATTATGCAGCCCCATTCCTCCCCCGCAGGGAGGCGGGACCGACTAGGTGGTTCTGCCCCAGGCACCTAATGGAACTGGAAGGATTCCAGAGGGAACTTGGGGAAATACCTGAAACCCTGGTACACAATTCGGGTGATTCCCTGGTGGCTGCTTGGAACACCGCAGCATCAGGGGCTTTAGACCGAATTGCGCCTTTGCGACCTCTCCGCGGCAGTGGATCCCGGAAAGCTCCCTGGTTTACCGAGGAGCTCTGGGAGATGAAACACCAAAAGAGACGTCTGGAGCGCCGCTGGAGATCCAGCAAAACCGAATCTGACCGAACACTATTAAGAATTTACATCAGATCTTATTTAGTGGCGATAAGGGCGGCAAAACAATCCTATTTTTCCGCTCTTATTGCATCCGCAGATTCTCGCCCAGCCGCCTTGTTTAGGGTGACTCGCTCCCTCCTTGCTAAAGGGGGGAGCGAGGAACACTTGCAAGGTAGAGCTGAGGAATTCGCAGAGTTTCTGTCGGATAAAGTCGCTCAGATCCGGTCGAACCTGGACTCTGGCTGGGCAGAGTCCATGGAGTTGACAGGGGCTAGTCTTAGTCCACCGTTGTGGGAAGAGTTTGGGCCTGTTTTTCCCGAGGATGTGGACAGAGCCGTGGGAGCGATGGGTGCCTCCACCTGTTTATTGGACCTGTGCCCCTCCTGGTTGGTTTCGGCCAGCAGGGAGGTGACACGTGGCTGGATCCGGGTGGTGGTCATTGCTTCTTTGGAGGAGGGATCCGTACCGCAGTCGTTAAAAGCTGCGGTGGTGAGACCCCTCCTGAAGAAGCTCTCCCTGGATCCAGCTGACTTGAAGAACTATCATCCGGTCTCCAACTTACCTTTTTTAGGGAAAGTTGTGGAGAAGGTGGTGGCTACTCAGCTTCTGCAACTTTTGGATGAAACAGATCATCTAGATGCCTATCAGTCGGGCTTCAGGCGCGGCTACAGTACAGAAACTGCCTTGGTCGCTCTGATGGATGATCTCTGGCGGGCCCGGGATGGGGGAAATTCCTCCATCCTGGTGCTACTTGACCTCTCAGCGGCTTTCGATACCATCGACCATGGTATCCTTCTGCATCGTCTTGGTGAGTTGGGAGTGGGAGGCACCGTTTTGAGGTGGTTCTCCTCTTATCTCGCCGATAGGATGCAGTCGGTGTTAACAGGAGGGCAGAGATCGTCCCCTAGGCCCCTGTTATGCGGGGTGCCTCAGGGGTCCGTTCTCTCGCCCATCCTGTTCAACATTTACATGAAACCGCTGGGGGAGATCATCCGCAGATATGGGGTGCGTTTTCACCAGTACGCTGATGACACCCAGCTGTACATCACCACCCCGTCTGATTTCAGTGTGGCAGTTGATGCAATGTGCCGGTGCCTGGACGACGTTAGGATCTGGATGGGGAGGAACAGACTCAGACTCAACCCCGACAAGACTGAGTGGCTGTGGATATTGCCTCCTAAGGACTATGACAACTGTCCCTCCTTGGTCCTCGAGGGAGCAAAACTGACTCCCTCGGATCAGGTCCGCAACTTGGGGGTCCTCCTAGATCCACAGCTAAAATTGGACCATCATCTTACTGCTGTGTCTAGGGGGGCCTTTGCACAGGTTCGCCTGGTGCACCAGTTGCGGCCATACTTGGAGAAGGAGGCTCTACTCACGGTCACTCATGCCCTTGTCACCTCCCATTTGGACTACTGCAACGTGCTCTACATGGGGCTACCCTTGAAGAGTATCTGGAGACTTCAGTTGGTGCAAAATGCAGCTGCGCGTGCTGTGGTGGGTATGCCAAGGTACACCCACGTGACACCTATACTCCGCCAGCTGCACTGGTTGCCCATCAGTCTCCGGGTCCAATTCAAGGTGTTGATCATCATCTTTAAAGCCCTTCATGGCTTAGGACCAGGTTATATCTGGGACCGCATTCTGCCTCATACTTCCCTCCGACCGGTTAGGGCCCACAGAGTTGGCCTCCTCCAGCTCCCATCAGCCAAGCAATGCCTGCTGGCGGGCCCTAGGGGGAGAGCCTTCTCTGTGGCGGGCCCCGCGCTCTGGAACCAACTCCCTCCAGAGACCCGAACCATCCCCACCCTGCTGGCCTTCCGAAAAGCTGTTAAGACATGGCTTTTCCTGCAGGCGGGGGGTAGAGCCTAATCCATCTGAGCTCTCCCCCGGGTATGTCTGGTTGTTGGATGGTTTTTAATATTGTAATTTTTAATTTTTATATTCGATTTTAATTCAATGTTTATTGGTTGTTCTTGTATTTTTTTCTCTGCTGTACGCCGCCCTGAGTCCCACGGAAGTTGGGCAGCATATAAGAAAACCAAATAAATAAATAAATAAATAAATCTTCTACCCTAGTTAACACATATGTTATACTCCTGAGACTGATCCCAAACCTACTACATAGTCAGATGCTTAAACTAAACGGAAACCTCCGATCATTCACAGTGAGGGCAAAGTAGATCTGTGATAACAACTGATCCACATTTTCCTTCTAATTGTTTTTTTAGGAAGCAATATTGAGTTTTTCAGCATGATTTAAAAATAATAATAATATATTTTATTAATTATTAATTCTTTTTTGGAGTGTGCTAATTAGATTGCAAATAACACAATCAAGCTTTCAAATGACATCCTTGCTGAGGAACATGGAGATCAAAATGAAAACAAATGATGTCTAGAACTGCAAATAAGTTTAAAAGGATTGCAAACAATGGCATTTCAGCATGTTCTACTGATAAAACAAAAATGTTTTTGTTGAATTTATTGAGACAGATAATTCTTAAGAATTCTTTGCTTTCTGTGGATTATAGATTTACATCATTTTATATACTACTAGCTTTCTCTCCCTCCTCCTTCCTTCTCCTCCTGCTCCTATTTTATTTTAACAAATGTTTGAAAGTGCAACCAAGAAAACAAAGAAGGAAAAATAAAGGAAAAATAAAAAAGAAATTTACTAGCTGCATTAAACTGAACAAACTTTTAAAAACAACTCTAGATAAGAACTACATGTAAAAATGATGTTATTTCACTTTAAAGCTGTTATTAAAATCAAATCTATATACTATGATTAGAGTGGTAAATGCCTGGAACTCACTACCTGACATTGTGGTTTCATTACCAAACCCCCAAAACTTTACCCTTAGACTGTCCACTGTTGACCTCACCCGATTCCTAAGAGGTCAGTAAGGGGCGTGCATAAGTGCCCCAGTGTGCCTACAGTCCCTGTCCTAATGTTCCCTCTTATCAGTACTCATCTTATGTATATAAACAATGTTATATCTATGTATATTACCAACACATACTTGACAAAAATAAATAAATAAATAAAATAAATGATTAGTAAAGGGATCCAATGTTGTAAGAATCATAAACGAGAATAAACAGTTGGAGCTTCAATCTAATATGAAATTCTTTTTCCTTGTCATATTGGGCGAAACCTAATATTTTAAAGCGCTATATCAAGAGGAAACAAACTTTAGATCTGGTACAAATCAGTGTGCCAAGTTATAATACACAAATATTGTCCAATTTATTTTAAATCTAGTATTTGTATTTTTAAATACAATTTTTTTTTACATTGATGCATGCCATCTTAGCTTAAATTTCCATTCCTCTAAAGAAGGAATTGTGTACAATTTCCATTAAGAGAATCCTAGCAAATGTTACATAATAGAGACAACTCTATTTTATTTGTAGGAATATTAAGCTTGGTAACGCCTAACAGAAAAACAGCTGGTTCTCTGAGCTTGTTTGTTTACTTGCAGATGTTTCATTATCCATCTATGTAACATCATCAGTGTGAAATTGTCAGATTTGCTGTCTGTTTATACATTGTAGCTTGCCCTGCCAGTTTTGGCTTTCTCCTTGATGGCTCCTGGATTAGTGTATTGCTTTCTGCCTGATTGTTCGTTTGGTGTTAATTCCTGTTTATCTGAATATTGGCTGCTGGAGACCATGTGTTCTAGTCTTTTTGTCTCCATCCTAGATTATTTTTAATTATCTCTTTTGAAGTTATGTAAATGTGATTTATATCTATGTGCCTATTGATGGGTGTACTTTGAATCCAAGCACAAACTGAAGATGCGATTACTCACACACCATCCTGGCAAAATCATATTCATTGGAACAGGAGGAGTCAAAAGAGACTGAACAAACATGCACAAAAAAAGCAAAATACTAATCTTTTGCCCTTATTCAGTTAAGTATCCACCAACCTAAATATTTTTAAAGCATATCTTCTTATTTATACATTTGTACTAGTTTCCTGGAAATTTTACTTAAGAGTATATGTTGGCTTTTTTAAAAAAATCATTTTCATATAAACCTTAAAATAAACCTTAAGTAAATAGAAAGGGGGGCCCCGACAAAAAAGAAACAATACTTGAAGTAAACAACTGTGCATTAAACTCTGATGGTACAGAGTAAAATTGTCTCCACAATATTGGTAAAAGCTGCTTCATATGTTAATAGTGTAGACATGACTTTAGTCCAGAGATTCAAATCATGTACAGCTGAGTATTTCTTACTACAGTGAAATAATCTTTTTAGCTACACATGATAAACTACAAATGATTAATCCAGAGTTCTTCATACTTCAATACATCCTAAATTTTTAAATATGTGATTTAATACCATAGCCAGACTGTTAAACCCTTATTTTTCTTCCAAACAACACCCTGACTGTAAGAAAAATTATGGGATTGATGTCCACGTTAGTGTGCACAGTGCACCTTTCCAGTCAATCCTTCATTCCAGATCAGATCAAGCACCCACACCACTCAGTTCATCTAGCAAAAAATATGGATCAGTGTTTTTGAAACATCAGCTAACAGTCAGCACACTGTAAAATCTTTGCCCAAGTAGATAAAAACTAAGATAGACAAAAGGAGAGAGAGAGAGAGAGAGAGAGAGAGAGAGAGAGAGAGAGAGAGAGAGAGAGAGAGAGAGAGAGAGAGAGAGAGAGAGAGAGAGAGAGAGAATGAATATGCAAGCCAACATTTACATTGTATCTATATAAAGGATGGCACAATGGCTTAGTGGTTAAGGCTCTGGGCTAGTTGACTGGAAAGCTGACAGCCCAGGTTAAAGAGTGTTGCATGATCAGGTGAGTGCCTGTTTTTGCCTTGCTGCTGCTCACCTAACTGTTTGAAAGCATGCACATGTGAGTAGATAAATAGGTACCACTTTAGTGGGGAAGAAACATTGCTCCATGATGTCATACTGGCCACATGACCGCGGAAATGTCTTTCGGCAATGCTGTTTCATGGCCTCGAAATGGAAATCAGCACTGCCCTTTACAGTCGGCAATGACTAGCAGAATAAAATCCGCAGGGATCCTTATCCTATCCTATCCTATATAAATGGCACAGAATTTTTCAAAACTACTGGAAAATAATACTGTGGATAATTAGCATGAACAATTCCACAGCGAGAGGCTTTTGGTTAGCCCAAAATTCCTTTTTTTTTTCATCTTTGGTTTTAAATATTTTTATTAAATTTTTTGACCAAGTAGATAAAAATTAAAACAATGAAATAGGTAGTAAGCAGGGAAAAAGAAAGAAAGAAACCAAAGAAAAAGAAAAAAGTGTAAAAAAGAAAAAATAAATATAGCAAAGAAAGAAAAAGTGTAAAGAAAGAAAAAGTATAAAGAAGTGGCTTCTGATCTTCTTCACAATTATTGCAAGTATTTTAACCTCTCTCTCTAATGTTACATCATATTCTTCTTTCTATAAACTATACTATTTAATTTTCAAAACCCTATGTCAGAAGTTCTTTTTTTATATATAGTATTTATGCAATAAGAGGCTTCCAGTCACCATTAAAATGTAGACAATGAAGTTTTTTTTCTAATCAAATAAGCCACTTTATCCATTTCAGCAAAATATGTCAACTTCTCCAATCATTCTTCCATAGTGGGAAGTTAGTGTGTGGTGTCAAAGTTTCCATCTCTGTGCATACAACACTCACACTACTGTGATCATGTATTGAAATTACCTTCCAGGGCTTTCTTCTCATTTCTTGTTGCTGAAGTCGAGAAACATTGCTATAAAGTTTTGCAATTTAAAATTACTTTGTAGTCTTCCTCTGCAAAGCCTTTCCTCTACAAAAACCTTTCTCTAACAGGAATCTCATCCTAATTTGGTCATTCATTCCAAGTTGTGCTTCAGCACTATTGCTCTTCCTGATTTCTTTGATTTGCATGTCACCTTTTCTGCCTGTATCTTGTAACTTCATAGGATGAGACAAATATCTTATTACTTAACCACTTTTCTAACATCTAGTGCAAAAAAAAAGTCCCTAAGTACATACTACTATAATAATAAACTTGGTGAAGAAGGAAGAACAAATCTTAAAAGAATAAAAATAGTGGATACATTGTCATGGAGAAAATCTATCTGTGTGGTTGTTAAGTGTCAACACCAACCTGATGGCATATAATCAATTATCCATTTCCAAAATATATGAAGTGTGTGTGGGGGGGCAACTATGTTATCTGAATACAATATCTAAGTCAGGATATGGCAAAGATAAGATTTTGACTTTGCAAAATCCTCACACTTCTGAAAAAAAAAGATTTTTAAAAATGAAAGAAAGCTGGAAAAGACCTTCAGCTACTGCATCTTATAAATTTCACTTCCAGATTGAAAATGTCACTTCAGAAGCAAACAAATCAAAAGAATGATTATCCTGATGTATTTATCTTTACAATGATTGATCCTCTCCCCTCCCTTTGCAATACTATTAAAGAAAAGTCTGGCTCCTGAAACCATCAATGAGTATGTCATCAATTAAAAAACAGGTAAATTTCTCCCCATTCTGTTTCAGAAAACTACAAAGTGGGTTTGGGGCAGAAATGAATAGGAATTATCTCTGCATTTTGATGGCTTAGGGGTTCTTTTATTTTGCAATATAATGACCACCAACATGATCAATGAATATGTGTAAAATTCTCCTCCCATATGAAGCTAATGATTTCACTGAATTAGACTTTGACAGGGGTCAAATATGCCACTTGCACACTCGCTCACTCTCACTCTTTCTTTTATTTATTTTCGTAATTGTTTGCTTGTTCAATTTATACCCATTCACTAGTCACTTGCTGACTTATTCTCATTGGGATGTAAGTCAGGCCCCACAAGCAATTTATTATATTATTTACATTAAATGTTGGAATTGGGCACTTCCTTATTATTGTTAAAATACAACTTTTGAACATTGTTAAGTACAGTAAATGTTTCTCTTTTTTTTAAAAAAAAGTAATAAAACATATTGTGATTGGCTTATGGGGCCCTGGCTTTTGGTACAACTTGCTTATCAACAACTCTATAAAACTCTGACTGACACAATTACGACATGTCTTGCAATTGTTTATCAACACTTCTAGCAGACTGATCATATTTAGTGTTTCACTTCTTAACTAACATAGCTGCCTTCACTTTGAAAATCTAGAAATTTAAAATAATTAATGTTTTAATAAAATTACTTTTGTTGATGAAAGAAAATAAATATGTTAGAAAATAATAAACTGAATTTTATTAGCATATCCCTTTGTCTTCTGTAAACATTCCAAAGGTTTCTACAAGGCCCATTGATGGAGACAGACAGCTATTTCCAAGAAAAATAAAGTAAAATAATATGCTATGACATTAATAATGTGATTATTAGAATAATACTGTTTGATCATGTTATCTCTGTGCTTTCAAGAGAAGGAGGAAGTGGAAACTGATTCGTAACTTAGTAGTACTTACTAGTCTGAACTTAATTTACCTCCCCCCACCAATTGCTTGTTAAACTCCCACTCTAGCGGACTACAATACATAGTTAATTTCTGTGATATTTTACTGTGCATTTTACAAACCAGGGCATGAAAATGGACATCTCTTCTTTGGTGATTTGATCAAAGATTTGATTCCCCATGCACCCTGGGACTTGGTGATACAGTTATCTAAATTATAAAACAGACATTAAAATGTATGTTGGAGAAAACCATACACATAAAAATGTGTACATTCAAAACTGCAGGAGACAACATTGTATTGTGGAAAACTATCAGCAGAAATATGTATCAAGTAAAATTCCACACAAATTAACATATACCGTATTTTTCGGAGTATAAGATGCACCGAAGTATAAGACGCACCTTAGTTTTGGGGGAGGAAAACAAGGAAAAAAGGCCTCTGCCTCCAAGCAATTTGCCAAACAGCAAACAGCACAGATGATATACACTGTTTGCTGTGTATTTCTGTGCATGTGTGCTTGACCCATAGAAATAGCAAAAAATTGGAGAAATGTACATTATGCCAGAAAGTTTTCTTAAATGTAGTCACACTAACTCCTCCTGATTATTTAAATAGGTCTACTCCAAGGTAACTAAACTCTAATACTAAACAGGACACTGTTACATTTCAGACTATACTTATATAGAGCTGTTAAAATTAATAAAAATTTCTGGAAGTATACATTATTCTCTATTATTTAAAAGAAGATACAATAGCACTGGGCCTCTTCAGAGCAAGCATTTATTTTAAAAAGCTTCTTTATTTTGTTAAGTTGTCTAGATTTACAGGGATCTCCAACCTTGGCAACTTTAAGACTTGTGGACTTCAACTCCCAGAATCCCACAGCCAGCAAAGCTAACAAAGCTGGCTGTGGAATTCTGGGAGTTGAAGTCCACAAGTCTTTAAATTGCCAAAATTGGAGACCCCTGGCTCTAGAACAATAATAAAGCAGTCTTTAAAAAATAAGTCTAAAAATTTGAACATTCTACAGACATTTATAGTTATTCACTTACCCCCTTCCATCCAGTTCAGCAGAAAATAAAAATCTGCGTGTCTCTTCCAGCTATCTCCCTTTTTGCAGTTAGTTTCACTTTCATTTTCCCACGTGGCAAATCAGCTGTACGTCGGAAAGCTGCTAGTGACTTGCTTGGCTTTACAGGCTCTTCCCTCTTTGCTGCAAACAGGTAAATTGCTGGAAGACAGAGGCCAAAGGGTGGGGGTGGGTGCGTGGGTGGGTGGGTGGGACTACATTCGGTGTATAAGACGCACCCAAGTTTTCACCCTCTTTTTGGGGGTAAAAAGGTGCATCTTATACTCCGAAAAATATGGTAAATTCCTCTGCTATTGTGTTTGTTGATCAGACTTACAGTATATACTGCCCAGTAGTGGGTTCCTACCGGTGCACTCTCCGCCTTTCTTCGCCGCCGAGCCGAAGACGCTGGCGGCGTTTGCGGCGGGAGCCTTCCCCCGCCCGCTTTCCCGGGACGCCGGCATGCCGCCATTTGCGTTCTTCTGCACTCTGCGCAAGCAGCGCTTGCGCAGAGTGCAGAAGAACGCAAATGGCGGCATGCCGGCGTCCCGGGAAAGCGGGCGGGGGAAGGCTCCCGCCGCAAACGCCGCCAGCGTCTTCGGCTCGGCGGCGAAGAAAGGCGGAGAGCGCACCGGTAGGAACCCACTACTGATACTGCCATGATCATATAATAGCTGTGAGCGCCTTTTGACCTGAGCGTCAACTGTCTTCTTTCTGCTGTGCAACCTCCATGCTTTCTGGTTTAACGAACTGAAAAGGATCCAGCCAAAATCAAAGGAAAGGATGAAGTGCAGCATTCTCTTCTCACTGACATCTTTACAAAACAATACAGTACAGAACAAGGTGACCAGTGCTGGCTTAGCACAAGAAATACACACTGATAAAACACTTGCATTCTGGTGTGGAAATACTCCTGTGGTTTCAAGCTGTGCCCAATCGTACATTACCAATTGCTGAAGGTAACCTAATGAGAACCTGTTTGTTTCAACACAGCAGACAAGTGGCACAGGAAATGTTATTTAGCATGGTAAATAATTGGCCATTTCAACTCCTATTACTTTGTTGCCTTGACTGCGTGGGAAATGAAAATGAGATTATCTTCTCCTATCCTGCAAAAAAAAAAAAAAAAAAAACCCTGCCTCCGAGGTATTAGTTTAGACTGGAGCACAATGCTGAAATCTAGGGAAATATGCAAGTGTGTGATTGCAATAATTGTAGTTTTTATTTGCTTTTAAGTGTATTGGTTTCATGGGTTTATTAATCCCTTGCCACCTGGTTGCTTTATATTACTGTAAGTGATTTCAATACACAATTAGATTAGTAAAGCTGAATGTTTTTTTTTATAGTCAATGTCTTGATAGTAAGATAACTGGAACGTTTGCAGTGTGTTGTGAGCATTATTTGCCCAATCTTCTATCATACATCTTTTTCAAAATCAAGTTATTCTGGGCACTTTGAGTTAGTATATAGTCCAAAAGAAACCCTGCAAGTTATTCTTCCTCTTGGAAATGGCATCACTATGCCTTTTTTTTATGTGTGTCTTTGCAAATATGTGGTACTTTTTTTCCATCAACTGCAACGCTGAATTTGCTTGCTGCTGACATCAGTGGAAAAACATCTAACACAGTATAGGCTAACAGAACATTCATTTATTGTTACTAAGAAACCATTCATTCCTAAAAAACACATGCACACAAGTATGTCCAAGTGATTTTATGCTTATTTAATTTTATTTGTGCATTTATTCTTAGCTACTGCCAGTGCTTGTAGTTTTCATATTCTGATGGTCAAGTTCTAACAGCACTATTTTATTTTCCCAAAATATCCCAAAGAAGATGCCTTTAAAATGGAATACCCTCCCAGTTGCCTCTGGAATACCCACAAATAAAACAATATTTGGAATGTTTTGGAAAGATAAAATACTGTAGATGTATTTTATTTGGAGAAAAGGATTACACCAAGATATTTGTACAGATCAAAGGGAATCTCTTCTATTCGCGAGAGCTGTTGTGGGTGCAGCTAGATTCACCCACACTCACCCATACTACACGAGCTGCACTGGCTGCCTATTGGTCTCCGGACACAATTCAAGGTGTTGGTTATGACCTTTAAAGCCCTACATGGCTCAGGGCCAGATTATCTATGAGACTGTCTGCTACCTCACACTTCCCAGAGATCAGTAAGATCCCACAGAGTTGGGCTTCTCCGGGTCCCGTCAGCTAAACAATGTCGGCTGTTGGTACCACGGGGAAGGGCCTTCTCTGTGGCTGCTTTGGCTCTCTGGAACCAGCTACCGCCTGAAATCTGTACCACCCCCACCTTGTTGGCCTTCCAGAAAGCCATTAAGACCTGGCTTTTCCAGCAGGCCTGGAACCAGTGACAGATAGAGAAGATGCAGATTGAAAGGATTTTATTAGTGTAAACATATTTTAAACTTGTTTTTAGATGTTTTTGTTATCTCGATTTCTGTTGGTTTTCTGTTGTGAGCTGCCCAGAGTCCTTGCGGAGTTGGGCGGCATATAAACCAAACTAATTAACTAACTAACTAAATAAATAAATATAGTCTAACAGGTGGAGTGGGGTGGGGTGGGGTGGGGCAGGACGGGACGGGATGGGACGGGACAGGAGAATGAAAATCAGACTATTTGAACTGAATCCCAAGCTGAGAATGGAATCAGGCTGATTTGGAAGATACAAATTTATCTCAGAGTAATTTATTTTATTTCTGTTTCTGTTTCTGCTATATATTAATAGGATTTTCTGATAAGGATTATTTTGGCTAAAAACAATGAGATAAAGAAAAAATTCTCCTCAAGCACTTTGTATAAGGAAAATTCAAGGCTGAGAGAGAAGCAGATGGATTTTTTTTTGTCAAAAATAGTTTCAGCTTCTAATTATGGTGCCTGGTTATAATAGGCCTTTCAAATCAAAATGCTTTGAGGAGAAGCATAATATATTACATGATTGTGCCTTTGACACTCCTTGCTAATAGCCTCTCAAATTCAGGAACTTTTAAAAAGTTTTCAGAAGGGTAGAAATTAGTATTTGCTTTACAAATGATATTGTCAACAAACGTGATTCAGACTCTGTTCTCATGTATTCTATGCTGTTCATATCAAACAGAACATAAAAATACTGAAAATTATTTTTTTCATACAGTATAATACTTGAACTAGTAAATCTTTTAGATAAAAAAGGAGGGGAAGGAGGAGGGGAGAGAGAGAAAGAGAGAGAGAGAAAGAGAGAGAGAGATTCAGTTTGTAGACCATCTATATAAATACATAACTCTGGGTGGCTAACTATGACTAAAAACTAAATAAGAACATAACACATCAATTAACATATATGGCAGTTGAAATGGAGAACTAACCAACACATCAATTAACATAGTCATGACCATATACCCAGGATACCAGGCAAGGTAGTAAAACCAGGATTTTCAGAGCTTTACAGAAGACCAGCAAAGTCTAATTTCTAGGAAAATTGTGTTTTAGAGACTGGGTGCCATGAAAGAAAAGCTCTCAGGAAGTCCCACCTGATATCACTCCACATATTTGGAGATGTATAATCTAGACATATGCCTCTTATTTGTGCTGTTTCCATTCAGATATTCTTTATAAATTCACAGGGACTGCAAACAGTTTAGCTTATAGTTGGATTCCCCTTCTTATTTCCTAAGGTTATTTTTTCTTTTTGTCTTTTATTTCTCGAAGTTATAAATAAATGTAAGTTTATTTTTAAAACTTATATTTTTCAAAATGTTAATTGTAATACTTTTGAAGTTTAATGAAATAGATTGTAGAAAAAAATAGCAAGTGCTAATGGAAACAAGAAAATACACATATGCTTTCTTGAAACTTTCCATAAAACTTTTAGAGTCTTTTAGATATTTTCTTTGATTTATTTTATTTTATTTTATTTTATTTTATTATTTTATTTTATTTTATTTTATTTTATTTTATTTTATTATTTTATTTTATTTTATTTTATTTTATTTTATTTTATTTTATTTTTTATTTTATTTATTTTATTTTTTTATTGTATTTATTTATTTGTTTATTGATTGATTGATTGATTGATTGATTGATTGATTTATTTATTTATTTATTTATTTATTTATTTATTTATTTATTTATTTATTTATTTATTTATTTATTTATTTATTTATTTATTTATTTATTTATTTATTTATTTATTTATTTATTGTATTTGTATGCTGCCCAACTCCCAAAGGACTCTTGGCAAATTATTGGCAAGCCAGCATTGCTTGAGGCTTTTTATCCAATTATAATAATAAATAAAAATACTAACAATTATTTTTCCTTTTAAAAAAAATCAAGTGTCTAGTACAAGTTTTATTTCTACATAAAAGTAATATGTCTGCAAATATTACTAATCCTATCAACTAGGAAAAAGGTTTTAGCTACTTGTTGATTTCCTATGAAAATTGACAGTCAGATTGGAGATTGGAATTGCAAATCAATATTTAGTTTTTGGCCAACCAGAATAAGGGAAGAAGTGGAGACTGAACTATTACAAAGTAAATATAAACAGAAATAGAATCTGCACCAAATGTTGTACATGGTCTCACTCTCCACATTTGTTTTTTTAAATGTATTTTTTTTCTTACAAAATAGAAAAGTAAACATATAAATATGTAAAGTCGTGGGCTTTTTGACCTTTGTTTTATATTAGGCATTTTATAATCTCTGACACATTTGATCTGGAGGAAAACAGTTACCACAAACAAACATACATAAAGTAAGTCCAGAATTCTTGAGAGAGGGAAATGAATTTCTATTTCTTAATTTTCTCTTATATTATTTAAATAATTAAACTGGAGGGCAGTTACATCCCATGAGATGTAAGTGCCCACTAGTTTAATGATATATTTTACAAAAGTTTTATTTTTCAACATATGTCTATTGTGAAATCCCCTGATTAGCAGACCATTTAAACTAAGCTTCAATATGATTATCGATATAATTTGACTTATGCTCACTGAACTGTTGAGGACAAATTTCTAGACTTATTTTTAGTTTTACCTGGATAGTAAAGCAGTCTTTTGTCTATGAAGTAATGTATCTCGGGGGATACATGGTTCGGTTTCATAAAAACCTATTCTATTTTTAAAACAAATTAAGAGACTAGATCTAATTCAGCTGTGCAGTGGATAGGAAATCTCAGTATTGTGTACGTCAAGGGCCTAAAATGGCCCTTGGCATGTTTTAATCTCTGAATGAGAAAGATAAACAGCCATCTGTTGGCCACTTGCAACCCGGCCTAACAGTATGAAAATTGGAGCCAAATACTAAATCCTCTTCCAACAATTCCAATAAAATGGTTTCCAAAACCAGAAATAAAGGAATAAATTACACATCCTTACATAAGGATATCCTGGTGGCACCATGATGTTGATATTAAATCTTTAGAAGATGAGAAATTTGGGAGCCTATAAATGAGAATTTGAGTGTAGCAGCAGAAAGAGAATCTGTTTAATAGAGTCATTCTAAAGACATTAGTGCAATAAGGAACACTGTTTTCTGGCTTTAAAACACATTTCAGTATCTTTTTTTATTAGTTGCCTATAGACAAAGTGAGATGTGCTTTATGCACAAATATCAAATTCTTTGCCTTTATTTGAAGAGGGCAGAGATAGACTTGGCGCATTCTCCCCATTACAAATATCTAAATATAAGACACATGTACAGATGTATCCCTGGAGGGAAAAAGTAAATGTATGCCTACTGCTGCATTTTAAAAGATATGAAAATGGGAACTTAAATGTCCTTCTTTAAATGATAGATTAAAAAAAAAAACTCACATAGGAACAAGATTTCCCCAACTTATTTGCCTTTGATAAAGCTAGCAGTTTTTTTGGAGGATGAGATAGGGCCACAGTAAACATACACATGTGTATATGTATGTGTATGTATGTATGTATGTATGTATGTATATATATATGTATGTGTGTGTGTGTGTGTGTGTGTGTGTGTGTGTGTGTGTGTGTGTGTGTATGTATGTATGTATGTATGTAGGATTTTTTGCTGATAAATGAAAATAAAGGGAGACTATTATAGATCTATTTCGAGCTTATTTTGCTCTCGTCAGATAGCCATACCCCTTACTGGGATTTTTGAACCCGGGCTGGCTGAAGGAGAATATTTGTAGCTTGGCCTGAAATGAGAGGTCTTTGGTGCTCTCCTTACTAGCACTGATGATGTTACCTAATTTGGGTAATGAATTGTCTGCAAGAAAACAACCAAGCTCAGAGAACATAAAAGGACCCCATACAATCCAGATTGCAGAAGGCAAGGAGGAACTGTGGACTTTTCTTTCCTGAGCTTTCTCTGAATTCACAATTAGCAATAGAAAGAAAATTTTCATTTACCTTAGGCTTACCAGACATCCAGCAAAAGGAGGACATGCCCTTCTTTTTCTCCTGATGTCCTCTGTCTGGCAGGCATAACCTTAAGATCAAATGTTGTCAGGCTTTTTGAGTACCTAACATGGTATATATGTTCCTGAGTAGCTTTTCTATGTGGCACAGCCCTTCCCTAATGAATGCCCACTGCAAGTTAACAAGCTTGGCTCTGTAGTCTTCATTAGTTGATTATGCTGCTGCCTGAAATGTGTGTGTGTGTGTGTGTGTGTGTGTGTGTGTGTGTGTGTGTGTTTATGTATGTATGTATGCACCAGTGGTGGGTTTCAAATTTTTACTGCCAGTTCTGTGGGCGTGGCTTGGTGGGCGTGGTGTGGCTTGGTGGGCATGGCAGGGGAAGGATACTGCAAGTCTTAGTCCACCGTTATGGGAAGAGTTTGGGCCTGTTTCTCCCGAGGATGTGGACAGAGCTGTGGGGGCGATGGGTACCTCCACCTGTTTATTGGACCCGTGCCCCTCCTGGTTGGTCTCGGCCAGCAGGGAGGTGGCACGTGGCTGGATCCAGGCGGTGGTCACCGCTTCTTTGAGGGAGGGATCCATACCGCAGTCGTTAAAAGCTGCGGTGGTGAGACCCCTCCTGAAGAAACCTTCCCTGGATCCAGCCGATTTGAAGAACTATCGTCCGGTCTCCAACTTACCCTTTTTGGGGAAAGTTGTGGAGAAGGTGGTGGTTACTCAGCTTCTGCAGCTTCTGGATGAAACAGATCATCTAGATCCTTATCAGTCGGGCTTCAGGCGCGGCTACAGTACAGAAACTGCCTTGGTCACCCTGATGGATGATCTCTGGCGGGCCCGGGATGGGGGAAATTCCTCCATCCTGGTGCTACTTGACCTCTCAGCGGCTTTCGATACCATCGACCATGGTATCCTTCTGCATCGTCTCGGTGAGTTGGGGGTGGGAGGCACCGTTTTGCGGTGGTTCTCCTTTTATCTCGCCGATAGGATGCAGTCGGTGTTAGCAGGAGGACAGAGATCGTCCCCTAGGCCCCTATTGTGTGGGGTCCCTCAGGGGTCGGTTCTCTCACCCATCCTGTTTAACATTTACATGAAACTGCTGGGGGAGATCATCCGCAGACATGGGGTGTATTTCCACCAGTACGCTGATGACACCCAGCTGTACATCACCACCCCGTCTGACTTCAGTGAGGCAGTTGATGTAATGTGCCGGTGCCTGGATGACATTAGGATCTGGATGGGGAGGAACAGACTCAGACTTAATCCCGACAAGACTGAGTGGCTTTGATACTGCCTCCTAAGGACTATGACAACTGTCCCTCCTTGGCGTTCGAGGGAGCAAAACTGACCCCCTCGGATCAGGTCCGCAACTTGGGGGTCCTCCTAGATCTGCAGCTAAAATTAGATCACCATCTTTCTGCTGTGGCTAGGGGGGCCTTTGCACAGGTTCGCCTGGCGCACCAGTTGCAGCCATACTTGGAGAAGGAGGCTCTACTCACGGTCACTCATGCCCTTGTCACCTCGCGCTTGGACTACTGCAATGCGCTCTACATGGGGCTACCCTTGAAGAGTATCCAGAGACTTCAGCTGGTGCAAAATGCGGCTGCGCGTGCTGTGGTGGGTGTGCCAAGGTACACCCACGTGACACCTATACTCCGCCAGCTGCATTGGTTGCCCATCGGTCTCCGGGTCCAATTCAAGGTGTTGATCACCATCTTTAAAGCCCTTCATGGCTTAGGACCAGGTTATCTCCGGGACCGCATTCTGCCTCACACTTCCCTCCGACCGGTTAGGGCCCACAGAGTTGGCCTCCTCCAGGGCCCGTCGGCCAAGCAATGCCGCCTGGCGGGCCCTAGGGGGAGAGCCTTCTCTGTGGCAGGCCCCGTGCTCTGGAACCAACTTCCCCCAGAGACCCGAACTATCCCCACTCTGCTGGCCTTCCGAAAAGCTTTTCAAGACATGACTTTTCCTGCAGGCTGGGGGCAGAGCTTAATCCACTCGAGCTCACCCCCAAGTATGTATGGTTGTCGAATGAGTATTGGATGATTTTAAATATTGTGTTTTTAATTTTTATATCTGTTTTTAATATGATATTATGAATTGGTGTCTTGTATTTTCTCTGTTGTACGCCGCCCTGAGTCCTTCGGGTGTTGGGCGGCATATAAGAACACCATAATAAATAAATAATAAATAAATAAATAAAATCTCCATTTCCTCCTGATCAGCTGGGACTCAGGAGGCAGAGAATAGATGGGGGCAGGGCCTGTCAGAGGTGGTATTTACCAGTTCTCTGAACTACTCCAAATTACTGGTTCTCCGTACTACTCAAAATTTCTGCTACCGGTTCTCCAGAACTGGTCAGAACCTGCTGAAATCCACCTCTGGTATGCACATATGCATGCAACTTCAAGTTAGCTTTTGACTCCTGGTGACTGGCAGGACTAGTCCCTGCAGTTTTCTTGGCAGGGTTCTTCAGAAATAGTTGGCCATTGCTTCCTTCTTAGGTTGAAGAGAGAATGACTGGTTGAAAGTCTCCCAGTTTCGTGCCTAAATCAGAACTATAACTCACAGCCTCCTGGGTTCCAACCTGATGTCTTAAATCACTACACCCAAGTAGCTTGCCTGAAATGACAAGCCTTTAATCAGTTACACACTAAAGGCATTTACCCCCTAACCTACTCTAAGATATTCCTGGAATTGAAAAACCTGTCTTTCTGATGTTGGAAAAAGTAATTTAACATGAAATGTAGGGCTATGTATAGTTTTTTTTCCAGTTATTCACTGTCACTGTTGCTGCAGATGCCAAGAAAGTAAAACAATTAGTGTGTTCCCCTTTTCTCCCCATTTGTCCTCTTTTCTCATTGTCCTGCCTGTACAGATATCTGGTAATTTCCACAATGGAAACAAATAAAGCTTTGGAGCTGTGGTTTTCAACAGAAGAGCTGTGAGGGATAAGAAAAACCTAAACCCTTTCCATATGTTAGGCTCCTGGCAATTATCACACATACTCAGAGGTGGGTTCCAGCTGGTTCGGACCGCTTCTTTAGAACCGGTAGCGGGAATTTTCCCCCGCTCGCCGAACCAGCAGTGATGGCGGCTGCCCACGCCCCCAAACCAGCTCTCTCGGTGCTACCGTAGGTGTCGCCATCTTGTTTTTCGCTTCTGCATATGTGCAGAAGCTGGTTTTTTAGCATTGTGCATGAACGCGCCCGCGCACTGACGTGGTATGGCTGCACAGCATGCAACGCGTGCGCCCACCGGTAGCGAGGTAAATTAGAACCCACCCCTGCACATACCCAATACTATTGTATTCTCATTTCATAAGTTATAAAAGTTATAAAATGACACGCATGCATTTAGGATGATTTCTTATCCTAGAAATGAATGAAGTATGCAGGAATGAGAAGAGGGATCCAGGATACATTAGTTATCTAATAAGTCTCTCATCCTGACTTGGTATGTGAGAACACAGTCAAGAATTTCTGTTCGCCCTGTATAGATTAGTACTACCACACATAGTTTGCAAGATTTTCTGAATCTCGGCTACCATGATTAGCCAAGATTTTGATGTCTGCAGAAGATAGAGTATTCTTACTGTGTTTTTTTTTCTTCCATTCAATCATCTCCAGTTCTCAAAGACTCCCTGGACAAATTTCTGCAGTTTTCTTGGCAAGTTTTTTTCCCCAGAGGTACTTTGCCATTGCCTCCTTCCAGAGGTGGGTTCCTACTGGTTCTAACCGGTTCTTTAGAACCGTTAGTAAACTGGCGATGACATCATGGAGCCGGTTCTGTCGGTGTTGGTTCGTGGGCGCTGCCATCTTGGATTTTGCTTCTGCGCATGCACAGAAGCTATTTTTTGATTGCTGTGGGGGCTCGTGCATGAAGTGGGGGTGCGTGCCCAGCACGACCCTGAGCGAGCCGGCAGCAAAACGATCCCACCCCTGCCTTCTCCTAGGGCTGAGAGAGAATGACTGGCCCAAGGTCATCCAGCTGGCTTTATGTTTAAGCAGAATCTACAGTCCCCCAGTTTTTAGCCTGATACTTTAACCTCTACAGCAAACTGTGTCCAGCAGATAAGTAACCTCATTATGAAAGCCTTTAAATCATTTGCATTGCTTTTTTCATATGTTTTGGAGTTTCATTATTTAACCTTCAGTGATGACAATAGGATAAATTTTATTATCATTTTCTTGAAAACAAATATCTTTTAATCCCAGACAGGGGAAAAGTAGAAAAATAACACTCTTGGTATTCAGTGAACATAGCTGTTCACTAAAGGCAGCAGAATTATTCAGTCAAACTTTGGAAATATCCCTAAGATAAATGTAATAATCAGGATTTGCAGCCCTAGCTTGCAACAGCATTAATATTTAGGGACAGATTAGTGAAATGCAGCTACTGAAACAAAGAAGCTGGGCAAATGTCAGTGGTGTATAATGAATAAAACAAAATGAGAAAGCCCTGCATTTTGAATAAAAGTGTTTAAACCCCATGGAGAAATTCAGTAATTGAAACAAAATCCATTTCCAAGTTACATATTTGAGTCGCCGAATAAAATTATGCTAATCTAATGGATCTACCCTATTGTGCTTTTCTGTTCATTATGCCACATGTATAAGTATGAGTTTATTATCTCTCTGATATTATTCCATACTTAACTGCTCCAAATTGGGATGCACTCTTTATCCAGAGCAAATACATTCTTTCAAAGAGTTCCATTTACTCAAAAAGCTATTCGCAAATTCTATACTGTATTTTAATTTAGATTTGTTTACTATCTGCAGAAAGTATTATAAATTGCATTTACTGAATTCTGTTACAGCCTCTGTGACGCTTAGATAATATTACTGTGTCGTTCTCATTTAATTTTCGGAGTATTAGGTCTCTATGTTATTTTTTTTAAAAAACCATTATACTTAAGCCTGTAACAGACTTACTTTCGTCAATGGCCAGGATTGCCAGACAATTCTATTGAAGACACAGTTTTCATAATTCCAATCATTGTTTAGACCCGTGATGGCGAACCTATGGCACGGGTGCCACAAGTGGCACGCGGAGCCATATCAGTGGGCACGCGAGCTCAGGTCCGGCGCACATGTGCGCACCGGCCGGCTGATTTTCGGGCCTTCTGGGCCCACTGGGAGTCAGGAAACAGGCTGTTTCCAGCCTCCAGAGGGGGTGGGGAAGGTCGTTTTCGCCCTCCCCAGGCTCCTAGAAGCCTGGAGAGAGCAAAAAATGGGCGTGCCATTGCATGCTGGGAGTGGGGGGGTCATACGCGCATGCGCGGGGGTGCATGGAATTATGGGTGTGGGCAAGCACACACGTGATCCCACGCATCCCCCCCCCTTTTGGCACGCGAACCAAAAAAGGTTCGCCATCACTGGTTTAGACTTTGTATAAAAGTAGTGGGTTTTTTGGGGGGGGGGGAAGAGCTCTATAAGCCAAACCAAATATAATATAAAAAAATCTGCAAACAACATTATATGGGTTTTCTTAAAGTAAAAGAGAACTAGGCTGTAGAACAAAGTGTTGATTTAAACGAAGTGTGTTGTACCACAAGGCACACATACCCAAGCGTGCTTATATCCCAATGCACCACTTGGCAACTTCCTGATTTTAACTTGTCTCCTCTCCTCCCCACCTCAGTGTCACTGTTTCAAGGTGATTTTGGAAATATATAATGACCCAGTAATCCCTTGCAGGGTGGAGTCTGGGCAACTGAATGGAGCTAGCAGAGTGTTTAATGGCCGGAAGACCTTCCTGTACACCACTA
>JALIGW010000003.1:84775444-84910444 GCA_023053685.1 Diadophis punctatus similis | reverse complement strand
CAGCTCAACTGAGAGGCCCACTTGGACAACAGCCCAGGTGCGTGGGGAGAGTTTTTAGCCTCCTAATCGTGGCTTGTGAAGTTTCCGAACTAATTGCTTAATGGGAGGGGGTTGGTGCTGATAGGCGGGCACACAGGGTGGAGCACGGTAGTTTAAAAGCGGTGGTGGGTGCACTAGCAAACTGACACTGACAACATTTCATTTCATTACATTGAGTGATTGTGAGTATGTGCCGGAACGCTGAAGATAAAAATAGCTACAACCCTGTTCCTTGGTTGTTGAGTGTTTTCTTGTTATGTGGATCCGGAACCTGACACTAAATGCTTTTGCTATTTCTATACATTCCTTGAGCCTTTGCAAATATTGAATTAATCCACCTAGCCCAAACTGAAAGGGAAGGGAGAACAATGAGTATTTTATGCCTTTTGTTTGAAAAATATGGCAATATTTCCCCAACGAGCAAATCTTAATAAATCTTCTGGTGAGCCTAGAAGCCTCTCCCAATTGGCAACCTTGATCATTCACTGCTAGGTCATTTCAATTGGTAGACTAAAATTGTAAAATCCAATCAATGTACAGTATTCATTTTAGATGACAAAATAATTTGGATATTTGCTATCAGAATGTAAATTGCAAATAGGAGTCGTCGTTATATAGCCCATAGTGGGCCGAGGTTCAGGCTGGGAAAAACTGGCATGCCAGAAATATCAACTATGTTGTGTAAAATAATGTCTTCCTGTGTTTCCTTAATCAGCATTTGAATTAAGAGAGGCAAGTTATTTAAAAGTCCTATTCTGTATCATGAAAATGCCACTTCTAAAAAGACAAAAGTGCAAGTGTGGTATGATTTAGGGGTGAAATGCTACCGGTTCAGAATGGTTTGGGCGTACCGGTAGCGGCGGCTGCCAGTGGTTCGCTGAACTGGTAGTGACAGCTGGCTGGCCACGTCCCGAACCGGTCCCCCAGTCGCCGCTCACTCGCCCTTTATTCTATAAATTGTTGGATAGTGAATGATTCATGTGACCCAAATAACCAGATAAGGATATTTATTAGTAAAAAAAATACATGCTGATAGGAAATTACACAAGAAAATTAATTAAAGCAATGTAAACTTCTGACTGGAAAGTTAGAAAATTAGCACCAACTGTGCACTGTTTGTTGGATAAAATTTTGTAAAAAAAGTAATGTGGACTCTGTCCAGAACAATTACTGACTATGTAATTTCCCACAAACAGTAAAAAGAAAACCAATATATTCAGTGGATATTTAAAATTCAGTAGGAACAAAAGCAGTAAAAATGGAACTGTTTGCATCATGCTGCTATCTATTAATTCTGAGATCTTGATTAACATCTGGAATACTTGGCAGGAATTATTTGGTAGAGAATATGCTCCAAGAGTGTGATGGCTCATTGATTATTTTGTTTGTTTTTACAATTGTCCACCATTCTCCTTATATAGCCAAGCAGCTGATAGCATCTCCACAATATATAGTTGTGTGTAATAAAAGCAAATGTTCCAAATAGCAATTATCATCTGAACACTGAATTTGAAAGATTCAGCATTACAAAAAAACATTGGATTGCATCCAGTCTTTGTCATACTTAAAGTAGATTCTCTGAAATCAATGGCTACTCAGTTAGTTACATTCAGTTAATTCGGGGGGTCTCCTTTAATCATGACAAAGCATGAAACCATCCATTACCCTTGGTGCAAAAAGAAGCTATCAGAAATGCTGGTGGCTTTATAATTTATGTTAAACTGTGTTCTCATAGAACACAGTTTAACACAGACCAATGATGTTGTCTATTTGAATAGAAGCAGTTTTTCAGTTTTAGGAAGAAAAAAAAATTGCATAGACCCATAGCCAACTGTTTATGGTTTCCAAAGAGAAACTCCATACAAATACAATGACACAATCTCTCACTCTTTTTTTTTTTTACAATTAACCTCCAACATTTCACAATGAAACTTCTGAAATTCTAGAACAGGGGTGTCAAACTCATATCATCACGGCAGTATCACGTGATGTATTAGGAGGTGCGAGGGTCCACCTATCCCCTTCCAGTCAGGTTTATTGTTTTATATGTCTTGGTAGCGATTTGTGTTTGATTTTCTTTTTTCTTTTATATCTCCCTGACCAAGGGTCGCACTCTCTGTTTCTCTTCTCTCTCTCTTTAGAGGCTTGATTTTACTTTTACAATATCTCTATGCTCTGCAGGATTGCTTAAGATTCGCTTTATGTGAGAAATAGACAGACGTTGACACGTTTCTTGAACAAACCAGAAAACAGTTTATTTAAATACAACTTCTCAGTAATTGTCAAGTGAACTTGTTACAGCCACAACCAGCTATTATTTATACAACAACTTACAATTCTACATTCAGTACCTGTATGTGGGCACCACAGGAGATTTTTCCCTTTTGTTAAACCAGGTGTGGGTGTGGACAACACGTGACGCATCTGGCCCGTGGGCCAGGAGTTTGACAGCCCTGTTCTAGAAAGTGGCTAATTGTTGGGGGGAGGGTAATTTCCCTATAGCCCAATCTGGAAGCTCTCATAAAGATAAACAATGGAGGTCTCTTCAGGTGATGATTGCTCTAATTTCCAAAACCAGTCCTTTGTCTGAGCAAAACACACCACACCATAACATTTCACCTGCTATTGTTTGTTTGCATGCCTTTTGAACAAAGCAAGAATTTGTTCAGCCCACTTCTGCATTGTTTCCAACTCTTCTAATAATCATTTGAGACCATATTTTAAATGAAATATACTCAAACTGTCCAGCCTTCATCTTAACAGGATGATGTTGAATGAAATCTTTTATATTGCATTTTTTTAACCACATGATTGTAAAACTCACCTTAAAGGCTACTACTGGACCAATTAATGGTGGCCTGATCACAAGAGTCACTTTGATCTGAGAACAGACCTACATTAATCAATATTTCATCTTCTTCTTTTTTTTCTCCTCAACAACCCAAGATAAATAGATGGCCTTGCCCTCTATGTTCTGGAGGATTGCCATGAAAATAGGAGAAATCCTGTATTACACACTATCATGCTAGAAAAGGTGTTCATAGATGTTTTTTGAACTAAAGAATAGAGGGATGAAAAATGGCCATGTTAATAAAAAAAATTAAAAAAAGAAAATCAGAAACAATAACAAGAGGATCCAGTCCCACTCAGAGATTTTTTTTTAAATTTTACTACTTAGAGAAAATATTATATTGTTAATATTTAGGGACATAGACTACAACTTTGGTGCAAGATCCAAATATCCTAGTTTAACACAAACAGATTTAGAACTATTCTACTTTAACTTAGTCTGAACTGATTTTCAGAAACTTGGAACTGGAATACTTGTAGTTATGACAGAATGAGATTAAAAAGATCAGTCTGACTAATTAAAGGAACAGAGCTAATCAGGCTTTTGTTTTTAAGAAATGAAAATACCTGTAATTAAAAATATCTTCAATGGATGAGGGGAGTGGGTCAAAAATGTAAAAAAAAAAAAAAAAGGCTACAGCCCCAGTTAAATTCAACCGCTACCTCACTTTTACATGCATTTTACCATAACAGATCTAATAAAAAGGAACTTTGGCATTGACTGTGTGGAAGTAGCATCATCTTAACTTTTACCTTCCTTGGATATATGCCTCTGCATGTATTTTGTGTTAGTCTGGAGGGGAATTAGATCAAATTTGTAGCCATGATTACCCCTTCATTGCAGATAATGTCCTTATGTTTCCAACAGATAAGAACAGGGAATTCTTCTCCACTATGAGTACATTTCCTAATTTGGGGATTGTAGTTAAATGGTGTACTTTGAAAAAGTAAGAAAATTCTTTTTTATCACTTTTATTGATAAAAGTGAGGTATTTTAATGTATTGATGCTGGAGCAATTGTTCGTAGATATTGTCAGTTGGTACATGAAGCCATTGAAATTCTTCTTCTTTGCAAGTTAGTGAATAGAATAGATAGGTAGCAGCTGATCTAAACTGGCATATTAGATTATTATTTCAAGATAGTAGAGTGTCTCTCAGGATTAAGGTTCAGATATTGTCTTCAGTTTAATATCGGGGTTAAAGCATTGCTCTCTAGAGAACATACATTCTGGTCTGTCTTCAGGTCACATAAGCCAGCTTGGTGACTTTGGAACAGACTCTTTCTTTCAGCCTTTTAAAACAAATCTTTTCCAAAAAAATTCCAAAAATCTTACAAGGAAGGAAGGAAGGAAGGAAGGAAGGAAGGAAGGAAGGAAGGAAGGAAGGAAGGAAGGAAGGAAGGAAGGAAGGAAGGAAGGAAGGAAGTCTAGTTTTCACAATGGGTTGTCATGTTAGAATTCTTCCTCCATCAAAAAATAATTAATGTAGTGCCGTTCTCTGTTTCACCATAGTTGAAGACAATGAAATATGTCCTTTGAAAATCTTGCCAAGAAAGTTGCAGGAACTTGTCCAGACAGTCAACAGGAGTTGATAATGATGCAAAGGCACAAATGCATTGTCTTCAGAATGCTCTTCTCCCAGTCTTAGCTTCAGCTATTATGAAACAGGTAACCCAGTACTTCACCAAATTCATTCTTTCTTCCCCTATTCATTTACATCCCTGGAGGGTTTTTAGTTGAACCCCCCCCCCAAAAAAAGCTTCAAGCAAACTGTGAATTATATTGGCAATTTTACATCAAGAGGAATTATCTTAGATCCTCCCTCAATATATTTTAAGTGCGTATTAATCATTACAAGTGAATTGGATGCATATTTGATGATGAAAGAAGAGATGAATAGAGAATTAAAACTTTGTAATGGTTTCCACATCCTATTGTTTGGACAGAGCACTCAAAATATGTGTATGATATAAAAATGGTTCACCGTTTTACCTTGTACAAACCATTGTTATAAGGAAATATCCTTTTAGGTTCAGTTCCAAGTGGGGAAAAAGACACTGGATTCATGAAGGTTGCTTGGAAGGAAGGTTTAATGGTGGACAGGAGCACATGGCTTGAGCCCCTGTACAGAAAAGGTAGCTTACATGGTTCCAGGTGTGGTGAAGAGAAAAAAGAGGAAGAGGAATGCTGAGTTCCTGGTTTTTATAGTCTAAGTTGGGTCCCACCTCTTAGATTTCCTTTTCCTGTATAGAAATGTATCCCATTGGCTCTCAGACCCCCCAGGGGCATGCTGGGGTGGCTCTTGGCTTTTGTCTAATCCAGCTTTGGCTGAATGAAAGGGCCTTGGGCAAATCCTATTGTGGTTTTATCATGCAAAAGACTTCCAGTCCAGGTGAGAGGAATATGTGAGCTGGGGTGGGGGTTTCCAAGAGGAGTCTTTTGTTTGTTTAAAAGCATGTTTCCAGATGTGTTCCACAGAATATTTCCTACCTTTTAATATCTCCTAGGATATCTCATTTCCTAGGAGAGGGGTGGGTGCTAACTTCCTACAATCCCTCATTTTTTTTTCAAAACATGTGAGTGCAACACATGTTTTGACACAAACTTCAAATTGATCAGGTCAAGGAGATTTTATGGGTGCTTTCAATTTTCTCTGATGCAGAGGGGAAGACGTTGAAAGAGGCAGTTGAAAGAGGCAGCAGCAGGATTCCTTCAGTGGCTCCCAAAAGGAGAGCTTTCAATCATGATGGTCAATGGCCAGGGCAAAAGTTTACAGTATCCAATTTTCCATGCCAATTATGTTCAGATGTTTGATAACACTTTCGATGAGCTCCCAGACAGGTTTCAAGCAAGCACAGGCCCCACAATATTCCCACAGCCATGGTTTACCTTGAAATCACAGGCTGCCCATTTCCAAGGGATGGTTCTTGAATCTGCCCTAGCTCTTACTTTAGTGCATCTAGGATTTGAGAGTCCAAATTGAAGTTAGCCAGTGTGCAATCTAGGCTTTTCCTTTTTTTTTTTTTTTTTAGAATGAGCCCTGGGACTCTTACTCCTGAGACCACCAGTGCAAAATACCCTGCTTTACTGGGCAGCAGTCAGGCCTTGGGTTTTCGAAGATCCTTTCTGCTAGCTCTTCAAGTGGGGAAATTGCCTGATGGGACCTGCCCCCTTCCCCCATGGAATTAACAGGGAGATATGACTGCCTGGGCTTTAATGCCACAAAGCAGGAGTCAAAACAACAACAACAAAAAAACCCCAGCAAGCTAAAAGCAGCTTTGGGTGGAGGTAGGTGAAAAAGGGATAACCTCAGTCTAATTCTGAATAGCGTGTCTCTGTGTGTTTGTGTATGCAGCTACAAATTTACCTCCCACTAGACAGAAATCTAAAGTGTACAGAACTCACTGTGGCAACCACTCCCAATACAATTCTTACATGAGTACATTAAACTGATTACAATATAGATGAGACAAGAAAGAGAAACGTTACAATGAATTTCAGTGAATGAAGCAAGGAAAGAAAGAAAACAAAGGAAAAACTTTACAATGAATTTCTGTGACTGAAGCAAAGAAAGAAAACTTTACAATGAAGTTCCCCCCTCCCCCCTAGTCTTTTCAGCTGTCTTCTGAGGATTGAAAATAGATGTTTGGTCTTTATTTGTCCATCTCAGGGTCCTTTCATTCATGTCTGCTGGGTGGCCTTAGGTTTTGGTGGTAAGGCTGGTCAGTCAGGCTTGGAAAGATCTGCTCCACTCTGGTTGCTGTGATGACTAGAGGACTAGATTCAAACCCAATTCTGGCTCAAATGGATGGAATGTCTTTACTGGAGGCAGTTTCTGAGCCCATTTGGTCTGCTTCCATAGGCTTCAGGATCATGTGTGCAGGGCTGAAAGACATAAGAACAGGGTCCCTTCCCCCTTTTGCTGGTAATTCTACCACGAGAGGCATTGTAAAAGGATTAGAGATTTGGGGGGGGGGAGTAGATAGCTTGCAGGCAGGGTTTGAGGAAAACAAACAACACATCAGTATCGCAGTTAAATCAATTATAACAAAATGGAGACATCACCGGGGAAAAAAATGAACAGACATTTCCATCTTAGCAGAGAATTGGAATCCATTAAACATCACAGAAGAGCAATATTAAAACTGTTTGCATGTACATACAGTAAATGTGAGAATGGAATTTTCCTGTAAATTAACTTAAAACATTGTCCCTTAAATTTTTTTGCTGTTCTTAAAAACACAGAGAGGAATAGGAAAATTGAACTCTGTTCCTTGTCCCAGACCAGGTTGGCCAGTCCTAACTGGGCAAAGACATTTTCCTTTCTTTTCAGTGCTTTTAATTTTCTAACAATTTGAAATTCATATCTCTAGGAAACAGAGATATTTTACAGTTGCAATTACCTCGAGTGCGCACAAGACAAGACAAAGACGTACACATACACAAAAACATGGACAAAGAGGATGACAGGACACACACACAAGTCCTTCCTGCCATAAATTTCAGTTAAATTAGGGAAGGCACAAATCTTAACAAACAAACCACGTGGTTACATATAAGAGAGAGAAAAGAAGAGAGAGAGAGAGACAAACAAACACCTCAACATTTTTCCTTTTCTGTTTTCTTAAGTACCTTTATTTAGCCAAATTGGCTGTTTTGTTGTGTTTTGTTTTTTCTGTGTCATCCCTCAGCAAAGTCCATTTCCTACTTTTGCACATTCCTGTATTCCTGGCAACCAAGGTTCCAAGCCCTCACAAGGGTACCCGCCACCCTCGAACTAGAGCTTCCCATGATCCTTTAAATATAAGGTTCACTTTGGCTTAGCTAGTGACACGCTCACTGTTTTCAGAGGCTAAAAAACTCTGGGAAGGACTTCTGATTCCCTCATGGAAGTAAGGGCCCCTTCCTTGGGGAGTCGTCCGCAGTTTTCAGAGGCTAAAAAACTCTGGGAAGGACTTCCGCTACCCCACAGAAGTATGGGCCCCTTCCTTGGGGAGTCGTCCGCAGTTTTCAGAGGCTAAAAAACTCTGGGAAGGACTTCCGCTACCCCACAGAAGTATGGGCCCCTTCCTTGGGGAATCTCCTTTAGGTTTATCAGATCCAAAAAGGGGATCTGCGAGGACGTAGTCGCCCCTGTACGACTAGTACTAAGACCTCCACTTTCTATTCACGAGCTTCACATTTTAGAACCAAAAAAATTATGGGGTTTGCTTTTGGGATGTGCACATAAAAACAACAACAACAACAACAAAATTTGCTTTCCCACCCTTCAATCACACACACACACACACACACACACACACACTCTTCCTCCTTCCCTAACAGAAGCTCCTGTGCTCTGTAAACGCTAAACAGAACTTACACAAATCAAAACAGAGAAAGAGAAGACATTGACACATAGGCTGGTAGATGAGAAAGAAACTCTATACTACCAAATGAGGATAAACAAAAATAATTCAATATTATGAAAAGCTGTATGAGCAAGAAGTTTCAGAAAATAAAATTAAAGAATATTTGAAAAAATGGAATTGCCTAAAGTACCAGAAAAGGACAAAACTATTAAATGAATGAATATCAATGATGGAATTATCAGAAGCAGATCAAGAGACAAAAGAACAACCAAACACCAGGACCAGGTGGGCCAGTGGCAGAATTTTACAAAGATTTTACATACTGAGGTATTGATTGATGTAAAGGTACCACATTCCTGAATGGGAGCAAATATTACTTTGATTCCAAAATAAAATTCAGATTTAATGCAGATAAAACTATAGGCCCATCTCTTCACTGAATGCTGACTATAAAATATATACTTCAATAATGGCAGCAAACTAAAAGGTTCCTAAATGAATTTATACATTCAGCTCTCTTAAGCTTTTCCTAAGAGACAGATTAAAAACAAAATGAGAATGATTTTAAATACATAAAAAAGGCACAAGAAAAGGATGCTATTCATTTTGATACTGGAAGTGCTAAATATAAATATTATGGCAGACACAGAAATTAAAGGCATGGAAACTTGAAAACTAATTTTGCACCAAGTGAGAAATAAAATAGGTTAATAACCAAGACGAAGTTGTAGAAGGATTTGAAACTGCATCATTAACATAATACCAATCAGAAAAAAAACCAGAAATCCAAGAAACCAGCATGGCTGCACAAAGACCTCACTGACAAATTGAATGAATGAAGGACAGATACAAAAATGGAAACAGGGACACATAACTAAAGCAGAATATCAGCAGATAGCAAGAATCTGTAAAGAAAAATCAGGAAACAAAAGCCTTGAATAAACAACGACTTGCAACAAAGGTGAAAGATAATATAAAAGATTCTTCCAATACATAAAAAAAAACAGGAAAAAAAATCAAGGAAACAGTTGGACCACTAAGGAGAGAAGGCAACACAGAGAAAGCCATGAGTTGCTTAACTCATTCTTTGCATGTCTTCTTGCAAAAAGAAATGCAACCCAACTAACCAGAAATATAACTGGAAAGGAAAAATAAAACAGACTGTAAACTAAAGTTAAAATAAGCAAAAACAGTAAGAGAACACCAGGTCCCAGAGTCCTAAAGGAGCTGGTAAATGAAATCTCAGAACCACTGCACATCTTAAAAAAAAAATCTTGGGACACGGGGACCACCTGAGAAACTGGGAAAAAGCTAATGTGGTTCCCATCTTCAAAAAGAAAGAAAAAAAAGAGAAAAAAAACACAACAAAATTCTGAGCCCTATCTAATGCAAAGAAAAGTAAAATCCTACCCCTAGGTAAGGAAAACCAAAAATATAGATAACTATTATAAATTGGTGCAACAAATTAAAACAGATTTGGAGAAGTGGAAAAGAACCACCATAAAATGAGTATCCTGCAATGGCTAGCAGACAAAACAGGGCTGGGGGGGGGGAAAGGGGGGGAAAGGGGGGGAGGAAATATCAAAGGATTTAGGAAGATACATTAACTTGGTTAAACAAAAAGCATGATTATTTTTTTTCCTAAAATGATTTGTACCCAGACAACACACTATTCAATTGAAATTGGAATTTACATATGCCATAAAGTAAAATTAAAAAGCAAAAATTACCCCCCCCACACACATACACACATGCAAACACACATTTCCCAGTTTTCTATGGTTTAAAGTAAAATTTAGAGGTAGGTACTCACCTTCTTTCCAAGCAGCCCTTGAACTGAAACTCAAAACCCCTTTAAAACCTAATTTCCAATGGCCCAGGTCAAATAAATTTATTTAGGCCCGGATCACTGGAGAGGTTAGCTTGGAAACCCACCTGGCTTGCCAATTGTTATAAGGAAATATCCTTTTAGGTTCAGTTCCAAGTGGGGAAAAAGACACTGGATTCATGAAGGTTGCTTGGAAGGAAGGTTTAATGGTGGACAGGAGCACATGGCTTGAGCCCCTGTACAGAAAAGGTAGCTTACATGGTTCCAGGTGTGGTGAAGAGAAAAAAGAGGAAGAGGAATGCTGAGTTCCTGGTTTTTATAGTCTAAGTTGGGTCCCACCTCTTAGATTTCCTTTTCCTGTATAGAAATGTATCCCATTGGCTCTCAGACCCCCCAGGGGCATGCTGGGGTGGCTCTTGGCTTTTGTCTAATCCAGCTTTGGCTGAATGAAAGGGCCTTGGGCAAATCCTATTGTGGTTTTATCATGCAAAAGACTTCCAGTCCAGGTGAGAGGAATATGTGAGCTGGGGTGGGGGTTTCCAAGAGGAGTCTTTTGTTTGTTTAAAAGCATGTTTCCAGATGTGTTCCACAGAATATTTCCTACCTTTTAATATCTCCTAGGATATCTCATTTCCTAGGAGAGGGGTGGGTGCTAACTTCCTACACCATGTAATAGATTCTATGAATAATGCACATAAGTGGTTTAATATATAAACTCTAAAACATAAGCAGTAGATCTTGCTTGTCAGGAAACTACTTTTCATAAAATGACATCTGCTCCATAAAATCCTGATGCTTCATTACAATATTTAAATAAATACCCTTGACACACACTGAAGAGGCTACACACTGTTATCTTAACAATGAACCTGCACCTTTAGCAGCTTGTTTGGGACACATATCCATAAGGGTGTTTAAGCAATTCTTGCAGTAATTTTTGATTAATTTATGCAAGTCATTATCTGCGTTTGGATTAATTATGCAACATGTTCTTTATTCAACATCTTTTCAAGCACCATAACCCAGATTTGAATCATTGTTACATGTCATTTACTTATACAACGGTTTTTGAAACTGATCAGCATTTGATTTTGTAAGTGGAACCAACAAAAATGTCACTATTAAACTAATTAAAACATGCAAAAGGGGGGGGGCTTACACCAAATAGCTTTGCCCTTGACATTGCACATTCTGTATGTCACAGCCCACTACTGAAGAAGATTGATGAGGAGCTGCAGGGGAGAAACTAATGAATGTATGAAGATTTTTACATATTTTCAGGGAAACCTCTGAATACTGTATATAGCTGCATTCTACAGCTGATAGTGATAGCTACATTATAAAATTATAGGTGCTTTCTGTGTGGACTAAGGTAAGTTAATTTTTACACACAAGGAAGTAAAAAATAATTTATTGTTCTATGTGTACATTTATAACACTACCACCCCTCTAAGGGCTCCAGGCATTTTATGTGGGTTCTCCCTTCATTTTTTCCCCAAAAGCAATCCCACGACATAGTTTGATTTGAGAAAGTTCTCCAGACTGAGTTTCAGTAGATTTGAATTAGATCTTCCCAGTCTTAATCCAACACCTTCTTCATAACAGAAACAGTTTCAAGAAAGTGAGCTAATGTTGTGTATATTTAAACCTCTGCCCCTCTTAAACAGCACTTGCTAGTGATTTCCACTACTGTTTCAGGTCTACTATTATGTGTAGATGCATCCTTCTCAATTACATTGTGGAGAAGGATGGTGATGGATCGAGAACTGCTGTTGCCATGGAAAAGTAAAAAACAAAAGTTTAAAAAAAAGAAGAGGGGAATATTTACAAAGGAGAAACCACTACTGAAATTCACTACATGCAGCAAACAAAAATTGAAAAGGTGTCTCCTTTGGTTATTTCCATGGAGTTGCCAGTAAAGTAATGGCAATGGATCCAAGACATTGCAAATAGTTCCTACAAGAATCAAGCTGGGGAAAAGCACAACTGCTTTGTATTTCTCCAGATCACTGCTCTCAATTGGAAAAATGGTTGGCTCCTCCCGGCTGCCAAACTCCCCAACTTCCATAATGTTCACTGAAGACCATTTGCAAGCCACTCTTGAAAGACCATTCCAGATGGTAAGCAAGGCTGTTTTGTTTTTCCTAGGGGACAGTTTGCAAGCTTACCATCTCTAACTGATACAACAGTGTTCTGTATCTACTCCCATCTAAAATGGATCAGAGTTGTGATCTCTACTGTCAATTCTTGCAATAAAAGCAAATATACAGCTAGAGGGCATGCAAGAAGAATTATGGCTTTCTGTGTGAATGCGTTAGTCATCTTTTTAATCCTTTCCTCAGTGAGCAGAAAAAAGTCTCTGCATTTTTAACATTAGCCTCATTCAGTGGGTGAAAGATACATTTATTTCAAATGAGAAGACAATTTTGGTGAATTTCTTATGGGTAGAGTATGGGGTTCTGGTAATTATTCATTCATCATTTGGCTAAGTCAACTTTCCAGTCATCTGAAGCCTACTTGGCTCCTTGTTTTGGTAGGAAGGGAAGAAAACAACTGTGAAATTGCAAAGCAGATTTTTGTTATATCATCACTATCATCACCATCACTAAAGCTGTATAAAGGCCATTCTCCATTTTCATTAGATTTTTTTTCTGTAAAAGTGAAAACAGTGATATCTGGTTGGGAACAAATCTCTTTAACAATTTGGGGTCTTTTTCTACATATTTTTTTCCTCATGAAAAAACAAACAAATCAAATGAAATACAAGGAAAAAGAGAAAAGGAAAAATATGCCAAATATTTTTTCTCATACAAATTGTTATATGGGAATGGAAGAATTGACTGATCTAAAAAGGACTGCATAATTATGCGGAGATTCTTTACAGCAAAAAAAGAAATGCTACCCTCAGTGGGAAAAAAGCTAATTAGAATAATGAACTATGATCCCCCTCATAGTGGGATCATCTGTGACAGGAAACAGAAGACCCCCTAAGAAGATACATATCAATATCATCTAAATAGCTAACTGAAATCTCAGAAGAAAATGGGCATGTAAAAACAATGTCAAAGACTTGTCATGCCAATTTAAAAGTCACATAGTAGAGCCTATATGAAAGTTCCCTACAACAAATCTAGAACTCAACTATTTATCTTCTCAATAAGCCATTAGGATTAAATTTATCTAACAGATGGTTTAATTTCCCACAGTTCCTCCAAATGTGTCACTCCAGGTCATGAATGTACACAGGTTAGTGCCAAACATGCCTACTACCTGATCCAATTGTTCTTAAGGACCATAATTTGTTCTCTGCCATAGAGGGAACTGCACTCTTTCTTAGCAATGCTCTTTTGAAATATAATTGTCCCTTAAATTATGATGAGTGGCTTTCTATAATGAATCTGAAAAGAATGGGACTTTCTTGCTAATAGGAGAATATTTAGTTCAACACAACTTCTGAAGGACCTATTTAAATTGTTCCTATTTTTAGCACTTACCCTTCACATTTCATGAGAGAGTACAAGTTCACTTAGAACAACAATCCAGTGGGAAGAGCAAAAAATGGGAGAGAGAAGACAAGTTGTGTGAATAATAAAAAATGTCTCAGCAATGACAGGCAGAGACTCATTTTACATATCTGTGATGAGCAGGGTTTAATCTCCCACTGCCTTTTATAATGTGCATCGGATATTGCTTCTTTTTTTCACTTTCTAGCAAGCCAGCAGGAAGCTTAATCATAAAACAATCTCTTGCTGCCAAAAGGCCTCTGAAGATGTACTGTCAAAATAACAGTGACATCTGACTTGGATAGGAAACAGAATAAAATCTCATATGCTATAATTTGTTCAAAGCTTTCTCTCATTAAACACTTATTTATCATATTTGTATTCTTCTTTCATCTCTTCTTCCACCTCTTTCCATTCCTCTCTGAAACTCAGGGCAGCATACTATTTTTCCCTTGTAACTCTCTTGTGTGATAGGGTTTTTGATGCTATCATTTTGGTGCTACTATTTTGCATAGAAGAATATTCTGTGCAATGCATCCGCAAGTCATATTTTGTTACGGACGGACGGACGTAGTATCGATTTGCATAACTACTGCTGATTGGCTAATCTAACATATTTAAATGATTTTTAAAGGACTGGACTGTATGTATCTGCCTGAATCCACATTTTTCTGAATGATACAATTTACAGAGAGGCACACAAAACCACAAACATTTGGGAAAGGTCTGCATTATATATTTAGAGGAGTGGGCAATGCTTCAGTTTCGAGTCCAAAATAAGTGCTTCAAAATAAGTGCTGTCCTACACATTGGCAAAAAAAATCAGAACATTAAATACAAGCTGAACAGTCAAGACCTTACAGATGACCCTCACTCTGTCAAAGACCTTGGAATACTCATATCAAATGACCTAAGTCCCAAAGCCCACTGCAACAACATCGCCAAAAAGGCTTCAAGAGTTGTTACCCTAATCTTATGTAGCTTCTTCTCCGGTAATATCACACTACTAACCAGAGCATACAAAACATTCGCCAGACCAATCCTCGAATACAGCTCATCTGTCTGGAACCCACACCGCATATCGGACATAAATACATTAGAAAGTGTCTAGAGATACTTTACAAGAAGAGTCCTCCACTCCTCTACTCGCAACAGAATACCATACGCAACCAGACTTGAAATCCTGGGCTTAGAAAGCTTAGAACTACATCGCCTTCGGCACGACCTAAGCATAACTCATAAAATTATCTGCTACAACGTCCTTCCTGTCAATGACTACTTCAGCTTCAACCACAACAATACATGAGCACATAACAGATACAAACTCAAAGTGAACCGCTCCAAACTTGACTGTAGAAAATATGACTTTAGCAACAGAGTGGTAAATGCCTGGAACTCACTACCTGACTCTGTGGTTTCGTCACCAAACCCCCAAAACTTTACCCTAAGACTGTCCACTGTTGACCTCACCCGATTCCTAAGAGGTCAGTAAGGGGCGTGCATAAGTGCACCAGTGTGCCTACCGTCCCTGTCCTAATGTTCCCGCTTATCAGTATCCATCTTATGTATATAAACAATGTTATATCTATGTATATTACCAACATGTACTTGACAAAAATAAACAAATAAATAAAAAATGAGTAAAGAAAACAACATTGTACTAGTCTTCAACACTTTAAAGCCACTGCATCTTTCCACAGGACCTCATGGCTTTCAAAATAAGCCCTTACAATTCTATTTTTCTGTGAAAAATAGAAAATAGATGTTCATTACAATGGAATAATGTTGCAACATGTTCTTTTTTATTACTATTGTTTTCATGGAGGGTCATGAAACATAGCAGTGGTGAAAGGGAGTTTTAAACATCTCTATCCCATGCAAAATGTTTTCTATTGAAATAGGTCAACTATGCGCTCAGTATATAAAGTGCTATGTTGACTCGATGAAGCAAAGCAAAGTGAACTTTCCCAAATTAATATATTGTCTTTTTCCCCCTATTATTTTTATTATAAAAGCAATTCTACATCTAACAGGGCTGTCATGTGTCTCTTTTGTTTGTATGCCAGTTGATATTGATTGGAGAACATAATGACTGATGTATATTTTTCTAAATATTGTAAGCCTTTTCAAGTGTTCATGGGGCCAGGCAAAAGAAATGTAAAAGTATTTAGTCCAATGAAGAAAACAAGATTGGCATCCCACTTTCCCTAAAAACATTTCAGTGGCAAGTTAGCAGCTACTGTATAGACACTTAACAAAATCTTTCAGGAATCCTCCAATTTGTATTACAATCGCACAATGTTTTTCTAGACATGTTCACTTCAGCTGCAAAATATGCTGTAGTACAAGAACACTACATAAGATCTGTACTATCAACACACATCTCTGCACATTTTTCCAAGGGAATTTCTCTAGCAGTTGGCCTCAATTAACATTAGCAAGAGCCTGTTATGTGGTATGGATGAACCTAGAAATATTTATCATAACTGACAAATTATGCTTTTTAATGAGTTTCTTATATTTATGCTGCCGTACAGTACTATTCTGTTGTAATATTACTTGTGGGCCAGGTGAGCATTCTTATTTTATGCTAATAGATTGACATTGGGAATTACTTAGAATGTTAGTTTTGTACATTTCTCTTGCTAAATATATTAGGGAATCAGACAAAAGTTTTAGTAAAGGTCAACAAAGCAACCAGTTTATTTTTTTCCCCTTTTATTTGTAGCTGTGGCAGGTTTGGGGCAATGTTTTCCCATCTCTCTGTAGTCTGTAGTCTGCTCTCTGGCAAAGAAAATGGAATGGCATATATAAAAGTACTCCTTCCAAATACACTTATGCTACTATGATTTGTTGATCCAGTCCAGTGGTGGGTTCCTGCCAGAGCTGTCCGGTGTGTAGCTCCGGTAGGGAGCGGCCATTGTGCAATTTGCGTGCGACCACTCCAGAGCCATCTTTGCCAGTCCGTCGTGCGCGTCGCCATCTTTTTCTGAGAATTTTTGGGCGATTTTGCTTCTGCTCATGCGCAGAAGCAAAATCGCACCGAAATCTCATGCGCGCGTGCTTCTCCTCATGAGATTTTGGTGAGATTTTGCTTCCATGCATGCACAGAAGCAAAATTGCGTGAGGGGGCGCGCGTGCGTAGCAAGCATGCCCGCGCCCGAAACATGGAGATGCGCGCGCAGCACACCGGCACTGGTAAGCAAGCAACCCGCCCCTGATCCAGTCCTAATGAGGATTCCTTGTAGAAGCAACATCCTTCCAAGGTTGATGAAGAGCTCCTCAAGTTGAGGAGGACAAAACTCAGTTCTTTCTTGATTGTTTCTAATAGGCTTACCTGCCCATAGTGGACAACAGTAAGCAGCACTGGTGACAATAGTTGCATTCTGAACAACATGCTGAATTAAATTAAAATGGCAGCTTGACACTGGAGTTTTGAAATTGGACCACAGCTGAAATTAGTGGTAGGACCCATGAGAGAGAGGGAGGGAGGGAGGGAGGGAGGGAGGGAGGGAGGGAAGGAAGGAAGGAAGGAAGGAAGGAAGGAAGGAAGGAAGGAAGGAAGGAAGGAAGGAAGGAAGGAAGGAAGGAAGGGAAAGTGGCTTGCCTAGAGTAGGAAGCAGCTTGGAGAGAATTGTCAAGTTAAGGAGAAGCCACAAAGATTTTTCATGAGTGGGAGATGAACAAGATGAATGAAAATAAAAGATTGAAAGCAGATTTTAGCATCATGACCAGCTAGCAACCTACCAAACAGGGTGAATGAACATGAAAGATTGAAAGCATATTGCAGCACCATGCCCAGTTAACAATCTACTCCCAGCACATCTAAGGGCATTTGGCATCTTAGGGTGGTAAGAAAGATTCAGCTCACATACATCCTATGGATAAAGGGGTTGACCATGTTTATATACAATGGATAGCCCAGTGGATTTGGACAGGGGCAGGATCCTGACTTAACAAGTCAAGAGGTGGAGATCAGACAGATCCAGAGGAAGGAAGTACAAGAATGATTCTCATGGCTCATATATCTGGACAAGATCAAAGAAGCAACAACAACCTAGATGTCAAAAGGTCATCTTAAAAACTAGTCTAGATTAAACAAAACAAAACAAAAACCAAAGCAAATAGCAATAGCAATAGCATTTAGACTTATATACTGCTTCACAGTGCTTTACAGCCCTCTCTAAGCAGTTTACAGAGTTAGCATATTGCCCCAACAATCTGGTTCCTCATTTTACCAACCTCAGAAGGATGAAAGCTGAGTCAACCTTGAGCCGGTGAGATTTGAACTGCCAAATTGCAGGCAGCCAGCAGTCAGAAGAAGTAGCTTGCAGTACTGCATTCTAACCACTGTGCCACCATCAGAAGTGGTATTCAGCCGGTTCAGGCCAGTTCGCTTGAACCGGTAGTGGAAATCACGGGTGGGCCTGCCCACCATCCCCGGCTCTATGACATCCTATGTAGGGACGTTTTTGAGGCCGGGAGCATGTGCGGAAGGCGCCCGTGTGCAAAAAGTGCATGTGTGAAAGGCAGGCACGCGTGCAAACCGGGGGCGCATGCACAAATGAGCGTGCATGCGCACAGCGAACCGGTAACAGCAAAATGGGAAACCCATCCCTGGCCACCATGGCTATTAGGGGAATGTCTCTGCCTCATTTGCTTTGAGTTATTTATAATGGAAGTTCTTTGGATCATTTTACCAGAGGTCTTTACCAACCCTTTTATCTGAGGTTTTTCCACCAGCATAGTTGCACAAAGAACTCTCTGATAAACTGAAAGATAAAAAGGCTAAGTACAAAAAATGGAAAGGACACATAGCTAAGGAAGAATACCAACAAATAGCCCAAACTTGCAAAGATGAAATCAGGAAAGTTAAGGTTTAGAATGAAGCAAGACTTGTAGCATATGTCAAAAATAATAATAATAAAGGTTTTTTTTTCAACCTATAAAAAACAAGAAAAAAAGCCAAGGAAACAATCGGTCCACTAATCGGAGAAGATGGTGAGGAAGTAGGGCAGTAGAGAGAAAGCAGAGATGCTTAATTCATTCTTTGCATCTTCACGAAAAAAGAAAATATAGCCAACCTACCAAAAACAGGTTTTGATTAGGAATGCAAATTAAAATAAGCAAGAAAATGGTAAGAGAACACCTGTCTGCTCTAGACTAGTTCAAATCGCCGGGACCTGATGGATTACATCCCAGAGTCAATCAACTTTTAAAGACCCCGCTGCTAAATGAAGAATTGAGTATAGCCTGCTTAAAATAAATTGGGGAAAAGCTGAAGGAATCCTGTGTGGAAATCCTCTAGGGAATCAGCTTCATGAACTCGGAGTAATTCAAACTATTACTGGGTTAACAAGCAGATCTTGGGTTGACAGAATTGACAAAAACCTGCTAGCTAGCACAATACAAGATTGTGTATGTATATACAATCAATTCAATTTCCATACTCACATTGAAAATGAATTAAGGTATCCTTGGTATCTCTTCCAGAGAGTTACTTCTTTAGATGGACAATGCAAAAGATGAAGGCCTCAAATCTGTCTTGATCTCATGAAGATGCATTTAAAAATATAGCAATAGATCCCTTTTCCTTGAAATTGGCATTCTGTTTTGTGTCTGTGCCGAGACTTTCAGCATCCAGTAATTGCCTGGATGAAGTTGTTTTGTCTTACTCATTGTAAAGCACCATTTTACGGAAGGCAAGCAAGCTAGATAAGCTATCATTCTACTACCGTGTAATGCAAAACCCTGGAGAAATGAATTGTAGAACTTATCCAAACCAGGGTTGCTAAATGGCCCTTTATTTACTTTGAAATAGAATCCATTTGAAATGCAGGCTGTTTCTGCTTACAGGGATTAGAGTCTGCAATGCCATTAGGTTCTATATTTTTGTCCATTGTGGTTTGATTACTACAAAGCAACAGCAGAATTCAGTGGATGCTAACTTATGTTGAAATCAAAGGTAATGCACAGGTTAAATTTTAGGAGGAACATAAACTTAACACAAAACTACAGCTTCAAATACTTAAAGCAGGTAATCATCTGAATATTTCTTTCATCTTACAGCACTGGCACTGCAGAAGCTGTATTCAAATGTTATCTTGTAGTAGGCAATCTTGATAGCAAGATTAGTCTTACTGCTCCCTCCGCCTGCCCCCACAATGGACTAATCAGTCTATTTCTGGTCTGTGTCAATCATGCACCCATTCCAGCCCATTTCCTCATCAGCCAAAGCAATGTTTTTTTTTTTTAAAAAAAGAACATCGACATTTAAATTGTACATTCTAAAATAAGCATTTCTCTGTGTTGTCTCCTAATATGTGCACTTTTGAATGCATTTGGTTAACCAAGAACTGCATTGCCAAAGTCAAAGCAGGGGGCAATTCAAGGAGAACCTTTTAATATTTATTTATTTATTTATTTGGCAGTTTTTCTATGCCGCCCTACTCCTAGGACTCAGGGCAGCGTACAACATTTTATAAAAACTCCAAACAAATTATTAAAAAACAATTTAAAACAGTTAAATATATATATATATACACACCATACATACATGGGGGAGACATCAGATATAAATCGTCTCAAACTCACCCCGCCTGCAGGAAGAGCCATGTCTTAATGGCTTTTCGGAAGGCCAGCAAGGTGGGGATGATTCGGATCTCTGGGGGATCTCTTGGTTCCGGAGAGCGGGGGCCCCTACAAAGAAGGCCCTCCCCCTAGGCCCCGCCAGTCAACACTGTTTGGCTGATGGGACCTGGAGGAGACCCACTCTGTGGGACCTAACCGGTCGAAGGGAAGAATGAGGCAGAATGCGGTCCTGGAGATAGCCTGGTCCTAAGCCATGTAGGGCTTTAAAGATGATGATCAGCACCTTGAATTGTACCCGGAGACCAATGGGCATATAAAGCATATAAAGGCCAAATGGTCTTACTCTTTTTAAAAAAGTGGATCAAACAGCTGCCAATTGTTACCATCACATCTCCTTTGCAGCCAGGAAATAGATTTGCTCTTGATTTATTTATTTTATTTATAAAATTCATCGGTTGCCCATCTTACCATAGGCCCGCAGGGGTAGGCAAAGTTGGCTCTTCTATGACTCGTGGACTTCAACTCCCAGAATTCCTAAGCTAGCATGGTTGGCTCAGAAATTCTGGGAGTTGAAGTCCACGAGTCATAGAAGAGCCAACTTTGCCTACCCCTGCCATAGGGTAACTCTGTTTGTTTCTGGCTATAATTAGTGTTTTCAGCAGGGAGCAATTCAGCCTTTCTCTCCTATAATAATAACAACAATTTGGTGCCTTCACGTCAATCTTGACTCTTAGCAACTATGTTGGCAAGTTCCACACAGTTTTCTTGGCAAGCTTTTCAGAAGTGGTTTGCCATTGCCTTCTTAGAACTGAGAGTGACTAGAAGGACTAGAAATCATGGTCTCCCAGTTTTTAGCCTGGCATTTTAATCAGAATACCAAACCACTACATTTCTCCTTCCCATACTGTATAAAAATTATCTGCGATACTAAATTGGCTATACCTTTAATATCCCCAGAATGTTTTGTTTTAACTTCCTATAAGCAATTGTGCCATTAGGCATCTTGCTGGCTCCATTTCTCCTTTCCTTTTCCACGACTACATTATCTGGATACCAGGATTGGGGTGGGGATAAATCTTTGTCCATTTTGGAACTGGAAGAATAGACTTGTCATTTTTTTTAAAAAAAAAATCAGGCAGTGTGCCTGAAGCATTTTCTCTCTGAGTGTGTTTAAAGCACTTCCCTTTTTCCCCTGGAGAAGCAGAACCAGATTTTGAAGCACATATATGTACACAAAGTTCTAAAATCATCATGACAGAAATACCTTTAAAGAGAGAAAGCAAATATGAAATGAGGCAGGTCTTTCCCAGATGGAATTTATTTATTTATTTATTTATTTTGGTATTCTTATATGCCGCCCAACTCCCGGAGGACTCAAGGCGGCGTACAACAGAGAAAAAATACAAGAATAACCAATTAAATATTAATTAAAAGCAAAGACAAAATTTAAAAACACAGTATAAAAACAACAACATCCATTCAACAACCATACATACTTGGGGGGTGAGCTCGAGTGGATTAAGCTCTACCCCCCGCCTGCAGGAAAAGCCATGTCTTAATGGCTTTTCGGAAGGCCAGCAGAGTGGGCATAGTTCGGGTCTCTGGGGGAAGTTGGTTCCAGAGTGCGGGGCCTGCCACAGAGAAGGCTCTCCCCCTAGGGCCCGCCAGCCGGCATTGCTTGGCCGACGGGACCTGGAGGAGGCCAACTCTGTGGGCCCTAACCAGTCGGAGGGAAGTATGAGGCAGAATGCGGTCCCGAAGATAGCCTGGTCCTAAGCCATGAAGGGCTTTAAAGATGGTGATCAACACCTTGAATTGGACCTGGAGACCGATGGGCAACCAATGCAGCTGGCGGAGTATCGGTGTCACATGGGTGTACCTTGGCACACCCACCACAGCACGCGCAGCCACATTTTGCACCAACTGAAGTCTCCGGATGCTCTTCAAGGGTAGCTCCATGTAGAGCGCATTGCAGTAGTCCAAACGGGAGGTGACAAGGGCATGAGTGACCGTGAGTAGAGCCTCCTTCTCCAAGTATGGCCGCAACTGGTGCACCAGGCAAACCTGTGCAAAGGCCCCCCTAGCCACAGCAGAAAGATGATGATCCAATTTTAGCTGTGGATCTAGGAGGACCCCCAAGTTGCGGGCCTGATCCGAGGGAGTCAGTTTCGCTCCCTCGAAGACCAAGGAGGGACAGTTGTCATAGTCCTTAGGAGGCAGTATCCACAGCCACTCAGTCTTGTTGGGATTAAGTCTGAGTCTGTTCCTCCCCATCCAGATCTTAACGTCGTCCAGGCACCGGCACATTACATCAACTGCCTCACTGATGTACAGCTGGGTGTCATCAGCGTACTGATGGAAACACACCCCATGTCTGTGAATGATCTCCCCCAGCAGGATGGGCGAGAGAACCGACCCCTGAGGCACCCCACATGATAGGCCTAGGGGCCTAGGGGACGATCTCTGGATGGAACAAGATAACACTGTACTCCCTGAGATTAAATTGGCCAAAACTCTACCAGCCTTTGGCAAGGCGTAGGAGAGCTGGATGTGCTCCAGAGCAGGGGACCCCAAACTTGGCAACTTTAAGACTTGTGGACTTCAAGTCCCAGAATTCTCCAGCCAGCTATGCTGGCTGGAGAATTCTGTGAGTTGAAGTCCACAAGTCTTAAAGTTGCCAAGTTTGAAGATCTCTTCTCCAGAGTATGGGAGTTGGGAGGTTAGGTGGCCTATGCCTTGTTGTCTTGCTGATTGTTTGGGGTTTAGTCTCAGCATCATTATAACTTTATGTTTCATTGATTTTGTTCTTTTTATTGTTTATAATGTGTTCTGAGCCACTCAGAGAGTTGTATGTACAAGGTGGGCAGTCATATACAGTAAATCAATTAAACAAACAAACAGCTACTGGGTCACTTCTGACAATGAAACCAGATAAATAATGTCCAAGCAAGACACTCCTTGATATCAAGGCTAATAGAATCAGAGTTGCAGACAGTTAATAAGATTGTGTTTCCATAGAATAGAGCTAAAATTTGGTGAAAAAGGATACACTTTTTTGTAATCATTTCTCTTTCTTTCTTTCTTTCTTTCTTTCTTTCTTTCTTTCTTTCTTTCTTTCTTTCTTTCTTTCTTTCTTTCTTTCTTTCTTTCTTTCTCTCTCTCTCTCTCTCTCTCTCTCTCTCTCTCTCTCTCTCTCTCTCTCTATATATATATATATATATATATGTGTGTGTGTGTGTGTGTGCGTGTGCGTGTGCGTGTGCGTGTGTGTATATGCATATGTACATGTATATGTATTACAATAATTGATTCTAAAGTAGTATAGGAAGTTACAACAATGAATTTTATATTTGTGCTTCTACTATGTGAATATGTTTACGAATGTGTATCCTGATATTCAAAATAAGCAAACAAAGACACTATATTACAAGAGTGTTGGATGGGGTTGTTCAACAGAGTCAAAATGTGGAACATGATGAGATAGTCAAAGTTCCACCCCTTTTTAACATATATCATTTCAAACAAGTGAAGCTTTCATCACCCAATTATGTTACTTATTTTAACGCAATAGAATAGAATAGAATAGAATAGAATAGAATAGAATAGAATAGAATAGAATAGAATAGAATAGAATTCTTTATTGGCCAAGTGTGATTGGACACACAAGGAATTTGTCTTTGGTGCATATGCTCTCAGTGTACATAAGGAGAATAAAATACATTCATCAAGAATAAAAAGATACAACACTTTGTGATAGTCAAGGTTACTAATAAACTATCAAATCGTACTAGGAAACAAATAGAAACAATATAAATTGAAAGATACAAGCAACATGGTTATAGTAATAAGTGGGAAGAGATAGGTACTAGGAAGGATCAGAAGAATAATAGTAATACAGTCTTAGTAAATTATTTGACAGTGTTGTGGGAATTCGTTGTTAAGCAGAGTGATGGCATTCGGGGAAAAACTGTCCTTGTGTCTAGTTTTTCTAGTGTGCAGTGCCCTATAGCGTCGTTTTGAGGGTAGAAGTTGAAACAATTTATGTCCAGGATGTGAGGGGTCTGTAGATATTGATGAGGAAATCTGTATGTAAACTCTAGTTGATTTATTTATTCATATTCGGCTTATAATGCCAATATATATGACTCCAAGACATTTATACAACACCATCAATATACTTTCCCAACTCCAAGAAATATTCATTCATATAAAATATTCACCCACCAGGCAGGAACAAAAACAATTTCTTCAAAGATCTACTGAAAGAGTGAATAGCTTTGTGCGACTGTCAAAGCTTCTCTTATATCAGAAGAAAACATAGAGCTCAGCAATCTGGAGCCTGTATGGAACATATAGGTAAGTATTTCCCATTAAGAGTTACTTGGCACTCCCAGATTGCACTGCCATAATTTAATTGCTTTAATATGACTTCAAGAAGGGGGTTGGAATTAAGAGTAGTGATGGAAACAGTTCACTTCTAAGAGAGTTGCTAACCAACTCCAACTTCCCCACTTCAAACAGGCCAAAGACCTTCAGCCCATTTCTTCCAGGGATGTCAGTACTAAAGATATATTGGAAAATGAAATGAAATGAAATGAAGCGACCAATTACATTAATGGGAAACATCAGGTAGTGGACTAAAAAAATTAATGCCAAATGGATATACTTCCAAATTACAGTGAACCCTCGCTATATCACAGTTCACCTTTCACGGTCTCGCTGCTTCACGGATTTGCATCGTGCATTGTGTTCTGCATTCTGATTGGCTAAACAGTCTCTCCACTTCTTCTCTAACTGTGTGTCAATAATGTTGCGGTTTATACAAGTACCTAAAACAGCTTGCCAAGAGCAGTGAAATACATGTGAGTCACTATTTGTCCTACTGTACTTTGTATTTTTTTTTCATAATCATTTTTCATTTTCTCCCGTTCTAATCCAATGACTCGGGTCGCGGTGGGGCGGTGCTGATCTCCGCAATTTGAAGCCTTCAGTTCGTATTGATGATTAAAATTATTATTTTACAGTACAGTAGTTATTTGTAAAAAAACGTTTATACAGTACTTTTATTTGTTAAACAAATGCTTGGGTCTGTAAAAAGGTTTTGTTCTTTGGTTTCAATGTATTATGGAGCATTTCATTGTATAATAATTGTAAAAAAAATAAAGGTTACTACTTCACGGATTTCACCTATCACGGGTTCTTTTTGGAATGTAACCCCCGTGAAAAATGAGGGTTCACTGTACTACATTGGTATCCTGAAGAAGACCATGCAACATGGATAGCAATAGCAATAGCAATAGCACTTAGACTTATATACCGCTTCATAGTGCTTTACAGCCCTCTCTAAGCGGTTTACAGAGTTCAGCATATTGCCCCCAACAATCTGGGTCCTCATTTTACCGACCTCGGAAGGATGGAAGGCTGAGTCAACCTTGAGCCGGTGAGATTTGAACAGCTGAACTGCTGAACTGCAGTCCTGCACTTTAACCACTGCACCACCTCAGCTATTCCAAACCAAAATATATTATATTTTAGAGATATAGGAAGGAAATTTAAAATAAACAAAACAGCATGATATGATTAAACTACAATTGTAATAACTCAGGGAAGACATACAACTTACTGTATTTTTCAGAGTATAAGACGCACCGAAGTATAAGACGCACCTTAGTTTTGGGGGAGGAAAACAAGGGAAAAGGGCCTCTGCCTCCAAGCAATTTGCCAAACAGCAAACAGCAAACAGCACAGATGATATACACTGTTTGCTGTGTATTTCTGTGCATGTGTGCTTGACTCATAGAAATAGCAAAGAATTGGAGAAATGTATATTATGCCAGAAAGTTTTCTTAAATGTAGTCACACTAACTCTTCCCAATTATTTAAATAGATCTACTCCAAGGTAACTAAACTCTAATACTAAACAGGATACTGTTACATTTCAGACTATACTTGTACAGAGCTGTTAAAATTAATTAAAATTTCTGGAAGTATACATTATTCTCAATTATTTAAAAGAAGATACAATAGCACTGGGCCTCTTCAGAGCAAGCATTTATTTTAAAAAGCTTCTTTATTTTGTTAAGTTGTCTAGATTTACAGGGATCCCCAACCTTGGCAACTTTAAGACTTGTGGACTTCAACTCCCAGAATTCCACAGCCAGCAAAGCTAACAAAGTAACAAGTTGGGCAGCCTCTAAATTTGGATAAATAATTAAATAGGAACATAGAAAAAGTATAGAATACATCAGGTTAATGTAAGCCTTTAATCTTTCTTGTGGTTACAAATTACCCGAGAAGTCATAATGCCTTCTTAGATTTCAAAAACCACAAAGTTGGCAGTATTCGGTCTTCAGCAGAGTTCACTGTCCAGAATGAATTGTGTGAGAGAATAAATATTGCAAACAAAATATATAAAATGTATTATTTTAAGTTGCATAGAATATACAGACCATAGAAAACAACTTTCTTCATTAGATAATTTGGATTTTCTGTATGTTAAGCTATAATTACACTTGGTGTTCTTTCAACTTACTTCATCAAGCATCATTTCCCTCACTATCCTCTCTAAGCAGAGAAGTTATTTTTAACCTTCCTATATCAATTTAGTTTGTTGTCATTGTAAGAAGGATAGAATTGTTCCAGCAAGTGAACTTTACTTTTAGCAATTTTCAACAATCTTTGAGTGAGAATGGGAGTCTTGCCAACTCTGTTTCATGTCACACATTCTTAATAATTTTGTAACCTTAGAAGCCAACCAAAAAACAGTACAGTTAATTGTATGGAACAAGAAGGCACTGATAATAGGATCATCAAACTTCACATTCCCCCCAAAGTGAAACTCTTGCCAACTCGTGGCTTGCCCTTGAGACTAGTTTGTCTCATTGATTTTTTTGTTTTTATTTTCTTGTGGTTGTGGTTGCTTTGTTTAGCTACATTTTAAAGACATGTGAATATATAGGTTATAGGGATGTAGGGAATTTTTAAATGCTGAGTTTAGGAGCTACTACAAACTAGTCTTAGGAAACCGGATCCCATTGAATCATATGAGAAAGTTTAGTTTTCAGTTTGGACACCCCTCACGCAGTCTTTTAGTCAAGTTGCAATGCATTAAAAAGCTGCAAACATACTTTGGATGAGATTACCTTCATCTATGGCTCCCTCATTGTCCCACTTAAAAAGGCTCTGCCTATAGATTTTCAAACCATAATCAATTTCTATTAATAACATATAGCAGGGGTGGCCAAACTATGGTTCTTTGAGGACCTGTGGACTTCAACTCCCAGAATTCCTGAGCTAGCCATGCATGCATGGCTAGCTCAGGAATTCTGGGAGTTGAAGTCCACAGATCCTCAAAGAACCATAGTTTGGCCACCCCTGAATATAGCACCTAATAATGCCATCCATCACTATCTCGGTATAACTTCTGCTTTCACTACTAGCATATCAACACAGTAATGGTTGAAAAATTCTTTTAAAAATCCTATACATCATAATGAGCACATAGCCTATCAAGTATATTCTTTCAGGAGTTGTGTTTTGATCTCAAACTCTTTCTGTCAGGAAGGCTGTCAAGACACACTTCTTTAACTTAGCTCTTTTGAATTGTTTTAGCAAGCATTTTATTACCAATATATGCCTTTTAAATTATACTTTCATTTTATTGTTCCTTACTTTGAATATCTTTGTTAGGTAGGATATATGTAAGTGAATAGCAATGCATACATGCCACTATTAATATGCATTGTGATGGGAGAAAAGATTGTGTTTAAGAAAAAGAATGTGAGGGCAAAGTTCACAGATTAACGCCTCCAGGTGTTTTTCCAGGCCTTAACCTCATTGTACTTGTCCCTAGAGCAATAGCACTTAGACTTATATACCGCTTCATAGTGCTTTACAGCCCTCTCTAAGCGGTTTACAGAGTTCAGCATATTGCCCCCAACAATCTGGGTCCTCATTTTACCCACCTCAGAAGGATGGAAGGCTGAGTCAACCTTGAGCCGTTGAGATTTGAACAGCTGAACTGCTGAACTAGCAGTAGCCTGCAGTGCTGCATTTAACCACTGCGCCATCTCGGCTCTTGCAGTGTTTGCCAACCTTGTCAACTTGAAGATATCTGGACTTCAACTCCCAGAATTCCCCAGCCAGAGAATGCTGGCTGGGGAATTCTGGGAGTTGAAGTCCAGATATCTTCAAGTTGACAAGGTTGGGAAACACTGCCCTAGAGTTTGAAACCTGAAATTTATTCCTACAGCACCTTGACTGAAGTTGAGCATAGAATGATAAAATAGGCTATTTCACAAATATAGGAGGTGTAATATAGGAGACTTCCAAAAGAAGATATTTTGTAGCATATATTTGTTGGTTGCAACTGAGTTGGTTCCACTAGAGTTGAGAAGAAAGAAAGTTAATGTGAGTGCTAGATTTCTGTTGGAGTGAACTGTAAGTGAAGCAAAGAACATTGAGTCCCCGAAGATGCTAGAAGATGCTAAGATAAAAAGAGGGGGAGTTATCAAATGACTCCTGATAGGCAGACTGGAATCAGCGAGGAAATCAGAATTAGGAGGCCTCTGGCAAGGGAAAGATATGTTCCACTCAGTAGAGAGGAAAGAAACAACATTCAAAGCCAGGAAAGATATAAAATGTTGTGAAAATGTGAAATACATTCATGCACTGGGGAGAAAGGAGAGAAAGAGACATTTAGCCAGGAGCAATGGCTAGGAAAAAGAAAAGAAGCTTAACTAGAAAGCAACAGCTTAAGTAGATGAGGGAAATAAAACTTTAAAACAAGAGTGACAGAGAGGCTACTAGGGAGAATACAAAAGGTTAAAAAAATAGGAAGCACAAAGTGCTTCTCTCTGCAGCACTTTGCTCAGCTGGGATTCTATTTCTTGTGGCTAATAAGAGGAGGCAGCTTAGTACAAGAAATCAAAATATTGGTTGGTAGCTTTGCCAATGGGAAGAGGGGGGAGACTTTTACAAAATGGCTGCGGGGAGATTTTCCATTCACAACATGGCTGCTATGAGCGACAAAATGTCAAAGAACATTACTGGGACTCCAATTGCAAATCATTGGTGCACTTTTCAAACATAGAAAAAGAGTAAATAAAGACATTTTTGCACATATAAAGTTCCAGGGATTTTCTACTATCTAGGGACTTGTACAACAGATATTAGAAAAATGCAAGCATGCAACTGCCATGAACTTGTAAATAAAAATCATTGGGCAAAGGCAATAGTCAGGATCAAACAGGAAATAAATCTCCTGCGACATGTTCTACATGGGGGCTGCCCTTGAAAACCACCCAAAAGGCAGGAGAGGCATTCACAGCCAGTTTGATTCTGGGTGTGATTCAAGATGCTGGCTATTACCTACAAATCACTACATGACATACAGTCTGGTTACTTGAGGAACTACTTATCTCCCATAGTATCTGCTTGGCCAATTTGATCCAGAAGTGTTGTCATGTTCCAGATTTGTTCAGTAAACAATGTATTTTTATTTTATTTTTATTTATTTACAACCAGCCTATATTATTTTCATAAATCATTCAAAAATAAATATGCTGTGAACTTACCTAATAGTCCTTGGTACTCCTATTTCCCCCACAATAATAATCTTGTGAGGTGGGTTGGGCTGAGAGAGAGTGACTGCCAAAGTCATCTAACTGACTTTCGTGTCTAAAGCGGGACAAGAAATCAATATCAGCTGATTTGTTGCCTTGGTGCCTTAACCGCTAGATCAGGGGTGTCAAACTCATGATGAAACGTTGTCATGTGACATATCACAACTTTTTCCCCCTTCACTAAACCGGGGGTGGAGGTGGCCAGTGCGTGACACATCCGGTCTGTGGGCCATGAGTTTGACACCACTGTGCTAGACCAAACTGGCTCTCAATGTCAGATCCCTCAAAGTGTGCTTTCTCAGTAGAATTCTCTGTCCTTGTGGGACAGAGGCCTAGATGGTCCTAATTTGCCTGTGTTTTGAAGGACTTTGAAAACCTCTTTTGTTGAGGCCTTTATCAAGAGTGACTAAAGGTCCCTTTAAGTTGTATGTTTTTGCTCCTGTCCAGATTGCTGTCTTTTGTTGCTGTTCTTTTCATTATTACATTGTTTTCTTTCTTTTAATGTTTACTTGTGAGCTACCCAGTGTTGTTAGAATTTGGACTATATCAATATGTAATTAACATCAACAATCGATGAGGAAGAGTAAGTCAGAACTCCTGAAGGACCAAGCAGAGTTTTAGGGCCAACAGTCTTTATACTTTATATAAATGACCTTTGCGATCATATTAAAAGCAACTGTGTTCTCTTCGCTGATGATGTAAAACTATTCAACACCACTGACAATGCTGCTACACTTCAAAAAGACCTTGACTATGTGTCAGAATGGTCAAACAATTGGAACTCCAAATCTCAACCAACAAATGCTCTGTCTTACAAATCGGCCAAAAAAATCAGAACATAAAATACAAACTAGATGGTCATGACCTTGTAGACGATCCTCACTCTGTTAAGGACCTTGGAGTACTCATATCTAATGATCTAAGTGCTAGAGCCCACTGTAACAACATTGCCAAAAAAGCATTAAGAGTGGTTAACCTAATCTTGCTTAACTTCTTCTCTGGTAATATTGTACTTTTAACTAGAGGATATAAAACATTTTCTAGACCAATTCTCGAATACAGTTCATCTGTCTGGAACCCGCACTACATATTGGACATTAATACAATTGAGAATGCCCAGAGATATTTCACAAGAAGAATCCTCCACTCCTCTGTTTGCAACAGAATACATTATGCCACCAGACTTGAAATTCTGGTCTTAGACAACTTAGAACTACGCCGCCTTCGGTCTGACCTAAGTGTAGTTCATAAAATTATCTGCTGCAACGTCCTACCTGTCAACGACTACTTCAGCTTCAACCACAACAATACACGAGCACACAATAGATACAAACTTAATGTAAACCGCCCCAAACATGATTGCAGAAAATACAACTTCAGCAACAGAGTGGTCAATGCCTGGAATGCACTACTGGACTCTGTGGTTTCCTCCCTAAACCTCCAAAACTTTAATCTTAGACTGTCTACCGTTGACCTCACCCCATTCCAAAGAGGTCTGTAAGGGGCGTGCATAAGCGCATCAACGTGCCTAACATCCCTGTCCTAATGTCCCCATATAGTCGTAACCAATTTATAATGTATTCATAACCCTGTTTATACATTTTATGTATTCACAATCATGTTTATACTTTTTCTGTAATCTTATATATGCTTGACAAAATAAAATAAATAAAATAAATAAAAATAAACAATCGAATAACAGCTAAGGATTCAGGAATATTTCAATATTTTAAAGGATCTCATGATTCAAGCAAATCTCAAATGCAGCAATAAGCCCTCTTATACTTTCTCTTGTCCAGAGTATCCAATGATATTGTGAGTGGACACAATCACACCAGGTTTGGATATGCTCCACTGAAAAGCTACCATTTGCAGTTCAGGGGAGAAATCAAATTAGATCACATTCACATTATATGTAGGTGCAAATTTACTTCCCACCATTCATTGCTGTTAACCCCAGAGAAGAATTAATACAAGCACCCAATAATAAAAGGTATTACATTTGTTTTCTTTTTTAGCTAAGGAATAGAATAGAATAAACTATTCACAAATCCTTTAGCTATGTTGGAATCTCAATATTCAGATTTGTCATCCAATGTACTCATTGTCCATATTGGTTTATGGCAGGGGTGCCAAACTAGCGGCCTGCAGGCTGGATGCATTACACACACAGGCCACACCCACCCCAGCTCCGCAAAGGGGAAAAAACATTGCGATACATCACATGATGGCAATGTGACGGCACAAGTCTGACACTCGTGGTTTATGGGCATATCCCCATTCTGGGAATGTGTTCTCCTAAACAGAGGTAGAGGAGAGAAAACACAATTGGGAAAAAGGAGGGAGTCAATTTTTTTCTAGTTTCTTCAGGAAGGACCCTTTCAAAGGGGCTTCACATCTTTAATTTCATCTGGAAAACAAGTGGTTGGAGAAGGCAGCTATAAATATGCCAGTGGAATGATCCCAGAATCTACAAGTACAGCACATGGAGGCCAGCTTTAACCATTATATACTTTGCCTTTAACGATCAGCTGGTTGTTTTACTAGGATTTATTTGCCGACTCAGATTTTGATTTTAAGAGCCTTGCAGTATAATATAGTACAAGAATGCTAAATAAGAGAAAAAAATCAATAACTGCCATATCAAAATACATAATACGATATCAGTGTCAATATCATCATCATCATCATTGGCTGACTGTGCAACAAACCATAATAGTAATAATAATAAATCAACAGTATCATGTGAGTCACTAGATAATACAATCACAGCACAGAAAATAACATTAACATTAATTTCCCAGAGGCCTTGTGGAAAAGCAGTGTTTCCCTACCTCATCCCATTTATTCATTAAAGGTAAATATTTTCTGCAAAGATCTCAAGATTTTGATAAAGTCCAAAAAGCTTCATAGGATCAGACTTAGTTAAAGATGAAAGAAAGAAAGAAAGAAAGAAAGAAAGAAAGAAAGGAAGGAAGGAAGGAAGGAAGGAAGGAAGGAAGGAAGGAAGGAAGGAAGGAAGGAAGGAAGGAAGGAAGGAAGGAAAAAAGAAAGAAAGGAAGGAAGGAAGGAAGGAAGGAAGGAAGGAAGGAAGGAAGGAAGGAAGGAAAAAATAAATAAACAAAGAAAGAAAGAAAGAAAGAAAGAAAGAAAGAAAGAAAGAAAGAAAGAAAGAAAGAAAGAAAGAAAGAAAGATAAAATCTTCTAGACAATTCTTCAGGTGAAGACCAGCCTGAGAGTTTGAAAATACATCAGAGAAGAAAACAACAGCATATTTGCTTCCAAAAGCATATGGTGCAAGTCGCCAGGTGCTAAGCATAACTTGAGGAAATGTTCATGTTATTCACTGTTTATTTTTTTTTAAGTGCACTGTTATCTATTTTGACAATAACAGCTGCCATCATAAGTGAACAAACAGAGAAGTCCCCTGAAACAAGGAGGAGTTAATTTTAATTTTACAAGAAATACAATGGTATAGAACTGGTTCCCATACAGTATGATAGTAGAGAGGAGGTCCCATAACTTCTTTTCACAGTGCATTTCCTTTGGCTCTTTTAATCATGGTCAAGAATTTCCCCAGGTCAGTATGTTTTAAACTAAAGCAAGCCCTGTTTTCTTCTCATCATACAGTTTTACTTTAGTAAAGTGTATCCATAACTTCTTATACACCATCAAAGCTGACAACAGCAAGAGCATAGAACAACTCAAAGAAGTAGTGCAAGATCAGAAGACATAGAGCAGCGGTTCTCAACCTGGGGGTCGCGACAGAGGTCGGGAGACTTCGCCCAGACACCGCCATTGGGTTCTTTTACCCTCTACGCATGCGCAGAATGCTTTGTGCATGCGCAGAGGGTAAAAGAACCCAAGTGGCGGTGGTGGGGCGTGGGTCGCGGTGGCGGGCGCGGGGCGGGGCGGGGGGCGCGGCATTAGGAAGGTTGAGAACCACTGATGTAGAGAGACATGGCCCATAGAATCTCCAAGAGTAAGACACATCATCATCATCATCATCATCTTCATCTTCATCTTATAATATGCAGATAATATCTTTTCTCATTGTTGAAATAACATGATAGATGGAAATGGCTGGAAAGATTTATTTATTTATTTTATTTATTTTGTGAGATTTTATATACCGCCTCACAGTGCAAGCACTCTCTAAGGGGTTTACACCAGTAAGCAATGTATATTTATATTGCCCCCAACAATCTGGGTCCTCATTTTACCTACCTCGGAAGGATGGAAGGCTGAGTCAACCTTGAGCCGGTGAGATTTGAACCGCTGACCTGCGGATCAGTGTCAGCTAAAGTGGCCTGCAGTACCTGCCTCTAACCGCTGCGCCACCTCGGCTCTTATAAGATCACATTGGTTTGGGCCAGTGTGCCTTTGCATCTTTTAATTATGAATCCATTGTGATCTGTCTCTTTAATCTGTATTTAAATCCTAATTTTAATTTGCATTTCGGTCTTTTCATTGAAAGTTCAAGGTAGCATATCTGTTAAGTGTGATCATTGCTAAGTATACCACTACAACAAAATCCTTGAAGCTGGGTGAAACATTTAATGGCAGTGGTACAATATCTCCCAATAAAGTAAGTAGATGTATAAATGGTTCAATGCATATTTTTGGAGCATTTTCTCATACAATATTTATTTTTCTCTAAAGAAATCTTAGAAAATCAAGGAGAATCTCAATTAAAAAAAATTGATGTTTCTAGAAAGATTTTTAACAGTTTCTAATGGGTTGATTAATCAAATTCTTCAAACATCTGATCACTCTATTAAAAATATGATAATTAATGAACAATGATGTGAAACATTTTTCTCTCTTGCATGGATTTTTGGTGTGGTTTCTGTATTGTCCATATTTGTGAAAATAATGAGTCGTAGAAGAAAATTAGTTTCTACAGCATGCTATGTATGTAACCATATATAGTTTTTATTTATTTACTCATATTTGTACCTCACCCATCTCACCTAGTGACTCCTAGTTCCTAAATCTTTTGCAAATTCTTGTGCTATGTAAGTTTTTCAGACCATTTTTAAAATATCTCTTCCTTTGTCCTTCCTATATCAAGATACAATTAATTTACATAAGATATTGTGGCTTGCTTGCTGTGAATCCATCAGCACAATTCTGACCTCTAGTGAAGAAAATAAATACATTTCAAAATGTGATGCAATAGTTGGTATTGCAGAAACACTCCTCAAGTGTAGGATCACATCACACTGATACACCACTCATCCCTGTTTTTGAACAATTTCCCTGCTCGTGTTTTTTTTTTTTTTTTTTGCTTTTGCACATGCTTAAACATACTAGTTACATACTATTGGCCTTCTGAGCTTTTCCATCTTCCTACTGTGTCCAAACCTTGAAGTGTCACAAAATGCAGTCCATTAATTTATGACAGACCACTAGTAATTTATGACAGACCACTAGTAGTTTGATAAATTGTAGATCTGTTTGAAGTTTTAATTCGGAGATTTAATTTGAAAGCAATTTTATTCGGTACTCAAACTGATTTTTCATACTAGGTTAACAATTCAGACCATATAGCTGAATTTAATCAGATGTCTTTCTATTATTTTCAAATTAAATGGATAAATCAAATCAAATTACTGCAGTTGAGACCTATTTTGGCAACTGATTCCAATCAAATTCAGTTGATGTTTTAAATCAGCATGCACATAGCATGCCCCAAATAACCTGTTTGTATGAGGTGCTTCTGGGACTAGTTTTACAAAAGCACAACAGGTCATATAATAGGCATGTGTTGTAGAATGAACAACCAGTTTGGTGGTAGACAAGTCATGCATATTCACTTTCAATGTGGGAAGAAAAGAAATTTGGAATGATTTTGGTTGCCAGATAGCTGGCCTTTTCATATTAAACTGTTCTAGCAGTTTGAAGCTTAATTTAAATCAGAAAAACAAACTTACACATGAGTTCCTGACTGTGCCAACTGAAAATGTTAGCCAACAAATTAAGTCTCCATCTGAAAAAGTGATCTGGGAATTGGGTAGGAACACAAACTCTGAGGGATCAGATCCACAATTTGAACATGCTCTTAGAATTTGCGTTATTCCTCTATAGCCAGATTTTTCTCTTCTCAGTTTCAACAGGTGTGCAAAATATGCTTCTTCATGTGGAAGGAAGATTAAGCTTTAGTTGCATCTAATTATATTGCTGCCATGTACTACTCCATGTGGGACTGCTCTTGAAAAATGTTGGACATTACAACTACTGCTAAACCTGATGACCATATCAAAACACAATGCCATTCTTGGACAACTGCACCAGCTTCTGGTTTATTTACAAGATAGAATATTCTGTTCAGTTTTATGAGTTTAGAAAGAAAGCATTCTAACAATGAGGAAAGTTAAAGCGACGAGCCACTGAATGCCCCTGGTTCATCCGGCATGCTCAATTCTTCCTCCTCCTTCTGGTCTGTATATGGCAGGGGTCAGCAACCCATGGCTCTGGAGCCGCATGTGGATCTTCCATCCTTCTGCTGTGGCTCCCTGTCGCCGGTCGGCTCCACAATTGATAGGGCTTTTGGTTAAGACAGGTAGAGGAAAAAGGATGCTGTGCTAGGAGGAGACTCTATGGTGGGGGAACCGGACTTCTGTTCAGCTCCAGAATTGAACGGGGGGCTTCGGTTAGGACATTTGTGGCTTTTTGAGTGTTTAAGGTTGCTGACCCCTGGTATATGGTTACCACACTGGCTCTAAGCAATCTAGTCTGAGCTGTAATAATGCTTATATATTAAATTCTAACATTTTGTTCTGGCCCCTGGAGAATTCTCTCTCAATGGGAACACTTTAGAGATAACTTTACCAATTCTCTTTGGTTTGGCCCCCTTGCTAAGTAATGGTTTAATAGGGGAAATGCCTGCAGGCAATTTGTTCAATGAAAGTCTTTTTCCCAGCACATCCCTAGGTGTCATAAGGTATCATGATTATAGTGGAAAAGTGACCCTATCCAATGCCTTTTGATCTTAGTCTCATTTTGGTTAGAAGAATCAATCACTTTGATTGCACATGACTCAATTGCTTCCTGACTCCAAGTGCTGTTGGAGATTTCTGATGAATGTGTTTGAAACACAGAGTGTGCACTTTAAATGTCTGCACACAGTACACATTGGGAGGGCATGTATGACTGTTGCCTTCTTTATAACTTTCAAGAAAGTCTAAACATTAGATCTATGACTAATTGTTCTATGACCATGTAAGAAGAGAAAAGAAATGCCCTTATTTTGTTTGGTCTTAAATGGGGTCTCTTTTAAGCCTCTGGGCTGCCTTTGGAGAAACTAAAATCAAGCCGATTAAAATGTAACATTGTGAACAATTTAAATCCGCCTCCAGATAATGAAGGTCAATACAGAGTTTTCAATAAAAGGACAGATTAGACATTTTGAACATAAATCCGGTTGATAATGAAATCTATAAACAGAAACCTCTTTGACGGTTGCATAATGCTGGAGCATGACATTTCCTGTCCAGCAGCTTCTAATTTTCTTGTAAATATTACTGCATTGCATTTATTTCTAAAAAGGTATTTAGTTCCATCAAACCAGAAGACATGCCTTAATAATGCCGCAATTAATCCCTCTTTATGATGCAAAGTTATAATAGGCTTTTAATCTGTTGAATTAAACTATCCACCCTGGTAAATCTCTTGGTACAATTAGAATTTGTTATATTTGTTAGAGAGGGAACTTTTTTTTTCTTTGTAAGCCACGTTTTAATAAACATATGACAATTTAATAAAACTGTTGATAAGAAAGGATACTGAAATATTCTAGAGTTTCTTCCAATATAATAGTTTATAATTTGGAATGGATTACAAAACAATTGATGGTTAAAGAAAAGCTATCTGTTATAATCTAAAAGTATTGGGAGAGCTCAACTGAGATTTGGTTTATAGGGCAAAGACATGCACCTAAATTTGCTTAAATTAGAAGTATGATACCAGTAATGTCACCTTGAAAAGGGATGATGACAGTGCTCGCTTCGGCAGCACATATACTAAAATTGGAACGATACAGAGAAGATTAGAAAAGGGATGATGACATTGTGTATATGTCATAAATACCTATTATGCAGGGGCGGGTTCCTCTTTCCTTCTGCTACCGGTGTGCATCGCGACGTTATGTGCGCGCACGCGTGCCCTCTCACGTGATTTTGGCTCTCTACACATGCGCAGAAGGACAATTTCACTTCCACACATGCGCAGAGAGTAAAAAACTGCGAAAAATTCCAAACAAAGATGGCGGTGCGCACGGACCAGCAAAGAAAGCACCGGAGCCGTTGCGCAATCAGCAGGCACCTACCGGAATGGTGGAATGGACCGCACCGGTTGGAACCCACCACTGCTATTATGAGACAGTAGCTCAAGAAAAATAGAACTACATTGCATGTTAGTCAATTTTGTTAGTCAAAAATTTCTCTCCTTCCTATACCACTTTTGTAAGTCTACTAAAAACCTGAGTCAACACTACTGTTGAATAGTGATTTGATTATTGTGTTAGAATGTTGTTATAGAACACAGATGGGCAAACAGTTGATTGCAGGCCACATGTGGCTTCTTTTTACAGTCCCCCAAGTTCTATCTGGCTTTACATTAGCAATAGAATATTCTGCTGTTTTAAGAATTAATTCAATTTTTAAGCCTTAAATTTTTTATTACTGAGTGTTTATCCTGTTTCAGTATTACGATCCCTGAAAGGATAATGATGCCTGTGTCATATACACACAGAAGATGGTAATTTCATTGGAACCTTAAATCAGTTTCTACCTAAGTCTATTTCTCAACAATGGGCTGTTTGATTGTCATTCAACCCACATTTGGATTGCCATGCTACCATTTCATCCAGAGCTGGCAGGAAATTGTGCCACACTAAATCTTGTTCCACAGCATGTCCTTACTGCTTACTGGCAATGGATCTATACTACATTGAATTAATATGTAACATTCTATACAACTTTAACACACAACTTTCTGAGGGCCATAACTGATGTTTCCCTCTGTTTCTAGCCCCACCCAATCTCATGCAGTACATGAAATACATCTTCCACTTGAATGCTATACTTACTTCACGCACTGCAATATTTTTTTCTTGATATTTTTTTTGTTGTACCATTAACTTGATAAGCTTTTTAAAATTATTCATTGAAACTATGGGTTGACAATTGACTGTTTGATGCATTGATCATAACATAGCGGCAAGATGGCTGGGAGGGGAAATATATCATTTAACTGCAACCTATTAGTTCTCCAGATGCACGTAGCAGCCAGTAGATAAGTAGTGCTGAAAATTGGGGATTTGATAAAGGATTGTTATAATAAGAGAGCTATGCTAGTCTATGGTAGCCAAAAATCATAACCTTTTTCAAAAATTATTACAGTCCAAAAGCTTTTACTGTATGATAAAACAAGCTGTAGCTAATGAAAATGTATGCCTTTTAATAATGTTTATTAATTGGAAAAGGTGCTACCCAATTCTTCCTGATTGAGACTGTAGCAGTCAGTGTGGGAACTATAAACCCTAAAAATATAATGTGAGGAGAGGATGTGAGGCTTCCCTAAAATCAGTAGCCACTGTTAAGGGAATGAAGGCGAATATATGTGTCCCAGAATAATGTTGCAGGATCCAATCTGGGTCGGTTATCGGGACCAGAGCAGGGGTGGATTCCTACCAGTGTGGTCCACTCTGTCATTCTGGTAGCGGCCCACCGATTGCACAATTTGCACATGACGGCTCCGGTACCGTCTTCACCAATCTGTCAAGTGGCGTCATATTTTTTCAAATTTTTGGCCTTTTTTTGCTTCCTGCGCATGCACAGAAGCAAAATCTCGTGAGGAGATGTGTACATGTGCAAAATTTTGGTGATTTTTTGCTTCCACGCATGCGTGGAAGCAAAAAATCACCAAAATTGCACGCATGCGCGTCGTCTCACGAGATTTCAGTGATTTTTTGCTTCCTGAGTATGCATGGAAGCAAAATCTCACGAGGGGACGTGCGTGCATAGCGAGCGTGCGCGCATGAAATGTGATGATGTGCGCGCAACGCACCGATAGGCAAGTAAGAGGAACCCACCCGTGGACCAGAGGTTTTGTCTTCTGAGCTTTCAGACTCATGCTGGAGCCCATCCTCATAGTACTTCTCTGTGTGAAGAGAAGCCCATCCTCAGGGAACACAGAGAAGCTACAGCACAAGTCCAAAAGCTCAGAAGACAAAACCTTTGATCCTCGTGACCGACTCAGATTGGATCTTGCAACCTTTAAGGGAATATTATGCCAAGTAAACTACATATTACAAAACAAAGTTCTTTCAACTGTACTTTCAAATACAGGTAATTCTTGACTTTGTTTGTTTGTTTAGGAACTGTTCAAAGTTATACTGGAACTATTCGAGGACTATTTATGATCTGCATTTGCACTCTAGCAGTTGGGCCCTCCCCACATTCATGTGACCAAATTTCAGTCACCCAGCAGCTGCATTTGCAGCATCCCATGGTCACATTGACCTCATTTTGTAATGGTTTTGCTGAAAACTGGCATTGGTTCACTCAATGACTGTAGATTCGCTTCATGATTGTAGTGCCTACTTTACAAGTGCTGCATTAACTTAATGACTGCAACAAAAATGGTTGTGAAATAAAATTGGTCATGTCAGGAACATGTGTTATGACTGTCACAACTTAGGACCTTGATGAGCAGGTTCAATTAAGGTTGCAAATCAAGGAATACCTGTACATGCTAAACATGGTCACTAGATTCTGCGTAGCAGCACTGGGGATTCATCAGAAACACATGATTAATCCACCAAAGCTATTTCACACAACTAATGTAGCAAACCCTTTTGCATTACTACTTTTTTGCATTTTGGCATTTAATGACTATGGGCCTCACGGTTTAAGGATTCATATTATAGTATAGTTAGGCCATGTGGAAACTGACAGATTAGATGCCAAATTGTTATTTTAATACAGATTTTGTCTGCTATTTATTATTTTATTCTAGAATTTTTAATTGGATATTCCTTGAGTGTTTTTATTTGTTCTGGTATCTGTTATTTGACTGTAATAAACTTGATTTGATTTGATTTGAAGCTAAACATGGTTTGGTTGGTTGGTTGGTCAATTAATCAACCAATCCACTTTATAAACAAAAAAGCAGGAGATGAAGAAGCTGGACCTCCGGTTTTCTTAAAGTAAAAAAAGAAAAAGAAAGGGAAAAAAAGACTGAGTTGCAGGTAAAAAGGTTGGGGACCTTACCAAAAAGGGGAAACCAGCCAAATTGGAGCCAAAATATTTTGGCATGGAGCAATTGGAGCCTGTCATTTCAAACCACGTCACCAATGCACATCAATTTCCCCTACATTGCTTCACAGAGCAGATTCAGGCAGGATATTAAAGAAAAGATTACTCTCAGAGTGTAACACTTTAGAGCAGTGTTTTTCAATCTTGGCAGCTTTAAACTGTGTGGAATTCAACTCCCAGAATTCCCCAGCCAGTCATGTTTTCTCAGCTATGGGAGAACACTGAGATTCAGATGGGGATCTGTGAACTTATGATTGGAACTCAGTATATGATTATGAAGGGCCAAGGAGGCTTTATGGATTTGGATTTAAATATCTAGCACTGTGTCATAATCATAGTTTCATGAGGAAGAGTTATCCTATTTTCTTTCTAGTGCTATCATTAGGAATTAACTGGAGCTACTTTTTTTAAAAAAAAATGCCAAAATTATTATTATTTTTTAAAAATAGACATGCTTGCCTTCAGAGTCAGAATTCTCTAAAAATAAATAGTGATAGCTCCAGCTGTTTAATTTAGTAAAAAAAAACCTGGTTATAGCAACTTCAATGATGTGCAATATGTACAACTCGTGGGGGGGGGAGTATTGAAAGTCAATTCATAAATATAGTAAAAAAAATTGAGAAGCCTCATAAAAAATAAATAAATGAAGAACCATCATGTATCTTCAGATTTTTGCAAAGGACTACAAGATCAAAACATTATAGCAATAACAATAGCCCTTAGACTTATATACCGCTTCATAGTGCTTTACACTCCTCTCTAAGCATTTTACAGATCGAACTATTGGCAGTGGGCAGAGTTAGCCTGCAATACTGCATTCCAATCACTGTGTCATCACTGCTCCTATACTATTATTATATACTATTTCAATTCCTTAATTCATTGGAAAATTTGTATGCCACTGTCAAAGTTATGCTTTTCTGGAAAGGCCTACAATCTACCAAAATCAAAGGTAAAAACATTGGTTTTAATAGCAATAGCACTTAGACTTATATACCACTTTACACTGCTTTACAGCCCTCTCTAAGCAGTCAGCATATTGCCCCCAACAATCTGGGTCCTCATTTTACCCACCTTGGAAGGATGGAAGGCTGAGTCAACCTTGAGCCTGGTGAGATTTTGAACTGCCAAATTGCAGGCAACTGGCAGTCAGCAGAAGTAGCCTGCAGTACTACACTCTAACCACTGTGCCACTAAAAACAGCAGCCAGAATACTTAAAAATGTCTAGGCGGCATATACTGTACATTTAGATACATTTAACATTTAGATATAGATTAAAAGGCTTGAAAAGGAGCTCAACTGATAAATCATTTCCCAAAGATGGGGCCACTGCTGAGAAAGCTTTTTCTCATATTTACTGAAATAGTCCTTTTTGTTGATGCATACATAAGCCAAGCCTCATTTGTTGTCTCAAGCTGCTGACTCTGAATATTCTGATTTTTTTTTTTTTTGTAAACTAGAAATCCCAAAGTGCCCCATTATGTGGCATCTTCTTTCCTAGTCACTTTGATTGCCTTTTTCACATTTTTTTTCAGAAGGGTTAAGATACAACTTCTCCTGATGTGCTTTGACAGTAAAGGATGTGAGCTTGTGTATTCTTCATTTGCAAAAGAGTAAGATATTTGACAATATTTTCAATAGGACTGGCACATCGTTGTTGTTGTTTTAAAATAGGGATTCTTTTTAATATTATCAAAATAGCCAGCCGCCTACCCTAAAATTGTGCTGAATCAAAAATTATTATTTTTGATGCAATGATGCCCTTTTGCATTACTGAACTGCATTTTCATGTTTGAAATAATAGGCTTCTTTGCTTCTGGATTTTTATTGCAAGGGAGTTATGATCACAACGGCCCTGCTGTTATGCTTGTTCTGATTCAAATGTGTGAAATTAATTTTCAGATGCAACTGGCAGCCAAGTTTTAAATTCACAGAAACAAACCTGGTGACTGTCAAAGAGTTGACAGTAATTTTCTTGTGTTCTCTTGCATAGCAATATCTCTGCTAGGCTTGGAAGAGGCTGTTATCAATAAATTGTTTTTTTTTTAAATAAACAGCCTTTCTCTCACCTTCATAGAAACAGTGATGGAATTAGGTTTGAAGTAGGAACAAGCACAGTGATGTGGAAACCAAATTAGACAGTATCTTTGACATAAAATGGAAAATTATTCAAAATCATGTGGTTACAATTAGAAACATTAGAGTGGTTGGGAGGCTAATTCAGATATGTCAAATCTTGTCATGTCTAGATAATCAGACAGGAAATGGGGAGACTTTGGATCAAATCCCTACTTAGACATGAGGCTTGCTCAATGACCTTGGCTCATTACTCAGTCTCAGTCTAATTTCTTTTGTCAGATTATTGTGCGATTGAAAATGGAGTTTGGAAATAGGCAAATTTTAGTAGAGTACCTGAGAGGAAAGATGGAATTTCATTGAATTAAGCATAATATTTTGCTAAACATTTCATAACCAATCTGCTGCACTGGTTGTGATTTCTAGGTTTTCCAGTTTCTGTTTTCTGATTAAACCTTACTGCTAATTACTTAATCTGCACTTGATTGATGTATATAGGTGAAAGAAGATCATTTACTGTTTTCCAGCCAAAGAATTCCAAATTCCAAACTGATCAAGTGGCTGCTGCCATGGGGTGGGGTGTGTGTATGGGATGAACCTAATGGGTTTTAACGTAATGGATTTTTAAATGTTGTAAGCTACGCAGCTTACAAATATAAATTTGTTTAATAAATAATAAATACATAAAAATGTTTTTCATGAACAGTCCAGCAAGCACACAGATGAAACAAGGCAAACATATTAAAAATGCACACTTTCACAGAATTAATTCCAAAAAAGACACTTGTTTAGCACATGTCCATACATTCAGCAATTGAACCTAAGAAAAGCATGACACAGAAGGAAAAGGAGATTGGTAGGAAAAAGAAATATGGGAAATTGGTCTTTAGCTTCCAATGTTGTAAGGTTCTTGTACTACACACACACACACACACACACACACACACACACCTACACACACACACACACACACACACACACACACACACGTAAAAATTAACAGAAACTAATGGAAAGTAGGTTCTTTCTTGTTTCTCACAAGGCTTTGTTAGATCACCATTAACAATTAATTGTACTTTTTCTGTAGTACAAATTGATCTTACCCATTTTATAAAGTTCTTCCCAAAGTTTGTATCTTCCAAAGCTAGTCCAGTTCAAATTGTCAAAAGCCTTCTCTACATCTGAGAAAAACAGTGAAACTTGCTTTTCATTAAGTTGCTCCTAATATTCCAGAATGTCCCATACACTATTATATTGTCCCTTAACTCTTTTAGGTAAAAAAAATCCACATTGATCCCATATGAATGAATTCTTACAAAATTATTTTCAGCCTATCAGCCAAAATCTTTGTAAACAACTTGTAGTCATTATTCAATAATGATATTGGCCTATAGTTTCTTGTCAAAATAAAAACTAGTCCTTCTTTAGGTGTTAATTCTATAGGGGTCTCCTTCCAACTGTCTGGCATCTTTCCTCCTATAAAATAGAATTAATTGTAACTTGAAAAGGTTATAAAAGTTCATCCTCATAGCATTTATAATAAGAATCTGATAATCTGTCTCGTCCAGGAACCTTTCTTGGTTTAATCTTTTTTACAGCTTCACAAAGTTATTATTATAGGTCCACTCATAATCTGTTCTTCTGTAATGCTCAATAAATATTGTTTTAAGTTTTCATCTATTTTTCTCTAGAGAAATGTCTTGTCCTTTATACAAATTGGAATAAGATTGATGAAATGCTTTTTGCATAGCCACATTATCCATTAATACAGTATCTCGCTCTTGTACTTACAGTATCATTTTCTTTTCTTTTTCTAATTTATCTGCCAACCTTTTCCCTAGTTTGATTGAAAACTCATATTAGATTTAGATAGTTCATTTTTATTTCAATTTCTCTTACTGTTAACATTGATAGTGTCAGGTCTGGAAGCCATCTTTTGCATTGGGCCTTCAGGCCTGCCGCATTTAATGCTGTGAGAAAATGGGAGGGAGGATTATATGGAGTATGGGAGATATATACCGTATTTTTCGGAGTATAAGACGCACCTTTTTACCCCAAAAAAGAGGGTGAAAACTTGGGTGCGTCTTATACACCGAATGTAGCCCCACCCACCCAGCCACCCCCACCCTTTGGCCTCTGTCTTCCAGCAATTTACCTGCTTGCAGGAAAGAGGGAAGAGCCTGTAAAGCCAAGCAAGTCAGTAGCAGTTTCCCGACGAACAGCTGATTAGGTTTGCCACATGGAAAAATGAAAGTGAAACTAATTGCAAAGAGGCAAATAGCTGGAAGAGACACACAGATTTTTATTTTCTGCTGAAGCCAGCTTTCTTAGCTTTGCTTGCTGTGGGATTCTGGGAGTTGAAGTCCACAAGTCTTAAAGTTGCCAAGGTTGGAGATCCCTGTAAATCTAGACAACTTAACAAAATAAAGAAGCTTTTTAAAATAAATGCTTGCTCTGAAGAGGTCCAGTGCTATTGTATCTTCTTTTAAAAAATAGAGAATAATGTATGCTTTCAGAATTTTTTATTAATTTTAACAGCTCTATATAAGTATGGTCTGAAATGTAACAGTGTCCTGTTTAGTATTAGAGTTTAGTTACCTTGGAGTAGATCTATTTAAATAATCGGGAGGAGTTAGTGTGACTACATTTAAGAAAACTTTCTGGCATAATGTACATTTCTCCAATTCTTTGCTATTTCTATGGGTCAGGAACACATGCACAGAAATACACAGCAAACAGTGTATATTATCTGTGCTGTTTGCTGTTTGGCAAATTGCTTGGAGGCAGAGGCCTTTTTCCCTTGTTTTCCTCCCCCAAAATTAAGGTGTGTCTTATACTTCGGTGCATCTTATACTCCGAAAAATACGGTAGTCATAATAACATTCCTTTCTCAGAGAGTCAAGGACATCTTGCCCTGCACTGCACCTGGAGGGGTATGACTGGGAGGAATCTCCACTTGGGACGGTGCCTGATTGGGCTATGTGATGGACATGCGGGTGCTGGGCAGGGGCTTGGATTTTCATTTGGGTGGGGAAAACATGGAGGCTTTCAGATTCGGGTTTTCCCAGATGTGCCAATATGGCATCTCTAATAAAATGGAACTTTGAGGAACTTCAAGCCTTGGAGTCATCTTTCGTTGGGGGTTTTACTTGGAACCCTGACAGATAGCTGTTATTGTAAAATCTTAATTTGTTAGGAAATACTCATCTTCTCTGGAAATTTCTTTGAAATATTATATTTCTAATGTAATACAGATATAAGGAAATGAGGCCTTATTAGTCTTAAAAAAAAACCCGCAAAAAAACATGACCAGCTACAGTTACCGCCATTCAAAAAGTGAATGACCCAAACGTAGCTGGTTTCTTAACTTGGCTGATGGTTCATCTTTTTTTCCCCTGATCTCGCCCTTTTTTAAAGTTGTTGGGAGAGCAGCGGGATTATAGATAAGGAAAAAGCCAAGCCAAGTTTCAAAAAGCTGCAGGTGGCCTTGCTTATCTACTCACAGAGATACATATTTATGTGAAAAAATCCTGCAGCTAATTGTAAAAGAAATTTAAAGCTGCTCCAATTGGAAATAGTGCAAGGAGAAAAAAAATAGCAGTCATTTAGACCATCAAGTCTGTTTCCCCTTAATCTGATGGTCTTTTAAAAGCTATGAATCAATGTCCCAAAGGAGCAGGGAGTAATATGTGGTGCTATGTAGAGACCCTAGAATGTTATTTGTAGCATGTCACGTCTGCCTTGAGGTTATCAAAACAAATGACCCATCTAGGTTCTAGTAATCATACTTTTAGAGATTTGTCTTAGCTGATTTCTGTCTAAGAAAGAAAGAAAAAAGGAACCTAAATTGTGAGTCCAATTTCAGGCCTCCCTATTACAATTTCAGTCCTTTCAACCTCTATGTTGTTATCGCATTCTACACACTAACAAATATCAAGCACTTGTAATAGTGTGTTTCTGCAATGTTTTGTTGCAATAACTGAGTGGCAGAAGCATTGTTAAATTGTTCAGTTTCTATGTAAAAAAAACGGAGCTGGAAGTTAAAGACTAAGGTTCTTGTTTCTGAGAAAGAATGAGCTACAATCAAGCTCCATGCAATTAGATAATAAATTGCAATTCCATTTACTGTAGACCAATCTGTATGTAATGACATGTGCAAAGGCTCTCCAGATTGAATTCCTTGTCCCTCCATGGAAATAGCAACAAATTGGAAGTCGTCTTGCATTATTTTCTTCTAGGATATTTTGTCTCTATTTCTCTAACACAGCGGTCGGCAACCTTAAAAACTCAAAGAGCCATTTGGACCCATTTCCCAGAGAAAACAAAACACCCGGAGCCACAAAACCTGGGTGGGCATGGCCAACTCAATGTCACACATTCCCACTGAGTCACTTGACCCCCCAGCCATGCCTACCCAGGTTTTGTGGCTCTATTTTTCTTTTCTATGAGAAACAGGTCTCTCTCTCACACTCACTCTCTGTCTCTCACTCTCTCTCTCTCTTCCATCTCTCTTTCTCCCTCTCCTCTCCTCATCTCTCTCTATCTCTCTCCCTTCCTCCCCACTCATCTCTCTCTCCCTCTCCGATCACACTCTTTCTCCCTCTCTCTCCCCTTCTCTCTCTCTACTGAGGAACGATCGCCACCCCTGGTGCAGGCTTTCCTTCGGGCAACCCTCCTCCCCCTCTCGTGACTCCCTGGCTGGCTGTGGTGAGGCCAGGAGGGTGCGCATGCATGGGGAGACCCTCCTTCTGGAAGTCGCGGAGCCACAGAGAAGCGAGAAACTTCCTTCTGGAAGCAAGAAGCCGCAGAGGGTGGGCAGCTTCTTGCTTGAGGAAGGTTATTGGACACGGCTTCTCTCCTTCCCTAAGGATCCAGCCATCGCCTTGCCATGTCCACCCCACCCTTACAGCTCTTAGGCCGAGCGGGGAGGGCATAAGCTCCAGCCCGAAGCGGCAGGAAGTGAAGGCTGCCTTACGTGTAAATGTGGCGCGAAGGCAGGTACAGGGCCGCTTTGCTCCTGCACTAAGGCTCCCACAACCCTCCTCCCCCTCCCCTCCTTCTCCTCTCATGCGGTGGGGGGGGCACGGCAAGGCAATGGCCAGATCCTTAGGGCAGGAGAGAAGCCGCATCCAAAGACCTCCTTAAGCGAGAAGCCGCCCGCCCTCTGTACCTTCTCACTTTCAGAAGGAAGGTTCTCGCAGCTCTGCAGCTTCCAGAAGGAGGGTCTCCCCACGCATGCGCAGCCTCCTGGCCCCTCCATATCCAGCCAAGGAGTCAGGGGAGGGGGAGGAGGGTCACCCAAAGGGAAGCCTGCAGTGTCTATGTTCCTTAACCAGCACCGGAGAATCAGCCCCGGCTGCTTCTCCATTCCCACCTTTGCCCTTACCTTCTCAGGCCAGATGAGGGAGGGGAAGGTGAGGCCAGTCAGTGATGGGACAGGGAGTCATAACAGGGGCACCAAAGAGCCACATGTGGCTCCAGAGCTGTGGGTTGCCGACCCCTGCTCTAACAAAGCAAAGTTCCTAGAGACTCACTTCAGTAGAAGCTCAAATATTCTTAAACTGAACTGTAACTTGAAAGATGTTTTTTTAATAAAATGATGTATCATTGGTATTTAACAACTGACAATGTATAAGGGTGTGTCATACAGATGTTGGGAATGTAATCAAACTCTGTGTACTTTTTATTATCTTTGGTGGACATGCAAGAAAGCTAAGAAATCTTGGAATTAGATTTGCATTTTGATTCAGAGAATTCTCAAATTAAATGTACAACTGAAACTAAAACTTTTAAGTTTGATGCACAAATAAATGGGGGGAAAAACCACTCATGGAACTTTGTTTTTAAAATAATAACTAACAAAATTTCTTTATGTGCAGAGGTGGAAGGGCCGTCAGTTTTCTACAATGGAAAAATGGAGGGTAAAGCTAATGGAGTTGTCAGAGATGGCAAAACTAACTGCCTGGATTAGAGGAAAGACTAGAAATTTGTTTCTTCTTGGAAACCATATTTGGACTATTTTCTAGAAACTAAAAAAATGAAATTTAAGGTTCGTATTTGATGACTAAAACCCTTTGAAACTCAATAAAGTTTTGTGGGAAAAAATAGATACATATTTGTAATGGCTGAGTTTAATTTTAATTTAATTTAATTTAATTAAAAGTTCTTATAAGACGCCCAATCCCGTAGGACTCAGGGCGGTGTACAACATAGATAAGAACAGTACAATAAAAGCAATAATAACATTTTTTTTAAAAAGGCGGAACATTATTTTAAAAAAACATTCAATCATGTGGGAATCTGATTTTCACCCCGCCTGCCGGAAGAGCCATGTTTTTACGGCTTTACGGAAGGCCATTAGAGTGGGGATAGTCCGGATCTCTGGTGGGAGTTGGTTCCAGAGGGACGGGGCTCCCACAGAGAAGGCTCTCCCTCGTGGCCCCACCAACCGACATTGTTTGGCCGATGGGACCCAGAGGAGGCCCACTCTGTGGGACCTAACTGGTCGTAGGGAGGTGTGTGGTAGGATGCAGTCCCAAAGGTAGCCTGGCCCTGAGCCATGTAGGGCTTTAAAGGTCAAAACCAACACCGTAAATTGCGACCGGAGACTAATAGGCAACCAATGCAGCTGGCAGAGAATAGGTGTCACGTGGGTGTATCTCGGCACACCCATCACAGCTCGCGCAGCTGCATTCTGTACCAATTACTGTCTCCGGATGCTCTTTGAGGGTAGCCCCATGTAGAGCGCATTACAGTAGTCTAGCCGTGAGGTGACAAGAACATGAGTGACTGTGAGCAAAGCCTCCCTCTCCAAGTAGGGTCGCAATTGGTGCACAAGATGGATCTGTGCAAAGGTCCCCCTAGCCACAGCTGAAAGATGTTGCTCCAATTTTAGTTTACACTAAGCACTCCTTTTAATGATAATTTCTTTTAGCCATATTTTGTTGAATGCGTTGCGAATGGCTGAGCATAAACAAAATGCTAAAACCAAACAGCCATTTTAATGACTTAGCATGATGACTTAGCATCATGAGTGAACCAAATCAATGTATTAAATCAGGAAGGAGAGGGGAGGGGAGAGGAGAAGAAGAGGAATGAAGGAAGGAAGGAAGGAAGGAAGGAAGGAAGGAAGGAAGGAAGGAAGGAAGGAAGGAAGGAAGGAAGGAAGGAAGGAAGGATTCTACTCAAGTAAATTTGTTCAGAGGATTATTTTATTTGGTTTAATTTGGGGCCTAGAATTTAAATATCTCCAGAGGCATTATGGAACTTCTTAAAGCTGTCACTTGTTTTTGCAAGAAAATATTGTCTTAATATTAGGATTTTATAGCTATGTTTTTATGCCACTTTATAACTTTGTGTCAGATGTGACTAGTCCCTGACAGCAGTAAAGTTATACAAGGAAAATCCTTCTTTCTCAGTCACACTGCAATAAATTGCTAAATGTAGATACATGGGAAGGATGCTAGTTTGGATAAAGTCATGGGCTTCTCTTTAAAGCTAGTCTTGTTTTGGAGACCCAGTTGATTGTCTAATGAGTCCTGAGTGCTGAGACTAATGAAAATGGAAGAGGTAATTATTTTGAAAAGTTCAGTCTACAGCAGTGTTTCTCAACCTTGGCAGTTTGAAGATGTGTGGACTTCAATTCCCAGAATTCCCCAGCCAGCAACGCTGGCTGGGGAATTCTGGGAGTTGAAGTCCACACATCTTCAAACTGCCAAGGTTGAGAAACACTGGTCTACAGTATTTGGGGAGGGGGGCATTGGCAGGGGAGTTGTTAAGGCTCCAGCTCCTCTCTGAATTATGTTCTTAAGTGGATAAAAATATGAAGCTTCAAAAGTAAGCATCAAGAGAGTTCCACAAGAGGTTAGAAGATGTGCTGGGTTTTTTTTTTCTTTTTTTCTTTGTTTTTTAAAGCAGGAATCATTTGACTAACTCTAAATCCATATATAATTTTCAAAATGCATCCATTGCCTTTTAATGCAATATGGGAACGAAGTCCAAGAAGCTGATAAAGCAGCTTCAGTAAATAAGCTCCTAAAGATAATCTGGACACTCTATGTGTGGGTGTGCATGTGTGTGATTGCTTACTTCTGATTATGTGTGGGGCTGCATTTTAGCAGTCAACCTGTAATATGGGATTTACTTCCCTTTTCAAAATCTCTTCAGTGATATTAAATCGTAAATATAATGATGTTCCCAAAGTTAGGATCTATCAGCACTATATCCTGCTGATATGTACAGTGCAATTCTCGATTGGATGGACAGATAAACAGATCAAGCTAAATCTTAGAGTGATGAGAAATCTCAGCTAAGAAGCTTGGTTTATCCTCTATAGATTTATTTTCTGACCTTTCATTTATTTTGCAATCATTTAACTGAGCTGGAACTAGGGGTCTTATTGACAAAACTATCTACAGATTTTTGCTTAGACTTTTTCATATAGGGAGGAGAAAACGAATTAGTGTGAAACAATTCCACAGCTACAGAATTGATTAACATAATTCTGGGTGGGTAGGTGTGACAGTCCATTCCTCTAAATTAAGGACGTGTTTAGCATGTGCAGACCAAAATCTACTTGAATCCACATACCAGAATGATTCATCCTGGATTTTTTAAAATGTATTTAAAAAATCCGTATTACCCCCACCTTACTGGCCTTCTGGAAAGCCGTTAAGACCTGGCTTTTCCGGCAGGCCTGGGGCCAATGATCCTTCGACAAGGTCTTTTTAGTTCGGCCCATGTATGTATGATTGAAAGATCTTTTTTGATATGGATTGTATTTTAATATGTTTTTAAATTGTTTTTCTTATTTGATTATATGTTTTTACTTGTTGTTAGCCGCCCAGAGTCCCCTGGGAGTTGGGCGGCATAGAAATTTTATTATTAAATTATATTAAATTAAATTCTTTTATTGCTTTTTAAAAAACAAAACACAAAGATACAAATACAAACTTTATCAAAGAAAGAAAAGATGTATAAAAAGTGCTTTTTTAAAATGAAAACTACAGCCAAGGAAAAAAAATATCATCAGAAAATAGTTTAGATCCGTGGTGGCGAACCTATGGCACGCGTGCCACAGGTGGCACGCGGAGCAATTTCGGCTGGCACGCCACAGGTCCGGCACATTCTACTTCCGGGTTTCTGGCGCGCATGCGCAGAGCTGCTAGAGCTACCCGAAGCAGAAGGAGGAGGGGCGGTTGCGCAGGCTGGGCGGCTCGCGTAACCGCTCCCTCCTCCTTCTGCTGCCAGCCTCATGTTCCTGCTTCTGCCCGGAGTGCCAGGCTTGGAGCAGAAGGAGGAGGGGGCAGTTGCGCGAGCCGCCCAGCCTGCGCAACCGCCCCCTTCTCCTGCTCCAAGCCTCGCACTCCGGGCACCAGCCGGAACGTGAGGCTGACAGGAGAAGGAGGAGGGAGCGGTTACGCGAGCCGCCCAGCCTGCGCAACCACCCCTCCTCCTTCTCCTGCCAGCCTCACGTTCCGGCTGGTGCCCGGAGTGCGAGGCTTGGAGCAGGAGAAGGGGGCGGTTGCGCAAGCTGGCGGCTCGCATAACCGCTCCCTCCTCCTTCTCCTGCCAGCCTCACGTTCCGGCTGGTGCCCGGAGTGCGAGGCTTGGAGCAGGAGAAGGGGGCGGTTGCGCAAGCTGGGCGGCTCGCGTAACCGCTCCCTCCTCCTTCTCCTGTCAGCCTCACATTCCGGCTTGTGCCCAGAGTGCGAGGCTTGGAGCAGAAGAAGGGGGCAGTTGCGCAAGCTGGGCGGCTCGCGTAACCGCTCCCTCCTCCTTCTCCTGTCAGCCTCACGTTCCGGCTTGTGCCCGGAGTGCGAGGCTTGGAGCAGGAGAAGGGGGCGGTTGCGCAAGCTGGGCGGCTCGCGTAACCGCTCCCTCCTCCTTCTCCTGTCAGCCTCACGTTCCGGCTTGTGCCCGGAGTGCGAGGCTTGGAGCAGGAGAAGGGGGCGGTTGCGCAAGCTGGGCGGCTCGCGTAACCGCTCCCTCCTCCTTCTCCTGTCAGCCTCACGTTCCGGCTTGTGCCCGGAGTGCGAGGCTTGGAGCAGGAGAAGGGGGCGGTTGCGCAAGCTGGGCGGCTCGCGTAACCGCTCCCTCCTCCTTCTCCTGCCAGCCTCACGTTCCGGCTGGTGCCCGGAGTGCGAGGCTTGGAGCAGGAGAAGGGGGCGGTTGCGCAAGCTGGGCGGCTCGCGTAACCGCTCCCTCCTCCTTCTCCTGTCAGCCTCACATTCCGGCTTGTGCCCGGAGTGCGAGGCTTGGAGCAGGAGAAGGAGGAGGGGCGGTTGCGCAGGCTGGGCGGCTCGCGTAACCGCTCCCTCCTCCTTCTCCTGTCAGCCTCATGTTCCGGCTTGTGCCCGGAGTGCGAGGCTTGGAGCAGGAGAAGGGGGCGGTTGTGCAAGCTGGGCGGCTCGCGTAACCGCTCCCTCCTCCTTCTCCTGTCAGCCTCACGTTCTGGCTTGTGCCCGGAGTGCGAGGCTTGGAGCAGGAGAAGGGGGCGGTTGCGCAGGCTGGGCGGCTCGCGTAACCGCTCCCTCCTCCTTCTCCTGTCAGCCTCACGTTCTGGCTTGTGCCCGGAGTGCGAGGCTTGGAGCAGGAGGAGGAGGGGGCGGTTACACGTGCGCAGTAGATGTGCGCATGCGCGGTGCGGGCGCGTGCGTGGTGCAGGCGCGTGCATGTAGGTGTGGGTGCGCATGCGCAGGGGGGGTGCGCATTGCATTTTGGGTAGTGGCACGCGGGAGCGCTGGTGGGTGTGTGCGCGCCTATTTTTGGCACGCCGAGAGAAAAAGGTTCGCCACCGCTGGTTTAGATAGATGGCTGGCTGGCTAGATGGCTGGCTGGCTGGCTGGCTGGCTGGCTGGCTGGCTGGCTGGCTGGATGAGATAGATAGATAGATAGATAGATAGATAGATAGATAGATAGATAGATAGATAGATAGATAGATAGATAGATAGATAGATAGATAGATAGATAGATAGATAGATAGATAGATAGATAGATAGATAGATAGATAGATAGATAGATAGATAGATAGATAGATAGATAGATATACAGATATCTCATTTGTATTCTAATATTCAAGTAAACCTATATTTCAATTTCATTTATATAAGTATTTCTTTAAATATAATGTATTTTGTATAAATGAGTCCTATATTTCATTGTATTTGTCAGTGCAAAATCTATGTCTACGGCAATCTGTTCAGACACAATAAATGCAATCAGGTTCTCAATCCATTGAGTGAAAGCCACCATATATTTATCTTTCCAAACTTGCAAAATAAGTATTTTGACCATAAGAAGGGTACAGAGAATCCATTTACATTGTTCCATTGTCATATTCTACATACTAAGTATGTAGTTGAAAAAAATGTTATCAACTGAAAATTTTGACATTTGTCACACAATTATATTTATGTAATCCAGTACTTTCTGCCAAAACGTAATAAGTGTACAATGTGTTAAAAAGAAGCATTATCCAAATGCATCATCAAAAAACTCTTGGATTAATTTTTAATAAATGTACTGAATTTGGAAGTTGAGTTCATTTAATCTTTTTTTTCCTGAGCCTATGTGCTAGACTTCTGAATGTATATCATTACTTTTAGAATGGAAGAGGGATTTGTGAACTGCATGTTTAAGCCTAGATTATGTGGTGCTCAGGCTAAGAGTTAGTAATTTAAAATCACCCAGTTTGCCATTTGGCGGGTGTGAGTTAGGAATGCAAAAAAATTACTTCACCCAGAAAGGCTAGAAACAGAAAAATTGTCCACTGCAGATATAAAAGTTGAATGGATCATGAGCTTCTCAGTTGATTCATTCATTTAAAGAGTCATTGTTGAATCAACATTAAAAAAAAGAAATAAACAACTGCCAACCAACCAAGAACAATCTGGCAACTCAAAATGAAACAGCTGTCAAGAGAATGGGCAAACCAGGCACTGCAGGCAATCAGAACTGGGATTGCTACTAGAACAAAAGAAATTTCTGAAGATTATCCAGGCTGAAGGGTCTAAAATCTTAGATCAGAAAACAGCTATTTTGATTTGAAGCTGGAAAATAGAGACTTGGGATGTATATCCAATGAAGTGGATGAGACAATGCCATCCATTCTTGCAATTAGAAAGAAGGGAATGGCCCTTACCGGTGACAGGCCAAGTAAAAAAAATACAGATTTACCAGAAATTTGCGTTTGGTCATCCTGTAATTTGTTTTATGATGCTCTGCTATTTTTATTTATTGTTTAGCCTTACATCTTATCCCTTCAGTGCATTTGCATTGCTTGGGAAAACAGCATAGCATGGAAACAGGTTTAGCAAAATTAAAAAAACAAAACAAAATGTGGCATTAAAAAAATATGCTTGGCAAAGGAAATATATGCTGGCAGAAGAAAGGCTTAGCAGTTTTTCTGAAAACAGGAGCAGAAAGAACCAAATAGACATGCCTCTGAGAAGTTTAGTACTGTATTATTGTTCTCTTATTTATAATATAACTTTATTTTATTACAGAATTGTGAACTGCTTTGGAAACTTGGCCTTAGAAGTGAGATATAAACTCAGAAGTTCTTGTTGCATAGACTAATTCGTTCAGTTAAAGAGGAAGATGAGACAGGAAGTTGGTAGTATTAAGTCCCTGCCTTGTTAGATCAGATGAAAGGCTTTACTAATTTAATGTTCTTTTCCTATAGTGCCAACCAGGGATCTGGAGGAAGCTCATGCATGTGAGAAAAATGCAGACCTCTTGCTTACCTTCTTACATCTTGTAATAGAAATGCAAGATATGCCACCAGACTGGGTAAGACTGCAATCCAGGGATCCCTGTGCATTTTCATTTGGCTACTGAAATCCTAATTGGTGATGGGCGTAAGAGTCCCATTCTCGCTCTACTTGTATATTGCTCTTGGTTTAGTAATTGCAGCATTTCATTCAAGAGGATGGTTCTCATTAAAAACTGTAAAGTATGATATACAGTCTTCCTAAAGACACCCTGGTTTGGGGATGGTGAGTTTTATTGGTTGGTTCATTGGCTTCTTCTCAGCTCTGTACTCCTATGAATTCTTAATGACACGTCTCATAAACAGAGATTTCTGTAGCATTCACTGCAAGTGGGTTCCGTACTATGAGTCTCTTCTCCTTTTTGTATTAGACTCTGGCTTTATCTTCATATCTATAGCAGGAAAAAACAATCCTATTACTATTAATTGTTTCTAGGAGTCTCTTAACTGTATGAATATTTGGAATTATTACAAAGCAACAATCTGTCACTATTTTACACGGAGGAATTTTCAGATACATTTGGTTTGTCACTCTCCAAACAATCTACTTCCTATGAACATATCTATACTTTTAATGAAATAATGCAAAAAAATTGGACCATGTTTTTGGTCAGTTCATTTGCAGTTTGGGAAGCTTATCTTTGGGCTTATCTTTGCTGTAAGCAGAAACGTAGAACACCCAATACTTTCATAAAACAGAGAACTGATCAGGAATAATCTCAAGTCTTTGCAAAGCTTCTCCACTGTTCTCACTGAGAGATCCCTGTGAATGTATGAATATAGTAGTTTTATTGTTGTTGTTCTGTTCTGTTTGTCATGCCCACATCTGTAAAATAAGGGGCAATTTTTCTTGTGTTCCAGAGGACGTGATAAGTCATAAGCATCAGATTGAGGACTGAGTAGAAACTGGTTTCAAACCAAAGGCAAGAATATAAGTGTAAGTTTTCTCAAAATGTCCCAAATATTTTAATGCAGGAATGTTATCCTTTTTTTAGACTAAGGATTCAGCATGCTAGATATTTGAGTGATATGTTGGGGAGAGGGATGCACTAAAAAAAATTGGAGGGAGCTAGAACCAAAAAAGTGGCAGGTCAGAACTAAAGAAAATTTAATTAAATTGATATATTCATTATAATTAATGGATTTGTTACTTTCATTATATTACTCCATGTGCAGTTATTGGTTTCTATAATCTAACACAATAAAAATTCATTTCAGCTGCAACTTTTGGAGGGCTGTGCAGACCACACCCAAAGTTTTGAGCAGCTGCATGCAACCCTGAAAATGGTGGTTGAGCACCTCTTTCCTAATGAAAAAATTAAAGTCAGATGTTGGAGTCCTGGGACATGTTACCTTTTCCCTATCAAGTGGCTCTTTGTACCAATAAACATGATTAGTTATCCATGGTATTGTAAACTGGGAAGCTTCACTTGTTATTGCAAATAAATCAAGCTTATTCCAAAAGATTTCTGAGCTTCATAAATTAATAAATTATAAATAAACAAACATTGAAGCCTACTTACTGGGAGGGAAAAAAGGGAATCCAGATGCCTGATCAATGTATCCCCCATTATGGTCTCATCATTGGCAATTTTAAAACATGCCACAAAAATCAAAGTGACATGCCCTTATCACTTCCATACACCTATCTTATTAGAAGATGACTTCATCCTGATTGGCATATTTATCTAAAATGGCATTTCTGCTTTCTCCTTGCAATATAAATCATCCTAACTGACTGATGCTTTGTCACCCTGTGAAGTTAATTTGCTGGTGAAAACATATCAGGTGAGCAGTACATAAAAGGGAATAATAAATTAACAAAATGATTTTAATAGACTTTATTATCTCCAGAAAAAAGGGGGCCTAAATGTTAATATAAAAAGCAGGACAATGAAATCTTAACATTCTAATCTAGAGAGTGAAATAATTATTTTTTAAAAGGCCAGTTGTTATAAAGATAGTCAACTGGCCCGTCACTGAATTGTCTAAATCAGTGTTTCCCAACCTTGGCAACTTGAAGATGTGTGGACGTCAACTCCCAGAATTCCCCAGCCAGCGTTGCTGGCTGGGGAATTCTGGGAGTTGAAGTCCACACATCTTCAAACTGCCAAGGTTGAGAAACACTGGTCTAAATCATACCAGGAAATCAACCATTTTTTTTCTTTATGCATTGAGACTATAATTTTATACGATCAATGAACCAATGATTTTAGGAGTCTTAACTATGTTTAGTGAACCAGTTTACCATAGTAGTTAAGGACATCAGGTTAGAAACTGGGAGACTAGTGAGTTCTAGTTCTGTTTTAGGCATAAAGACAGCTGGATGACCTTGGGTTACTCACTTTCTCTCAGTATTACTAAGGAGAAAATGACCAAAAACTGAAATACCTTGCCAGCTGCAGGGACCTATCCAGGTAGTCTCTGAGAATCAGACAAAATTGTATGGAAAAGACAAAAAAAAATGATATTTTACTTTCAAATGGATCATGACCAGTGGATTTATAAGAAGCTCAATATAGTTATAGCAGTTCAATGATAAAACACATGTTTGATATGGCAGAGGTTTCAAGATAAATTCTTGGCACTTCAAAGCAGGAAAGGCTCATTTCTGAAAAAGTAATGTACTGCAGACAAATAGGATAAAATATAATGAATACAATTGACCATGGGTCAAAGTCAATGTAAGGAAGCATCCTTTGAATTAAATTTTTCATTTTCCAGTGTAATCAACAATCTCAGGATGGTAAACTTTTTTTTTGTATTCTTCTAAATCTTTTCATAAAATGAAGGTCTCAAACTCTTGAAATTACCCTTCCATGTAAGACATGCCATGGCAACAGAGTTCTAGGATGTAAGCTCCTTCAAACAGGTTCATGTTGAAAACAATCCCATAAATTTCTATGCAGATACATACTCCTGCCATTTTGAGATATACTACAGCTTCCTTGAGGGAGCATAATTGCTCAGTGGTTAAAAATGCTGAAATTATCAGATAGAAAGCTGACAGCCCTGGTTCGAGACCTGAGCACTGTGCAACTGTTCCTGCATCACCTCCTGTCCAACTAGCAGTTTGAAAACATGCAAATGCAAGTAGATTAATAGATACCATTTGGTGGGAAGGCAACAGCATTCCATGCACCTTTGGCATATAGCCATGCTAGTCACATGACCACAAAAAATGTCTTCGGACAACGCTGGCTCCCATGGCCAAGAAATGGAATCGGACACAACTGAACAGGGAAACCTTTAACATTACTGTTGCCTTGACAGATATTTAACTGCAACAAGATACAAAAAGTAAATCCTTCAAACCCTCTTTGGAATACCCCAAGGTAGAAGATATTTCAGGTAGCTTCTAGTTATGGAGTATGCATGATCTTCAGGCTAACTCCAAAAACCCACAATAGGGCTTCTTCTGTCCCTCTCCCTACTCTTTCTCAATATTTTCTTCCCCATAATCATTGCTGTCCATAGCAGTGATCTTCACAGCATCTAATTTACCTCTACAGCCTGCTGCCAGGTTTGAACTGAAGAACAGAATTCCCCCATCCCCAGTATGTGCGCAGTTAAATGTAGGAGTTTGTGCATGGGATAGTTTTCACAATATTTCTGTTCTCTTTCCACACTGCATTCTGTCACACACTTGTTTCCTGAAGACAGTTCTATGTCTCATCATGCTAGGTATCTGAATAGATTAGTAATTACTTAAATTGGGTTATTAGTTTAAGTCTCAAATTATTTGACTCATGCTTCTGTTATATATTTAGATTCATTTCTAGCCTGCAATAGGTGTGTGTGTGTGTGTGTGTGTGTGCGTGTGTGTGTGTGCGTGTGTGTGTACATATGTATATATGTATATATGTGTGTGTGTGTGTGTGTGTGTGTGTGTGTGTGTATATATATATATATATATATATATATATATATATATATATATATATATATATATATATATATATATATATATATATATATATATATATATATATATATATATATATATATATATATATATATATATATATATAATCAGGGGAGGGATTATATGTTTTTTCTGTCGAATCACCTGGTATACCCAAATATGGGAGGGAGCATACTGCTTTTTTTCACCTTTCGGCTCCAATCCAGGGACCATGCAGGCAGTCGCTTTCATGACAATTGGGGTTGGAACTGCCTGACAAGGCAAACAGCAACTGCCTGACAAGGCAAACAGCCCAAGTTCAAATCCCAGAAGCGTATGGCTAGCTGATGAGAGCTAAATAGCTTGAAATAGCTTGAAATAGAGCTATACTAGTCTTCCTTTATATCTTTATATAAATTATATATATAAATTTATCAGTAAAAATGTTATATATAGGAAAAATGGTTTGTCGTGAAAGCAACTGCCTACATGGCCCCTGGATTGGGGCCGAAAGGCGAAAGGAAGCAGTATGGTCCCTCCCATATTTGTTTTGTTTATGAATACTACCGACTGATAAATATGTAAACAATCAATCAACTTTTTTTAAAAAAAGTTATCCAAGCCAATTGCTATTAAATATTGCATCAATCCGATTCCCTGTAATCTCCACATATTGGAAATATAATCAGAGGAAGAGAAAATGAGGGAGTGACATGTCAATAATCTTGACATTTTTGAAAAGTTGTCATATAGAAGTTGAAGCAAAATTGTCCTTTGTTGTTCCTGAGATTTGAGGTAGGAATGTGAGAGAAAAATGGACAATGTGTCTTAATTCAGCACAGTTTATCAAATGTAATCTTGTAAATTTGGTCCAGCATTTTAGATTATTTTGAATGTTGAAATAAGGTAGTTAAGGCCACTTCTCCCAGCAAATCTATAATCTGCCATTTGAAAGACAATCTCTGTTTCCATTATTTATTTATTTATTTATTTATTTATTTATTTATTTATTTATTTATTTATTTATTATTTGTTTGTCTATCTATCTATCTATCTATCTATCTATCTATCTATCTATCTATCTATCTATCTATCTATCTATCTATCTATCTATTTATTTATTTATTTATTTATTAAATTGATATAGCCACTCATCTCATGTATGTGCCTCTGGGTGGCAAAATTAAAAACCACAACAATAAATAAATAAAAAACAAATAAACAATATAATCAGATTAAAAACCACAAAAGCTTAATCAGTGGTATTTTTTTCAATCCATACAATATGAGCAGTATTTCTAGCAGCCTCCAAACAATGTTCAAATCCTCAAGCATAGTAGTAGAACCATGTTTCCAAAGCTTTCTGGAAGACAAATAGGGCTGAGCCAATCTAATCTCTGGGAGGGGCAGGTTTGAGGTTCCAAAATGAGGACCCCATGGCTCTTCAAATGGTGGGATCAATAACATGCCTCTCCTGTCAATCCTGATGGGACGAATGGTTGTAGCCAAGGAGAGACAGTCCCTCAAATTATGTAACCCAATGCCATGTAGGGTTCTATAGATTTATATGATATTGAACAACAGATGGTTTAGAAAACAGCCCAGTGACAGCCAATAAAAAATGTGCCTCCTTTCAGGTTGATCCAGGGAAATTAATTGCTTAATGGCCATTTGTTTTATCATTATATAACTAATGTCCAATCTACCCAAGAATAATATGGTTTGATCCATACTTTACCATCTTGTTAAGAAAGCTATTATGGGAACCAATGTGGTTATTGATAATAATACAGAAGATTGTTAAATGCATTACTGGAGTCAAGAATAATTTCACAATAAATACTCTAGATATTGACTCCCCTCAAATTATCCCCTTGGCTCCATTCAATCTTCTTGCATATGTTTATCACACAATTCTCATTGTGTTCCAAATTGTATAATGCCTCTCTACATCCTTCTTACATGAGTGGTGCCTGAAACTGTCTTCTGCAAAAACTTTATTATGGCAGTATTGGGATTCTGCTTTTCACTAGTTAGTAATGACTATATTGCAAAATAGATCACTACAATACGAAAAATGAGTGGGAATGTGACATTGCGTCATCTTTTACAGCAGTGAAATGTCATAGAAGAAGCTGCAGAAAATTTTGTGTTCCCAAATAAAATGACCCAAAATATCTTTTGAGAATGATGACTCTCTAAGCATATTTCTAAAATGGGAGATAAGTCATTTCAGATTAAATATTTAATGTATCAATTGCTGGAAAGAATGTTTTGTAATTAGAGATGTGAGATTTCCTACATGATCATGCTTTTGTGTATTTCTTTTTCATTCTTGTTTTGAAAAGAAATAAACACAACATAAATCATTTTGGGGAGCAAATTATATCAGCAGGCTGAACTAAAAAAAACACTTTATGAAAAATTCAGCATTTCTAAAGCCCAACTATTAACTCAAATAATTGTCAAAAGCTATGTGTGTCCCTGAACTGAGAAATTAGCATGTGTTTGAGATAATTTTAATGACTTAAATCCACCCACAAAATTATCCATCAGGTGAAACTCAGATGTTGTGATATTTAGTTCATTTCATAATTCATTTAGTTGTTAGCTTTATTTGCTTCATGCACAACCACTCTAGAAATTGAATAGATTAAATACAACGTTCAGAAATTTTAAAATGCAATACATTTCAAAAATCTAATAGACATAACAACATGTGTCCACCAGGGGTGAAATTCAAAATTTTTCCCTATCTGTGGGCGTGGCTTGGTGGGTGTGGCTTGGCGACTGGGTGGGTGGGCGTGGCCAAGTCAATGTCACTTCTTTGCCCTAATGACTTACAAAAATAAGATATATCAATTATTATACACAAAACAATAAAAGAGGTACACAAATACTTACATAAGAGCAATAAGACTCTTATTGTTCTTATGTAAGTATTTGTGTACCTCTTTTATTGTTTTGTGTATAATAATTGATATATCTTATTTTTGAATTTCACCCCTGATCTATCTACTTGCTTTTCCCAACCTGGTGCTTTTCCATTTGTTATTAAACTACATATCCCAGCATCCTTGTAACCTCAGGGTTAACGGGAGTTTCTGTGTGCCTAATAAAGTAGACAAGAGCTGATAGCTGGATAGTTTGTTTTCCTGTTTGATAAGACTCTTATCTGTGATTAATATGTATATGTATATATATACATATACATATTATATACATAGGGAAATCAACGTGGCTGCTTGAGAGCATCCCCGGTGGAACTGCAGCCTGGGAATCATGTGCTCTGCAGTCCTATTATCGTTTCTAGCCATCTGGGCATTGAAGTTAGATTCAGTCAGATTTAAGGTCGAGTCGGTCAGAAGAGGTGAGCAGCAACTGGGCGAGCGGGCAGGCGTGGTTGGGGCCAACCAGGGGCGATTTTTACTGGCTCTGTGAACCGATTCAAATCGTCCCTACTGCCTCTCCTGAGCTGGACCAAGGTGGTCGAATTTCACCCCTGGTGTCCACATATGTTACAACATTTAAAACCCTAAAGAAGATTAAACCTGATCCACTGCTACTTATGTAGAGTTACTGCTCTACATAATACAATACACAATATTGCAAGGATGGTTGTGGATTCACACTCATCTCTCTGACATTAGAGATGGTTCTGAATTCATGGCTACCAAAAAACTTTGGGCTTGCACTTGATTTGGCCTTTACCAAAGATGTAAAGGTATAGTATGGCTAAATTTACTATTTTAACATGGCAATTTACAATTTACCATGGTAAATTTAGCATTTACCATGGCACTTTACCATGATATTTACTAAATATGCCTTTAGTATATATTTACTAAATATACCACCATTATAATAAATAGACAAATTTATCCCAGTTTCTGGTTAATATACCCAGTATTGCATTGAGGAAGGAGTTTTACATATAATTTACATCCTATGCCTTTAGCATATCTCAAAAGGAAGATTTTTACAAACACTTATTGAAACAGTGCACTTGTTCCTTTGACTCTAGCCAAATGGAGGCCAACATTCTCCATAGTGGGCGGAGCTAACCTCCAAGAATGGGATGATCCAATCCATCAGCCAATGAGGACTGAGTCAGACTCTATAAAAGCTGTAACCCCGAAGGGCACCCCCTCTTTCGACTCAGTCCTTAGTCGAGGACTAGTGTTCCTAACCTAGCAGGTTAAATCACCTATTATTCTTCTATTCTACTATCTTCATCTTCAACCAGTAAGATTCATCACCAACTGACAACTGCGGCTGGTGGCTTCTGTTCACCTCTGGTGAAATCCACCACCAACTACCTGAGGACAGTTAAAGTGGCCTGGCCATCCAACTTCAGGATATAAGTCACAGAAGCTGTCCGCTTGAGTGACCATCGGCCAGGGCGGCTTTGCCGCTGACCGCTACAAGGGGTAAGCTGATTCTTCAAACAACCTGAATCTGACTGTAATTGCCCCTTTAAATCAGCTCCTGCGCTTCTGCGCCCAAAAAGAGCTATTAACTTCCTCAAACTGCCTCTCTCTTCATTGTGCTGACATAGCCTGTGTGGATCGGTAAGCCGCTCCTTCAGAAATTACCATTAACGCCTGTTTTTCAAATTGGAAGTTGACAGCGGCCCGACAAACAGCTGAGAGAGAAAAAGCCTTCTGGGCATGCCCAGAACTCATCCTACAGCTTTACTTTGCCGTTTCTGAGACCAGGAAGCAAGTGCGCAGCCGCAGAGCTCATCTAAGAGCTTTACAGTCAAACCGGCAATTAACGGTTTTCTCACCCTCGCGCTTCTCAGCTGCTGCTCGGGGCGAAGAGAGGGAATCCCCTGACGTCATCAGGGATTACCCACAGACGTTAGGAGCCGTTTCGCTCCTCCTGGCTGCTTTCGGCGTTTGAGAGCTGCTGAAATATTGGACAGCTCCACAGCTGACGGAGCTTCATACTGAGCCTCAGAAGCACTCAGCAACGAGGGGATTTCTGCAAAAGTGTTCTAACTTAAGCTTCCTTTTCTTTTAAAATTAGCTGGCTGTTGGCACCGCCCTCTGCGTGAGCCCACCAGCTACAAACAACACCAAATTTCAAATGGCTGATAAAGGGGCCAAGCAGAAGCCCAAGGCAACCAAGGAGAAGCAACCTGATACAGAGACCAGGCTCAACTCTGCTTCTCACAGGGATCGCTCTCCCCTTCGTCATTCTCAACAGAAGGACGGGGGACATCGGGATAAAGTCCCTGAGAAGGTCAAGAAGCCACCTTCAACCTCCTCCGGTCCAAAAGAAGGGAGCGATAATTTATCTTCACGTTCCAGACAATCATCAGGGGCTCTATCTTTGGATAACCCCAACCTTTGTCTGGGTGACAATGACATCTGGGAGGAACCTCGCATTTCGCAAATTCCTTCACCTGTTACCCAACAAGTCACACCATCTGCCATTTTTCAGAACCCTGAGGTTCAGGCTCTCATCCAGGCTGCCATTAAGGAAGGCATCGCTGCAGGCCTTCAACAAACTTCGGCCACTAGGCATTCAACTACAGAACAGCCTTTACCACAAACACCATTGCGTCAAACCACGATGGTCACTGAATGGGACCAGCTCCCCAAAACCGACGCCACCACGCTCCAGGATTCTCCTAAATCCTTGCGTGACGCAGATGACCAGGGACAAGATTTGGACTTATCATCCGATGAAGACCTTGCCCCTGAACCTGTCACGACTACTGGCCTCTTCAATCCGGCCTTATTTAAGTCGCTTCTCCATAAAGCAAGAGCAGCAGCAAAGATGCCTCCGGTGGAGTCCAAATCATCTGGAGAGGAACCAGCTGATCCTCTTTTTGAGGAAACAACCTCTCAAGAGGAGGTTATACCAACTCCAAAACTGTTCATCGAAGCAGTCACCAAACAATGGCTGACTCCTATTACAGGAGCCGCTCCATCTTCTTTAGACAAAAAATACTATAACGTGGCTCAGGGCCTGGCACAACATCTGCCTGTTCCACCAGTGGATGAGCCCATCAAGGCTCTCTACTCAGCCAATCCTTTACCAGGAGATGGCGAGGAACTACTTCGTCCGGAGGAACGCCGAGCGGAGCAGGCGATCTTATGGGCTCATCAATCAGCTGCCTGGGCGGTAAGAGCTTCGGCCACAGCATCATTTTTTTGCTGGACCTCTATTCGCTGGCTAAAAGCCCTTCAAGAACAATCGTCTGAAGTGCGTATGCGCCAGGACATAAACAAACTATTGGCTGTGGCACAGTTTACATCCGATGCCACACTACAAAGTGCACGCTTCGCGGCAAGATCCATGGGAGCATCCATTGTAGCACGCCGCATGCACTGGCTCCGTGGCTGGCAGTCCGACGCTCGACATAAATGGAGGCTGGCCACTTCCCCAGTTCAGGGTCAGTCCCTTTTTGGGGGGGCCTTGGACTCGTACTTGATCGAGTCCAAGGATAAACGTAAGGTACTTCCAAATTGCACACGCAGAGGTCCTTCCAAAATACCTACTCCTCCTCCGCCTCCTCCACCCAGACGTCCATATAGGGCTCCTAGGTATAGGGGCAGATATCAGGCGGGTGGACGACAAACTCCAGTACAGGATAGACCTAGGGCGGAACCTCCGGCCAAGCGCCCTTTTCGGGGTGCAGGCGGACGCTCCTACCGCCGCAACAAATAGATCCTGAGGTCCTTCCCATTGGGGGTCGCCTGCAGTTTTTTGCTGGGCGATGGGAAGAGACTACTTCCGATAGTTGGGTGCTAGAGACCATTTCATCAGGACTCGCACTCGACCTTCTTTCCACCCCACCGGGATTTTTTATGAGGTGCCCCCAGTCCTCGGATTCCCAAAAGCGAGCTCTAATGCTAGCCGCTATCCAGCATCTGTTGGATATCCATGCTATCCAACGGGTTCCGGAGGACCAGCGGGGACAAGGATTCTATTCCAATTTGTTCCTTGTCAAGAAATCCTCGGGGGGATGGAGAGCAGTCTTGGACCTCAAGCGACTGAACAAATACGTTGCCTATAAGAGGTTCAAGATGCACACGCTACATTCCATATTGGCGTGTGTAAGGAAGGGCGATTTCATGACTTCCATTGATTTGACAGAAGCCTATCTACACGTACCAATTCGGCCTTCCCACCAAAAGTATCTTCGATTCTGTTACATGTCTGATCATTATCAGTATTCGGCACTGCCATTCGGTCTGTCCTCCGCCCCGCGGGTTTTCACGAAAATCCTAGCTGCCCTAGCGGCAAGCGTGCGGTCTATTCCAATTCGCCTACACTGTTATTTAGATGACATTTTGATTTTATCGTCCACAGTCTCACAAGCGGAGAATGACCTTCAGTTAACTATGCAGTGCTTAGAAGAGCATGGCTTCTCCTTAAATATAGAAAAGAGCCAGCTCAATCCCACTACCCGAATTACTCATCTTGGGGCTATCGTGGATACCCTGGAGTGCAGGGTGTTTCTTTCCCAGGAAAGACAGGACAATCTGATCACTATGGTCCAGCAGGTTCTCTGTCTCAGAAGAGCGCCATTGAAGCAGCTCTCATCTCTATTGGGAAAGATGATTTCGGCCATCCATATTACTCCCTGGGCACAACTGCACTCCAGGGATCTTCAATGGCTATTGTTACCATACCAAAGGGCAGGTAAGAGTAATTCATCAGCAAAAATCAGCATTCCATCCTCTGTCCGTCGATCCCTCCAGTGGTGGCGCTCCAAGGCGATATCCGAAGGCTCCAGCTTCTTCGAACCCAACCGGGTGATGGTGACAACAGACGCCAGTCTGCAGGGATGGGGTGCTCATGTACAATCTCAAGTAGCCCAAGGAACGTGGTCTCATTCGGAGACACTGTTAAATATCAACATTCTGGAACTCAGAGCAGCATTTCTTGCTCTGCAGCAATTTCACAATGTCCTTCACAACCGGCATGTTCTACTAATGACCGACAACGTCACCACCAAAGCGCATGTCAACCGCCAGGGTGGGACGGTTTCCAAAGGTCTCATGTCAGAAGCCAAGGCTCTAGGGCTTTGGGCGGAGCGCAACTTGCTCTCGATTCGAGCGGAACACATATTGGGAGTCAAAAATATAACAGCGGACTGGCTCAGTCGCAATGCAGTGGACTCGGCGGAGTGGAGTCTGCACCAGGACATTTTTCAAGAATTGGTACAGCGATTCGGTCTTCCGGTGATCGACCTTTTTGCAACTCCACTCAACGCCAAACTACCGAGGTTTCTCTCACGTTACCGGTCGCAGGGTGCCGAGGACATAGATGCGCTCCGCTGCCCATGGCCGAAGGGCTTGTTATACGCCTTTCCTCCTCTGGCAGTGATTCCACAATTCATTCGTCGAATCATAGCCGAGGAGGCGGAGGTAATTCTACTGGCACCATATTGGCCCAGGAGAACGTGGTTTGCGGACCTCCAAGCGCTTTCGATCAGCTCGCCTTGGAGGATTCCTCCGACAGAGTATTCGCTTTCTCAAGGATCCTTGAATCACCCGGATCCGCATTGGTTCAAACTGACCGCTTGGCACTTGACCGGTGTAGCCTAAGTAAGCGGGGGGTACCAGAAACAATCATAGACACATTAATGTTGTCACGCCGATCTTCAACCAATCGCATTTACTCTGCAACATGGAAAAGGTTTTGTGCCTGGTGTTTAACAGTACAACTATGTCCAGTAGAACTAACTATAGTGGGCTTGTTACGGTTTTTGCAGGCTGGTCTAGATAAAGGGTTGGCTCCCAATACACTAAGACGCCAAATTGCGGCTTTGTCTACAGTACTTACCTGTGATAGCGCGGTTTCATTATCAGCGCATCCGCTGATTCGCCGATTTCTGAAGGCGGCTGTTAACATTTCTCCTCCGATTATACACCGCTATCCAACATGGGACCTATCACGGGTATTACTGGCATTGACCGCAGAACCATACGAGCCGTTGCGTACAGTGTCACTGAGACAACTAACTCTCAAGGTGGCATTTCTGGTAGCCATAACTTCGGCTTGCCGGATATCCGAACTCGCGGCTTTATCAGTGCGAGAGGGTTTATGTATTTTTCATCCAGATAAGGTTGTGCTCCGATTGGATCCAACCTTCATTCCAAAGGTTAACACACCTTTTCATAGGACGCAGGAGTTAGTGTTACCAGCGTTTTATGCTCAGCCTTCAACTGACTCAGAAAGGCAGTGGCACAACATAGATGTTCGGAGGGCAGTTAAGATATATAACGTACGCACGGCGTCATTCCGATGCTCCGAAGCATTATTTGTTTGTTTTCAACCAAAATCTATGGGTAAGAAGGCATCACCAGCGCTCATTGGCAGCTGGATCAGAGCCTTGATAGCAGACATTTACTCTGATCAAAATCTTCCCCCGCCTGAGGGTATAACTGCACATTCCACACGTAGTGCAGCTACCACGGCAGCGTGGTCGGTCAGTACTTCACTGGAGGAGGTTTGCAGAGCGGCAACATGGTCCTCTCCAGTGACTTTTATCCGACACTATAAGGTAGACCAATTTGCATCGGCTGACGCCGAATTTGGGCGACAGGTACTACGTAATGCCATTATACCAGAGGAACACCATGAACAGGGTTCGAACCCACCCTAGGGACTGAACTGCTTTGGCATGTCCCATTCTTGGAGGTTAGCTCCGCCCACTATGGAGAACGGGGCGTTGTTACTTACCTGAACGCCCCTTCTCGTAGGGCGGAGCTAACCTCCAGGTCCCTCCCTGTTGGGTTTCTATTTACATAACAGTTATTCTTTGAATTCATGCTGTTTTATCATTGCATGACAGTTATTATTTGATTTCCTGCTGTTGAATAAAGTTTGGTTAGGATGTTACACTATGGGTCTGACTCCGTCCTTCGTCTCAAGAGGGGGTGCCCTTCGGGGTTACAGCTTTTATAGAGTCTGACTCAGTCCTCATTGGCTGATGGATTGGATCATCCCATTCTTGGAGGTTAGCTCCGCCCTACGAGAAGGGGCGTTCAGGTAAGTAACAACGCCCCGTTCTATGATTAGATCATGAAAGAAACTCAAGCAGTCAAGTGGCCCACTCTAGGGCTCAGTCCTTTCTGTAATTCTGTTTAATGTTTACATAAATCTGCTGGGAGAAATCAGTTTCCATTTTGGAGTGAAATAACATTAATATTCAGATCATACATTCTGGTGCCTGAAAGCTGGATTTAGGGAAAACAGACTCCATTCAAACTAGACAGAATGGATATCAATTTAAAGGCTACTGATTTCTTTTGATAATGCCAATTTTGACATCTGATGGGACTGTGCTCCTCTGAAGAGAGCAGACCTCTAATTGGAAGTCATTTTGGACTCATGTCTTCTGTTAGAAGAGCAGGTGGAAGGGGTCACCAGCTTTCCCCAGCTTTGATCAATATGCAAGATGTAACCCTAACCAAAATAGGATGCATTGCAAACAATTACTCCTGCCCTAGTCATCTTGTAATCAGATTTCTGTAATTACATATGACTGTTGTTGAAAAACTGGAAATGTCATGTGACCCAAAAAGGAGAAGTGTTTATTGGGCAGGATTAGTACTACCATTCAATAATGCAACTGCTAGAAAAACATCAAGAGTAGTTCAAAGTGTTCATCACCACTTACGAAGCTTCTTATGGCCCCAATTCTGGGTATCTAAGAAGCCAGTTTCCCTGGTTAGATTCTGCCAGCCAAATCCAGATGACCAGAAGCATCTGTTAAAAGTTTTCTCTTATTGCATGGCATGATAGGATGGAGTGCAATGGCAAATATTCTGGAGGAGGGGGATTTCCCCCCCACTGGAGATAGAGGAGAGAGTGGCTAGTAATAGCTTAGCTTTGTTGGGGGAGGTCTTTTGAATGTACCTAAGTCCACCAGAATGGTTACTTTTGTTCTGTATTGTATTTTTTGTTATGTTTTAGATCTGTATACTACCCAAAATCCCTTGGGATTGAGGCAGTCAATAAATTTTATGAAAAGAAATAAATGAACATTTGATAGCTTTTTCTGCTTCCAGTATTTCATTTCTTTTCCAAAATTTAGTGTGATATAAAAAAAGTCATCTCTAGGTATTATAAAGCAGAACTATATTACTACCAACAGCTATCTTGGTGTAGTCATTAAAGCACTCAGAGAGAAACTGGGAGTGTGAGTTCTAGTTTTAGGCACAAAGTCAGCTGAGTGACTTTGGGACAGTATCTCTTTCTTAGCCACAGGATAAAAGGCAAGCACAAATCACTTCTGAAAATTTTGCCATGAAAACTGCAAATACTTGAAGATACACAAACAAACAAACAAACACTCCACTACAAGTTCCCAGCAGCACATCTCCTTCATATATCCTTGCATATTCTACAAATTCTTTTACAAATTGAATACAAGTTGATCGGGGCGGGTTGCTCACTTACCTCGCTGCCGGAGCCATGCGCGCGCATCTCCACGCTTCGGGGGGGGCACTCGCTATGCATGTGCGCCCCCTTGTGCAATTTTGCTTCTGCACATGCGCGGAGGCAAAATCACACCAAAATATCTCTCTCACGCGCGTCCCCTCGTGAGATTTCGGTGTGATTTTGCTTCTGTGCATGCGCAGAAGCAAAATCACCCAAAAATCACCGAAAATGACGGGAAAAAATGGCGACGCGCCGGGTGGACCGGCAGAGGGCGCTCTGGAGCGGTTGCGAAATCCGCCGCTCCCTACCGGAGCTGCGTACCGGGCAGCTCCGGCAGGAACCCACCTCTGAAGTTGATGTGCACACACACTCACAAACATATGTTTGCCTTAGTGCAGTTTTTATTCTTTAAGGAATAAAGCATATTTTTCAGTTACCAGTTTGCAAATTAGCTGTGTGTGCTTTCCCAAAGACAAGAAGTCAGTCAAATTTAGTAGACAGTGTCAACCTTGGTTGTGGTGATACGTTGATAGGGGAAATGTATGAAAATGACAGGGTCATGCTCTTGCCAACTATCTGTTGCCAACATGTTGGCATTCTGGGAAAACATCTTTGTTATGATGGATGGAAACAAGCTTGAAAAGTTTTTCTTTGTCCATAATGATGAAAAACCTCATGGTGTGACAGCTGTGTACTAAAGTTTCAGACTTGTACTGCAGTGTGCTTTTATACACAGAGATAAATGCCCAGCTGAAATCAGAGGATTGAGTTGTGGGGTGGGGGGAGTACTCAGTATAGGACACACCTTCCATATGATGTCTAAATTATTTAAAACTCACTGTGTCTCTTATCTCCTGTCATGACCCAGGTTCAGGACTCAAATTCTGAATCTGAATCTGAATACGCTGCTCCAGCTGAACCTTCAAAATGTCAACCTCAGAAGACACCAAACCAAGAATCGCACCAGGCTGATCAAACACAGGCATCAGCTAGACAGCGCTAGAACACTCAGATGAAGATAAGGTAAACCCTTCCAGCTCCAACCAGTGAGTGGAGAAAAGAGCATAGCAAAGATTTTCCATGAGGTTTCTTGCCAGACAGGGAAGAAATCCTTTAATTAGTGACAGCTAGCTGCAGCCTGGTTTAAGAAGCAATTCTCTCTACCTGAAAACAATATTTGTCCTCTGGCTGTTGTATAGCAATACCACTTAGACTTATATACCGCTTCACTGTGCTTTTACAGCCCTCTCTAAGCGATTTACAGAGTCAGCATATTGCCCCCAACAATCTGGGTCCTCATTTTACCAACCTCAGAAGAATGGAAGACTGAGTCAACCTTGAGCCTGGTGAGGTTTGAACTGCCAAACTGCAGTCAGCCGGCAGTCAGCAGAAGTAGCCTGCAGTACTGTACTCTAACCACTGCACCACCACAGCTCACAGTATGATGTTCCTGTGAATGCTGTTGGTAAAAGAAACCTTGAACATCTGACCTCTAGACTGGCTGACATTCCTGATTTGACTGTCATAACCCTGGATTAGATTTGAACCATTCTTCTGTGCATTCCTATTTCAAAGCAGACTCTTCAACAGCAACCTGCTATTTTGTTTACTGTTACATCCTCCCCAGGACGATGGCAACAGCCGCCGCCGCCGCTGATTGGTCGGGCTGCCAAGCGGGAGAATCCAGCCCTCCGATTGGCCGTCGCATTTGACAGCCGCCTTAAATAGAGCTGTCAAATGCAACTGAGGCAACTGTTTGCCACTTAGCTTTCCTAGCGTTCCTGTTGTTAACTATTGCTTGCTGTTGCCTTAATAAAGGCTAGTTTGTTCTGACTCCAGTCTCCTGTCATCTCTACGTCCTCCAGACACAACATTTACATTCCTTTGTTTGCTATTATTTCTTCAGCCTTGAAGAAAAAAATGCTGTATCTACAAAGCAATTGTGCTCAAGTGTCTATGGTTGAAATCTGAAGCAGAATATCACCATTCTCTTCCTTATCTCACCAGGTTGCCAGTTGCCATTCTCCATATCTATCAGCTCCAAATTTGTTAGCAATGTAGTTCCTGGAACTTTTTATTTTGTGTAGGCCAAGCAGGGTAGATGATCTAGTCTTGGAATAAATTATAAAGTGATTATTTATTCTGCAATCATCACTGTATATTTACTATCCATAAAAAGAAGAACAACAATTATATTTCTAAGAGCCAAAAAGCTGTTGATAACACTGATTAGAGAAGAAGCAGTAGTGATAAAAATAAACGCTTGGCAGAATAGGAAAGTATCTGGAAGCTTTCCTTCATTTCCCCTCTACTTTCTTTATTTCCACTTTTTTCATTTACTTTCAGAGCAAGGAAGCATGAGAGCTGAACTTATTTGATAATGCAGATAGTTTCTATTTTTCCAAAGATAACTGAAACACCTTCCAGGTAGCAATGGACTATAACTTCCATCAGCTGTACTAATAGGAAAAACCTGTTGATTATTGATTTCTCAACTAAAACAAAACAAAGTACTGTTATTTTTACTATTAATCATGTTCAGGGCAAAATATGAAATACTGTATATGTGAACCAATAAATCAATAATGAGATTTTATCTAGTTTTGTCCACCACATTTATGATATTAAGGATCACCTTCATCTTCAATGAAAAATGTTATCCTTAGTTTCTTTTTTCTGCATTAGCTTTCCTTGTGGTTTGGCAGACATAACAAATTTCCAATTGTTCATATTGTAAATCCACATCCCGTTTTTCTTTGCAGCCATTTGCCGATGTTCAAATTTTGAATGCCTTTCCAGGCTCTAGCAAATCTGAAGATTACTGATTAAAAGTTACGGTTTCTGAGATTTTGTAGGTACATTTTTCACTTACTGTATGTCTCCGTCTTTATTATGTCTCTTTCTTCCAAAATAGTCATTCTTTTCCAAAACTCTCTTCTTACAGATTTGCTTATTTGCCAGCAATATCTTGTGATCCTTGGACTAAATGACTGATATTGTAGCAAAATACGCATTTAACTTCTCCATCTTTTATGTATTTTTCCCTCCAATAGATGAGCAGAAATGGATAAGATTTAAGAAAGTCTTCATATGTTGAGTTAATTTTGATAGAGCTAGTTCTCAACTTTACAACCACAATTGAGCCCAAAATTTATGTTTCTAAGTGAGATATTTCTTAAGTGAGTTTCGCCTCATTTTATGACCTTCCCTCCCACAGTTGCTAAGTGAATCACTGCAGTTATTAAGTTAGTAACTCGCTTGTTAAGTTTTGAGCTTGCTTGTCAGAAGGACTGCAAAATGTAATCACATTACCCCAGGACACTGCAACTGTCATAAATATGAATCAGTTGCCAAAGTCTGAATTTTGATCATGTGACCATGGGGATGCTGCAACAGTTGTAGGTGTGAAAAACAGTCATAAATCTCTTTTTCAGTGCTGTTGTAACTTTGAACGGTCATTAAATGAACTATTGTAATTCGAGGACTACCTGTACTGGCTACTTCTAGCACCATACTCTTTCATGTGAAATGGGCATTTCTGATATTATTTTTTATGCAACTCTACGTTTTGCTTATTTTTAATCTTAATCTATCTATTTTTACCCCTTGGATAAAAAATAACAACCTATGGTTCATTAAATGCAGTATTTCTAAGATATTTGTAAAGTTTTAACAATACAGAAGCTCAAAAGCCAACTCTCATAAAAGACACAGAGTTTACCATTAATGGCTGCAAAAAGAGGATTTGTTCTTAGATGCATAGTGGTAGAAGAAACTTTACATTCAGGCTTTCATGGCAGCAGATGCTTTATGTAAACTGCTTTGCATAGATTTGGGCGTGAACTCCAACTTCAGATTTTTGTTCATTACAGTTGAGATCTAATGATTCAAGGAGTTATTGATTCATCAAATCAATAAATCAGATGGATCTACTTCATTTTTCAGAATCCAAGCATCTTCCTATTAATATTAGCCAAAAAGCAATAATATAGTGTGGTGCTAGATTTTATCAAGTGGGACATTTATACTGCATTAAATAGGATTCCCTTCAAACCTTAGATAGGTGGAAAAGAATAGAATAGAATAGAGCAGAGCAGAGCAGAGCAGAGCAGAGCAGAGCAGAGCAGAGCAGAGCAGAGCAGAGCAGAGCAGAACAGAATAGAATAGAATAGAATTCTTTATTGGCCAAGTGTGATTGGACACACAAGGAATTTGTCTTTGTTGCATATGCTCTCAGTGTACATAAAAGAAAAAGATACATTTGTCAAGAATCATGAGGTACAACACTTAATGATTGTCATAGGGTACAAATAAGCAACAGGAAACAATAAATATTGATATAAATTGTAAGGATACAAGCAACAAGTTACAGTCATACAATCATAAGTGGGAGGAGATGGGTGATAGGAATGATGAGAAGACTAAGTCTTCTCATTGTTCCTATCAAATGGATAGTAGTCAAATGGATAGTATTTTATTTGACAGGCAAATATTTAAAGCAGCTCTTATGTGGAAGATGCTGAAAGTACTACAAAATGATTACATCATGGATGGTTTCTAAGGTAAAGTGGAGTTTAATTTCTTGTCATTGCATGGAAAAGTCATTGTCTGCTCAGAAAATTGCCTCCCTTTAAAAATGACAGAAAATATAGCACAAAATAAAATAGAGGACTAGTGTGAACATCTAGATTATCTGAAGTGTTGATGGATGAATACGATGTTATTTTTACAGAAATATGTATTCCTATCTCCCCTGAATGAAAGTATCAAAAGGTATGATAGCAAACAGATGAATTGGGGAGGAAGAATAGAATAGAATAGAATAGAATAGAATAGAATAGAATAGAATAGAATAGAATAGAATAGAATAGAATAGAATAGAATAGAATAGAATAGAATTCTTTATTGGGGGATATGGTGGCTCAGTGGCTAAGGTGCTGAACTTGTCGATCAGAAAGTTCGGCAGTTCAGCAGTTCGAATCCCTAGCACCATGTAACGGAGTGAGCTCCCGTTACTTGCCCCAGTTTCTGCCAACCTAGCAGTTCGAAAGCATGTAAAAATGCAAGTAGAAAAATAGGGACCACCTTGGTGGGAAGGTTACAGCATTCCGTGTGCCTTTGGCGTTTAGCCGGCCACATGACCATGGAGACATCTTTAGACAGCGCTGGCTCCTCAGCTTAGAAATGGAGCACCGCCCCCTAGAGAACCCCCCTAGAGCCTCCTAGAGCCAGAAACAACTAGCATGTCTTTGGTCCATATGCTCTCAGTGTACATTTAAAAAAAATACATTCATTTAGGTATTGTACTCTGATATTTGTGTATTTAAATCAAGTGAAAAAAAATTCAGGCACGTGGCCCACTTGGTTTTTGTAGTTGTGCTTATAGGGGAATGACAGAAAACAAGAACTGACTTTTAATACAGTTTACATATAAACTTAATTACATTTTCCCCTCTGCATTACATAAGTCTTTTCTTCTGATATATTCAAAACAATATTTTGGCAGCATCATTTGGAAAGTGTCAGGGAATTGCACAGCAGGTGTCCAAATGAAGTCAGAGACACTGACACCAACGTACTTTTATATAAATAAATTTATTTTACATCTATATATACACGAAACAAGATAGTCAGGCAAACAAGAGCATCACAAGGTAAATCAACACAGCAGGAACATCATGAGGTAAATTAGAGCACACACGGGAAAAAAGGCGGGAATAAAGGGAAACTCTCCCTCTGGACCCACAGCAACCAATCACAGCACAGATTGCCTCATGCAGGAGCCAACAATCTATAACCAATCAACCACAACTGTGTGTTCTGGCTCACTGCACAATATCTTTACAGAAAGGCTCATTGAGAAGCAGGAGGGTGGAGGTTGCTGTACAACTAAGGCATTAAAGATTGGATTGTGAGCTTGTTGCCTCAAGCAGTATTTTAAATGAAGAATGTATTTATATTAACAGTAAAGGCTTACCAAATTGGTGATGGCTATCGGTAGTACCTATTTTGATAGTTTATAAAGGAGTTCTATTTGGCACCTCACATTTGCCTTATTATGGACTCGTTGGTATCTCCTTTAGGATACTTAATTTAGACAATTTATTAATATTTTGAGCACTCTCATCTTTAAGATTATTCTTCTGCATAGAGTCCCCTCCCCACCTTCTCATCTCTTTCTCTTCTTCCCAATCTATTTCTACATTGTTCCCCCTTACTTCCCCCATCATTTCTTTAAGCTCTACACACACACAAAAAATATGTATCTTTCAGGCAAACTTTTCTGATATATCCATTTTGATTAGCCCTTTTCCTAACATAACACATTTTTGTGAAAAGGTTTCTGAGTTCTGAGCTGCACAGCAAAATCAGGAAAATAGCAGACATTATCAAAAAGCCATGCTTTAGTTTGAATGCACAGCCAGGAAGTGCAAACACAGCAAATGTTAATTATACTGTGGACTAAAGAAAATATCCCATCTCTACTTTTCTTTTGTCAGGTTTGTCAGTAAAGTACATAGCACAGTTTAACAGAAGCACCCCCATTTCCAATATAATGTGGATTTTCCTGGAAGTTCTCAGGAGACTTAAATAATGAGATTTGAAATATTTCAGACTTGGGTTTTGTGATCATTCTGTTTAATGTTATACTTGTGTTGTAACGCTATGCAATTCCACAAACTCTACTGGTTCTGATTTATATACAGTGGTGCCTTGGTACTCATCATTAATTGGTTCTGGGACACATGATGAGTACCAAAAATGATGAGTACCAAACAAAATTTTCTCATAAAGAATAATGTAGTGAATCACACGTGTACCAAGACAAAATTTTATACAAAAATACATTGTGTACCAAATGTGATGAGTTGCAAAGCAATTGAGTACCAAGGTACAAATGTAGTTGGGAAATAGGAAAACTATTTCTATTATGCATTATTATATTTCTATTCTTTACTGGAGGAGCCGTGGTGGCACAGTGATTAGAATGCAGGCTGGTTCTGCTGCCTGCTGGCTGCCTGCAATTTAACAGATCAAATGTCACCAGGCTCAAGGTTGACTCAGCCTTCCATCCTTCTGAGGTCGGTAAAATGAGGACCCAGATTGTTGGGGGCAATATGCTGACTCTGTAAACCACTTAGAGAGGGCTGTAAAGCACTATGAAGTGGTATATACCGTAAGTCTAAGTGCTATTTGTATTATGAAAAAATGTTGGACTCTTTACAAAGAACATATTTTAGTTATTAAGGCCAGAAAGGAATAGATTGGCGAGAAGAGAGAGGGAGAAAAGTTTATACTCTATTGTGTTATATAATTTAGTACTGGATTTAGATTAGGTTATAATTAAGAAATTGTCCATCCTGCCAAATAGAATATAAACAGCGGAATCTTGTATTTAGTATATTCACTTTTATGAATCACCATGATATGTTTCCATATCTATCTATCTATCTATCTATCTATCTATCTATCTATCTATCTATCTATCTATCTATCGATCTATCTATCTATCTATCTATCTATCTATCTATCTAACTATCTATCTATCATCTATCTATCCATCCATCCATCCATCCATCCATCCATCCATCCATCCATCCATCCAGAGGTGGGATTCAGCAGGTTCTGACCAGTTCTGGAGAACCGGTAGCGGAAATTTTGAGTAGTTTAGAGAACCGGTATACCTCCTCTGACTGGCCCCGCCCACATCTATTCTCTGCCTCCCAAGTCCCAGCTGATAGGAAGGAAATGGGGACTTTGCAGTAACCTTCCCCTGGAGTGGGGTGGGAATGGATATTTTACAGTATCCTTCCCCTGCCACACCCACCAAGCTAAGCCATGCACATCAAGCGACGCCCACAGAACGGGTAGTAAAAAATAATTGAATCCCACCACTGTATCTATCATCTATCTATCTATCTATCTATCTATCTATCTATCTATCTATCTATCTATCTATCTATCTATCTATCATCTATCTGTCCATCCATCCATCCATCCATCCATCCATCCATCCATCCATCTATCCATCTATCAATCATCTATCTCTCTCTTTACTTTGTAAAATAGCAATACTTTCAAAAATGTTAGGGGGGAAACCCCTATAAGTTCTTCTGAATGCACCTGGTTGGAAAAAAAACAGGACATAATTTTTGGTACAAATGAGACACATTAAGAAAATGTAGGCACTATAACACTACATTGGTCAAAAAATTGCAAAAAATATTGAGATTCTTCGCATTTTCTGATTAAACTTGTACATGACAACAGCCTTCATTTTTTTAAATTAAACTGTTATTTAAGAGGTTTTGTTTTTGTTTTTATTATTCAGCAATGTAATTACTAGTATCAGCCTGATCTGTCAGTTAAAGATGACATTATTTCAGATTATTTAAAAAAACTGACTGTGAGTTAAAAATTGATTCCTATTAGCAAGATTGTAATACTGCAAATGCAGGAGTGATTCAAGTCAAATACTTTTTAATGAAATGCCAAGATTCATTTATTTCTCTTTTTTTAAAAAAAATAGTAAATATGGGTTCTTTGCCAGAAAAGAATGAAATCTTCATAGTAGTCAATCAAACCTATAAAACACAGTAGTGCTGAGAAAAAAAATCATGCATTTCTATCATTTGAATGCTTAAAAATATTTTTTCATCCACATACAACCTTACAGTGGAGCTGGTTTATGAAAACGAGCATAAAATTTTAGCTCTAAAATATTGTTATTGGTCAGGAAATGTTCATTCAAATCAAAGTAAGATTTGATTACAAGAAATAAAGCAAATTCAATTTGAATATGACAATTAGACAAATAATTACATTTAAATGTACAGTTTTCTATTTTCCCATTGTATGTATTGAATATTTGTTTAATAAAGTCCTCGAAGAATGTTTAAAAGTTGGCTGTTAGATTTCTTGTGCTGCTGATACAAGAAATTCATAGATTTATGGCTCATATGAACTTAGTCGTGTCCAATCATGGTTCCCTCTGGGTTTCAAGTTATAAGTTAATAAGGCTTTGAGAAAAGATAGTATGTTAATTAAAGATGTAAATGTGATACTGATTTATACTCTCAGAATATGGAATTTGACATTTAATGAAGAACTTTGAGTCTATGAAGCCTTTGGCTTACAAAGAGAATTATTTAATATAGATGGAAAGAAATCTACCAATATTGAAGAACTGATTCTCTTTATCGATTTTTGAAATCTGCTTATAATTGAAAAATGAGAAGCTAGAGCTCCTTTTGGTCACCTTCTTTTTCTTTTGACTGGTTTTTTAAAAGCTTGTTTTAACCACTGTAGTATATATTCTTTATTGCCTGTCACTAATACTTTATTCATTTTCCTGTTTGTTAGATATGCCTCATTAATGCAATATGAACTTAAAAATATAGGTTTTGGATTTCTAAAACAAAAAAAAAGGGAATTCATGAGATTGCATAATCTATTAATTGAAGGATATAGTAAAGTCAATTTCACAAATTCTTTATCACCAACTACAGACCCATTTATTTTCATTAAGCATATTAATTTAAGCATATTTTTGTTTGGACTTAATTCTGTTTCTCAAAATATTTTCCAAATGACCTGTTGCACAGCTATGCTACAATTTCCCCCCCCCTTTAGATTTAAAATGTAACTTCATTTTGAATAAAATAAGATAAATCCATATCTCTCTCTCTCTCTCTCTCTCTCTCTCTCTCTCTCTCTCTCTCTCTCTCTCTCTCTCTCACACACACACACACACACACACACACACACACACACACACACACTGACAGACAGACAGACAGACAGACGTGTGTGTGTGTGTGTGTGTGTGTGTGTGTGTGTGTGTGTGTGTGTATGTGTAAATGAGAAGAATAAAAGTGTGAATACAACTTTTTGTCCTACTGATTGTTAGAGGCATTTGGGGAAGAGGAAAACACTTCCTGATTGTTCATTTCTTTGTCTTCTCCTGGGTAAATAAGTACTTTCCTTCTTTTCCTTTTCTTCCACGAGGAAGACAAAAAATATTGAGGTTTCTTAGAGTTCAACATTTGCTTTTGAAGGCACCTGAAAGTGCTCTCAAATCCTTGTCCCAGCTTAGGTCATTACTTGCACATACTTATTGAATAGTGGTCCATTAACCGATTATTCATTGTATTTTTTTTGTCTTTGTCTTAGCTATCATACATGAAAAATTATATCAGGCCAATGTGTGATTAAGTCAAAAGTCCTACTTGGCAGAAAAATCACCAAATCTGCCTAAACTGTACTTCTGGGATGTCACAAGATACCAACAGTGGGATATTTATAGAGGCATCTAGCATGCCTTCCAACACTCTTAGCACTATTCCTGATAGTTATATTATCTCTTCTCCCTAAAGCTATTCATGCTACTGGACCACTGGGACTGAGATATATGAACTGAGCTGCCAAGGTAACTCATTTTGAGTCTATTTCTGCTATATAGTAAACCCAAGGTCAAGATATTTATGACTATGCCTTGAATCTGCCCATCATTCCAGAATCAGAACAAAGAAATTAGGCTTCTCACCATGAACTATTGGGCCCTGAGAGGATACAATTCAAAAAATACTTCCTTTACTTACAAGGGCAAAGGTCAATTAATTATTAATCATTGTAGTGAAATGTAAATTCTATGTTTAATCATATTTTTGCAGTCTTTCATTGCCAGATTATAGGGTTAAATGAGATGGATAGTGATTGATATTATATATTAGTAGGAAATTTCTCTGCGCATCACAGAGAAACATTAATTAGCTTGTTGGATCTGATCAAGGTTTTAAATTCACAAAACAGAAGCAGTTCTTTATTTTGAAAACCTTCAAAGGAAATTGTAATGGAAAGATAAAAGCAAATTGCTTCAACAGTCACTACTGCCTGTGTTTATGATAGACCAAAGAAAAGTTTATATATCACATATTGGAGTATGATATAAAATAATACTAAGAATAAAATATTGGGAAGTTTGCAGCAATATCCAGTTCAACAGCTGGGTTAAATGTGAAAGCACTAATGTACCACAGGCTGAAAATTTTGTCATATATCACACCTCTTTCTGCTAAAGATGTTGTGTGTGTGTGTGTGTGTGTTTCCTTTCATATATTAATACTTTATAGAAGTGTGTGATATGATTTTATATTTCATACCTTTACAAAAGTATTCAGCAATTTTTCCCATGGGTGTCTAGGGATTCTTTTTATTCTCCAAGGAAAAAAAGGAAGGAGGGAGGGAGGGAGGGAGGGAGGGAGGGAAGGAGGGAAGGAAGGAAGGAAGGAAGGAAGGAAGGAAGGAAGGAAGGAAGGAAGGAAGGAAGGAAGGAAGGAAGGAAGGAAGATTTCCAATGCTCATTGCCAGCTTTGACACAAAGAAACTCAATGGGGTAGCTGGCAGGAAGTTGGAAGTTGTTTTCACTCCCATTGATTTGGGAGTTATTCTATTTCTCTGATTAGATAAGGAAATATCTCTCAAATAATGATCAGGTGGTCTAGTATAACAAATTGGAATAGAGGTATCCTAAGCTTGCTATACACTCTTAGTAGACAGATTTTCTGGGTATTGGCAGTACTTTAGCAGTTAGCATGAAATATATTTCATATAATTATTTGATTATACAGTGGCTGTTGTTCCCAAATGATGCAAACTGCTATTCTGAGCTGCAGTGCCCTCACTCTCTGCTATTAGAAAGAGGTCACACATAGAGTTCTAATTTATTTTTTGTAAATATTTGAGTAGAGTTATTGTTATGCTGTATTTTAATCCACCCAATAATTGGAGGTCTCTGAGTAGATTACAAATCTATTTGAAACTTGGTAAGCCATTTAGCCATATGTAGCATCTGGATTCTCAATGGGAAAGTCTCCCCTCCCCCTTTGTATATTCTGCTCCCTGTAAGAGTTTGAAAATGACCCACATGATTCAGAAACACTGGAAACAAGGAATAAAAATCACTGCCCAAGTTCAAATTGTAACAGGTTTTACAATCACAAAATTCCTTCAGCTTCCACCTTATAAAACTAGAAAAGAAAAACTTCTCTTTCTCTCTTGCACATGTAGCTCAATTTTTCCTGAAGATGAGGGACAAACTATAAGAGTCTTGTTCATTTATTCCTCCTTACTTCTTCTGGTCAACTAAAGAGCCATGGGACCAAGCAAGTGCTACTTACAGAAGGAAGATGACTGTCCTTCCAGTCTTCAACACCACCAACTGACCACCTTGCTCCAATGACCTGCACAAAGAAGAGACACAGAAAGGAAGACTTTAATTGCATGCACTTTCACCTTACATAAGAATAACACAATCAAAGAGATACACTCAACACAAAACAATAAAAGAGCTACTTATAGAAGGAAGATGACTGTCCTGCCAACACCACCAACTGACCACCTTGCTCCAATGACCTGCACAAAGAAGAGACACAGAAAGGAAGACTTTAATTGCATGCACTTTCGCCTTACATAAGAATAACACAATCAAAGAGATACACTCAACACAAAACAATAAAAGAGCTACTTATAGAAGGAAGATGACTGTCCTGCCAACACCACCAACTGACCACCTTGCTCCAATGACCTGCACAAAGAAGAGACACAGAAAGGAAGACTTTAATTGCATGCACTTACACCTTACATAAGAATAACACAATCAAAGAGATACACTCAAGTACTTACTTGTGTTATTGCTTTGGTGGTTGAAGATGTTTCCACATCGTTCTTTCGTTTGCGGCCTCCTCAGTTGCACTTCTCTTAATCTTCGCTCGTGGATCATCTGCTGCGCGATGTACTCTGAGCCAGTCTCTGACGGTAGGAAGTGGGTCCCATCTTGTCATAGGCATCTGAATGACGCTTATTGTCATCAAATTGCTAAGGTTTTGAAAAGTTAAGCGGGTTCTTTGTTCTGAACATATGAGGTTCATTTTTGAGAATGCCCTTTCTGCCTCTGCTAAACTAAAAGCAATTGTCCTGATAATATCTCTAGCTTTTTTGACAGTGTCAGGGATTTTACATTTATAGTGTACATAGTACATATGTACATAGTACATTTTCCAAAAAATCTCTGTAGTCATTCAAATCAATTTCGCAATTAAACATTTTGCCAAATTCAAGCAATCCTTCCTCTGCTTCTGCCCATGGAATGACTACATCTGCAATGTTCCAGTAATCCGGCTCCAATATGCGGAATTGTAATTTGTTTGTGTCTGGCTACCTGTTTTTAGGTTTTTGCAATTGGCTACCTGTTTTTAGGTGTTTGCAATCCATCAGCCTTTTCTTCAAATTGGTGATGATGCTTTCCAGAAGTGTTTCACGAGGAAGTGCAATAAATCATTGATAGTTAACAAATTTTATATTTTGGAAGGCTTCTGAAGTTATCATTCCATCAACCTTTTTTTTCCATATGGGCCCTTTTCCTGTCTAAGCACTTAAAATGCTTTAATTGATCGCAATACCAATTTTTCGGCCTTGATGATGTCTGCGTTTCTCCCTTGCAGGGCATTTGACAGAAGAGAAATCTCATTTAGAATGTCAATCATGAGGGCCAAATCAGTCAAAAAATTTAAATTTTCAAGACGGGCAGCCATGCCTGGGTATTTTTCATTGCCCAGAAAAAACTGATGTTGCACTGGATAAGCATGCCACACAGCTCTGGTTGACCTTAAACTACAGGCAGCTCATTTTGGTCCCAAAACTCTGCCAATCTTCATGATTTGAATGCCCAGTTGTTAAGAGATTTGGAATAGTTCTGCCTGGGTCTTGCAGGATTTATGGAAAGTGCTGTGTATCTTGTCAAGGGATATTTTGAAGCGGTTCAGTTGTTTGATGTCCTTTATGGAGTCATCCAGCACAAGTTGGAGGCAATGGTTCAAGCAGTGCCAGATTATAATGTTTGGGAACTCTTTAGCTATTCTGGCACCATTGGAGGAGAATGCTATTAAATGCTTTCGCAGATATTCCATGGTAAACCCAACTTTATGTAAGCTTCCCATCACTGAAGAACATATGGTCTCCGCATCTTGTTTGTCCAATTCCACCAGCTGAACGAAAATGGTTGTTGGGCATTCTGAATCCTCAGCTTTTACAAAAACTATCACAACTGCTTTCATTGATAGCGTTGAGGCTTCATCAATTATTAAACACACATTCAGATTCTTTGCAATAATGCTTTTAAACATGGTGGTTTAAATGTCTTTTGCAATAAAATCAACTATTTTCACTGCGGATCTCCGTGAATTCAAGCCTACTCCCACATCTACTCCAATTGCAGTTAGCAAATCTACCTGTCCTTCAATGTCTGAGAATGGCCTACATCTTTGTGCCAGATCATAAACTGTATAAAATAATGTTTTATTACTAGGTTCATTTTTTCCATTTGCCTTATCCATTGCTTTTTTAATAGTATCCTGCTACCGTTGTTTAATGCGCTCTCTGCAAATGGCATGTGATTTTGATTTAAAATGTTCATTCATGCTTTTCCTGAGAGATGCTTGCTTATTTGTCCCTGCTGCCACGATATTGAAACTGGCATTTTGAGTTCTTTTATCAGTTTGCACAACATGCTTGGCTACAGTTTCTGGTAGGAGCTATCAAAAAGTGGCAGCATCCAGGCAAAAAAAGTGATTGTGGTCAAAGCAATTGAATTTAATTTAACTTACAGTATATTTGAATCAGTAATTAAATTTAATTGATAGGTTAGTCTCCAATATTTGCTTTCCAAGTAAACTGGAAATAATTTTCTTGGGATATTATAAAATTACAGTTTTGGGGGAAGTTCTGAATCAGCTTGTAGGCCATATATACATAGTTCTTAGGGGCTAAATGAATCATTGAGTGTCCTGGTTTTGCTCTTCTGTCATAAACCATGGAAGACTTGCTTATTTTCACTGTACTATCTATCCACTTGATATGCTTCAGAACTGTGACTACTGTTGGCCTTTTGAGCATTCATTTATGCCTTAATTTAGAATCCATTTCAATTAAAAAAAAATCAACAACCTGATAATTAATTATAAAAATATCTCCAGCTTTCCACTTTTTTGTAAGCATTTATTTTTAGGAGTTAGTTTTATTTGGTTTTAATATTTGCTTCTTGTTTTTAAGCCAGCTGGATGTTCTTTAATAGCATCAGCCCCATAGTCTTATTAGAATTGAAATATGCTGTTCCGGGTATATATAACCAATTGAAATCCCTTGGTAAAAATGGTACCGCTGAAATCATGAGACAATTGTTCAGCTAGCCTCTCAAAGAGAGACTTTGCTTCAGCTTTCCAAGACTCATGAAACTCTAAACAGAAAATCATTAAGACCAAATCAAATATTGGAAGAAATATCAAAGCAATCATTTTACTTCTCGACAGGAACCCAGCATTTACCTGCAGTGATTAAAGTGTTCTCAGCTAAGATTCAACCCCAGTTCCTTTTGGAGCTCAATTGGGCCCCTACAAGTCATTCCTTCCTTTAGAAAGAGTTCAGTCCAAATTTCCCAGAGCCATCTTTCAAGCACCTCCCTATGTTTCAAACACAGTACTTCACCATGAAGCTGGCCTTCTCAAAATTGAAATATCTGCCTGGATTTACATCTTGCCCACTGACTTAAAATTCTCTTCTTTCCAGTTGGTTTGACTCTTCTAATGATGACCAACAGTTTTGCCTCTTAGAGCAGGCAATAGAAGCCAAATTACAACTCTATGGCTATATTCATGGCCAACCATCACCTTAATGGGTTATGAGTGGGCTCTAACTGATCTTAGATAGTGGCCCATTGATTTAGAGCTGCAAGATGATTTCTCAGCCCTACTCAGAAATACCTTCTTGAGCCACTCTGCACATCCTCTCCAACCACCCAGATATCTCAGTTGCATAATAATCCCAAAATTCAGAAGAACCCTTTCTTTAACCAGATTCAATACTCTGCCATTATTAAAGGAAGATACAAAAAAATCCCCTTTGAACAAAGACTGAATCCATGCGGTGATGGAATAATTAAATCACTGGAATGTGCCATGCTCTATCTATGCAGGAGCACATTATTATTTCCAGTTTTTATTAAATACCCTGGTCATTCTGATTTGTTTTATCTTAAAATGCTATTATCAGATCAGTCTGACTCCATGTCTGTGTCCACAGTCAGCCAAATACTATTCAGTAATTTTCACTTGACACCATAAAATTGATTTTCACCCTCTTAGATATGTAAAATACTGAAATTGCAGTTAATTAGAAAAAATACAAAAGAAAATAAATGTATGTGTGTGTATAAATACATACATTCACATACACATTTCTTTTGCATTATACATGTGTGTGTGTGTGTGTCTGTGTGTAGCATTGTGTATATATATTGCAGTGTGTGGGTGTAGGGGTGTGTATGTATCTTAACATGCCACATGATCTTTTTTGTATATGATTGCTGTCATAAGATCAGTACAACTCCCATCTCCTTGATTGTAGCTAAATTTTCCTATACTGCCTGTAAAATTAAGTAGACTTCATCCACTGATGAACCCACCACCAATTGTAATATTTCACCTTGTTTCATTTTTCCTTTATTTTAAAAGGGAAATTTACACATTTTTTGTTTGCAATTCTGGTCACTGACTAGATATTTATTCAAGCAGATTCCAAGTCAGGGATCAGGGCCTAAGGCCTTAAAAACATGGCAGATGTTGATGAAGGCCTTCCTTTGATACCAAATGGAGCTGCAGGAAGAAAAGAAATTGAAAGAGAAGAAGCACTGTTCTGTAAAGTTTTAATGAAGATAGCATCTGAGAACACAATCCCATAAAGGCTTGATTCACAATCCAATCTGCAAATACAATCTGTGGGTGGGAAGGCTTCTTTGCACAGCAACAAATGGTGGGACAGCATATGGTTTTTCTGTAAACGTGTACATAATTTTTTTTCACAGGCATCTCACTTTTAAATGTCTGGAAATTCATCCATTTATGCAATACTTCATCATTCCAATGAAAGATTATAATTGCCTTGCAAAGATGTTGCTGTGAAATCTTTTTTTTTTTTGTTCCTGAACAAATCTATAACATCACCCTCAGAGAATGAAACAAAAATACGTCATGGTTTTTACCTTATCCTCTAAATGCAAATGCACAGATTTAGATCTGTATTAATTTCTAAACTAAGTGTCGAATCTACATATGTTATTATTTGCTACCGGCAAATACTAATGAGAATGGTAATCACTGGGACAGTGGGGGGAAAAATGGATGACTCAGGACAATATGAGGAGAAAAGAGTCAGTGGCTTAAGATGGCATTTCTGAACTGTCACTGTCATGGTGTGTGGAAATGGGAATAACATTGATTCAATGAATGAGGAATGAGATCAGGAAGGAGAGAGTAGATTTGAACATAGTCTTGCCCATAGGGTGAGGAACAGGAAGGAAAAGTAACAGCATCTTCCAGAATGTGAAAATGGGTGGTGAGAGAAACTCCTTACTACTTCAGTAAATGCATTAATGACAGGAGTATATAAGGAGCAGGGAAGGCATTGTGGAAGGTATATGCATGGGATAAACTTTAGGTTAACAAGCTAGGAATAGAGTAAGACAAACTGAGAAAATTTCAGGCTGAGCTCTTCTATCGATATGCAGTGGTGAGCTCTATTCTTGGCAAGTTGATATTTTGCGTGTTGTTTCCTTAGAACAGATACAAGGCTAAAAAAAATTGAATTAAATGCTAGAATGGAATCTGGGGTAACGAGATTGATCCCATATTGGGACAGTGATAGAAAGAGAAAGATAGAGCAATGGGGGCTGGATAGAATGTTATGGGATAATGGAGACTTAATAGCTGCCCCCAATCAACTTCTCAGATAATCCAAACAAGAGCCCGAGTGGCCAAAATGTCAGGTACCTTATACTCAAACTAGTGCCAGTTAGCAGCAAATCAATACAGAATAAGATTCCTGCTTCAGCAAGCATGGACTTTGGGAATAGAGATAGTGGGGGAGAGGAGGATTACTGAAGCTAGCAGAATTGAAATACTTTGTTCAAGGAGAATGTATGAACAGGTCTGTAGATGGTGCAACTATCAGCAGAAAAATAAACAAAAAGAAACAACATTTCTGATATGCTGAAGATTAAAAACCTCAAAATATATAGTAAAGGGAGACCCAACGTATTGGCTTTGTTCACAGAGGAAACTCAGTTTAGATTAAAAAGTTACTTATGAAAGATTCTTCCTTGATTGGTGCAACTACAGCAAGCTAGATCCTATCCCTTATTTTTAAAGGGAGGCCTAATTTTGCTCAAACTCAGATGCTCAAACGTTCTACTATGAGTCCACTTCGCCTCTGTACAGTAGTTCTATATGGATACTGTATGTACAGATATTTGTATCTATTCCATTACGGATTCCTTTTGTATCTATTTGTATCTATTCTATTACTGATGTTCTTTTCTAGAACCAAATGTTATGACAACTGTTACCTCATGAATATTATCTAAAATGATTGGGATTTCTTTGTTAAATTAGACTCTCAAAGCAACTTTGAAAACCATGATAATCTATAGAAAATTTAGTTTTATATAAATTTATTTGGGGGAGAGATCATGATGATGCTTCATATATATATACATATATACATATATACATATATACATATATACATATATACATATATACATATATACATACATACATACATACATACATACATACATACATACATACATACATACATATATATATATATATATATATATATATATATATATATATATTATATGAGTTACTGTTGAATTTTGCCTAAAGTCAGGCTGACAGAAGCTTCAACTCGTGCAGAAAATTAGAATAATTTAAATAAAATTAGCACTATTTCTCAAGAGACTCTGCCATACATTTCAGTAGTCCAACTTCAATGTTATATATCTAAACTTATTTGCTGAAATCTTGCCTTTACTTCTGCAAAAGCATTTAACTTTCCATTTTTAATCAATTCCAGTCTGCTCATATTTCTGTTTCCATTTTTGAAATCTTCCCTATGGAGGATATATTTGGAACAGAGATGCATGATAGAAGGAAAAAGCACAATCTTTTAGGGTGTGTGTGAAGATTTGCTTGTTCAATGTGCCAGAGGAAAAATGGTAAGTTTCTTCAGGCTTCGAAGTAACCAATAGCACTTCTATCTCAATTTCTCTTTATCTTACCTTTTTACTATAGAACATAAACCTTCCTATGAACCGTAAAGGGGTGGCTTTGCTAACCCCACTTTTTTCTTAGCAGCAGCAAAACCATCGGATTTTTAGATGGCAGTAGATTGAAGACATTTCCCTCCCATTCACAGCACCAGTGAAGCCATAATTGTCCAGGGTTTATCTGTGGAATCCATTCCAATTCACAAAGACATTTGTCCTTGCGACACGCATCCTTCAGTGATTATATGGCAGAAACAAAAAGTGCTAAAACAGCATTGTGGACCTTGAATGGCTTTCAATCATGCCTTAAAGGATTATTAGGTCTTAGTTCCTGCTACTATGCTGTGCTAACTGAATTTGACCTTACACGGTCCTGAGCTAGGACTATTCCTATGCCAGAGGAAAACCGGGGGGGATGGGAAGTTTCTGAAGCAATAGCCCAAATTAATCAGCACCGTGCTTTAATGAATACCTTGTCACTGGAACAGCATATATTGAGTAACTTAATTTCACAGTGACTGAGCAAAACATATAGATTTCAGATAGGTGGTAGACTTGGAGCATAATATTACGCAAGTTCTGCCCAGGAAATAACAAACTGAGATGTGATGATTAAAAAAAAAACAGGCATAGGCTTGACCTAAAATCTGGGTTGCAATCATAATGGCAACCTTATCATTCTTTTTACTGGAACAGCCATGCATCACCACAACGCAAAACACAAAGGATGGCAATTCCAAGAGGAGGGGCATCAACATTTGCCACCAGAGAGAGTTCTTGAGGTCAATAGGGCAGTTTAGATAGCTTTCTAATAAAATATTGATAAATTTCTTCTTGGACCATTGGGAATTATAGGCCACGCTAAGCTTTACCATTATGAATGTATAATCATTCATAGTGGTAAGAAGGGCAATTAGATGAATTTACGCTTATAAATTATAGCTACCATAAAAGAATTGAAGAAAACCACCCACACCTTCTTACAATATAGCAATAGCATTTAGACTTATATACCGCTTCATAGTGCTTTTACAGCCCTCTCTAAGCGGTTTAAAGAGTTCAGCATATTGCCCCCAACAATCTGGGTCCTCATTTTACCCACCTCGGAAGGATGGAAGGCTGAGTCAACCTTGAGCCGGTGAGATTTGAACAGCTGAACTGCTGAACTGCAGTGCTGCATTTTAACCACTGCGCCACCTCGGCTCTTGTTATTTATTTATTGTAAATACATTTATTATGTATTTATTAATATTATAAATAAATACATAGTACAGAATTACAAAGAACAAAGACACCAACCCTTTCTAGGACAAGGGTTCATTCTGCAATTTATTCCCTGCTGGGAGCAAAAAGTGGGTTAGTGAGACAAAGATTACATTAGGTTTCACTTATATTAAATCAAAATTTTATTTACTCCATTTTTGTCCAGTTATACATTTAACACATCCCTTGCCATCATTTTCAGAATGTTGAGTTGATAATATCTTCTAGAGGTGTCCAGAGGATACACACAAGCCTTTGAGGATAAAGGTAGACCTGGAAACTCAAATCAAGTGACTCTGACATAGAAGATTTGTGAAGAAAATAGGAACAAGGGAGCATTTCTCCCATACAGATATGCATGCACAATTGTTGACATTCTGAATATAGGTTTTGAATACAGTTATTTAAAATTTTAAAAAAAACCCTAATATTTGTTGTTATCTTTTTATTGCTCTTTCAAGTGGCTTTTGAAAATCCATAAAATTGTGGGGCCTTTTTACATTTAGCCATTCTTTACACTATTGCTCCCCCCCCCCCCATTTTCATGGCCATTGTCTAGCAAAGCTACCTGGTGAATGATGTAGATATTATTGGAAGATGAGACTGTTTTGGAGGTTTTTGCCCCTGAGTTTGCCCCCTTCTCTTTTCTTTGACATTCTTAGCCTTTTCTTTTTTGTTGTTTCAGGCTGATTGTTGTTCATTGTTTGTCAATTAATGTTTGTTTTATATCTGAATGTCGGATACTTTGTATTTGCCTACTTATATTCTGTGTGAGCCATCAAAGTAATTTTGATTGTGATGGTGTACAAATGTGTTTAATAAATCAATTTGTCTCTCTGTGTGTCTGTTCATAAAAGCCACACTTTTTCCAATGCTGGAATGATTTATATACTATATAATTCTTGCTGTTGTTTGCTAAAACAGCTTAAGACAACTACGCCTTACAATTAGTGATCTGGAGTCTGTTGACCTGGATTGCTATCTGGTGTGAACTCACTATTATGCTATACAAACAATGCTTTCATATAATTGTATACCAAAAGGGTTCTAGCTGTCGATGTTGTGTTTCAAGTCAACAAAAAGCAAAACAATCATGGTAATGTTTCTTCCAGTTGACCTACCATGGATCTGAGATCAACAGGAGACCCTGGGAAGCAATTATCTAACTCAATGGGACAATATGATGTTGTTCAACCCTGCAATTTCCTAAACTAATGATTTTTTTTTCATGTGCTCAAAATCCTGCCCCTTTTGAATGTGTCAGTAGACACATATAAGTTGGGACCTTTATTATTGTGCCATTCCCATCACCCTGAAAATGTGTATGCCTGTGATTAAAGTACAAAACATTATACATTAAAACTGAACTAGAAGAAATATATCAGGTAATGTATACAGCAATGCACCCACCCAAAATTAAATAGGTAAGCTGGGAAAGAGAAAACCCCACCTATGATCTTTTTTTTTAATATGTGGAAGAAGAAGCATGGCCACACTTCTAAGATCAGTCATTCTCATAAACTGTTTGCTGATTGCTTAGCTTGTTTACTAGAATCTGCAAAGGAGCATGAAAAAGCAGTTATGTAAACACAAGTTTAGCCCTGAAAGAGAAGACTGGGTGAGAAAGAAACTCAATATTACCCTCCCTTGATTATTTATTTGTTTGTTTGTTTGTTTGTTTACATTTGTATGCCGCCCAACTCCCAAAGGACTCTTATCTTACATATAAAGTGGTAGGGGAGAAAGAACCTCTGCCAGGAATTCAAGATTCTGTTACTGTATTCTTGCATCAATAAAGTACAATATTGTAGTGCTTGCTGAAGCCTGTCCTTCAAAGTGGCTTGACATTGCCTGCTTCCTAGGGCTGAGAGAGGGACTGGCCCAAGATTGTCCAGTTTGCTTCATACCTAAAGTGGGACTAGAACTCACCACCCTCTGGTTCCTAGCTTGATGTCCACTGTACCAAAGTGGAGCTAACAGGATCAAATAAAAGAAAACAGTCCTTCAGATAATCTTGCAAAGAGCAATTTAAGGCTTAATGGTGACAATTAGCTTCTTACATTTTGGCCCAGAGACAAAAAAAAGTAAATAATGAAGTTGATGTAGGACTAATGTCATATATAGCAATTAAACTGATACATGCATTTTACCTTACCTACTTCTGGATGACTTTGCTTTATTTCATATTGTTTTTCATGCAGTGCCACCAAGAATCATCACCATTTATTAAGTAGCCTGAGCAAAATAAAAATAGACTTTGTCCTGAGGAGCCTACAAACCATTTATATATTTATATATTTATATATTTATATATTTATATATTTATATATTTATATATTTATATATTTATATATTTATATATTTATATATTTATATATTTATATATTTATATATTTATATATTTATATATTTATATATTTATATATTTATATACACACACACACACAATCAAAAGCAGCATGCATTTTCTCTACTATATGCATATACATTAGAGAAAACACATGTTGTTTTTATTTATTTTTTTATTCACTATGTCATTATATATTAGATTTATTTCCTAACTTCTCCAGGTGTGGGAGGCAACATATCTGGGTATGCTTTCCCATCCCCCCCCCAAAAAATCAGATCTATAATGTAGGTATGGCTGAGAGATAGTCACCAGATCAGTCACTTGGCCCCTAAAATTCTGCTAAGAGACCACTTGGATTCATACATCACATTAAGTAATGGTTGGTTTGGGCAATTGTTAGTCAAACAAATTTCCTTGTTTATGCCTAATGCAATCTGATTTACAAACTGGAATGGCTGGCTTCATACACCTGCAGAAGTCATCAAACTAACCTTATGATGTTTCAATGTGATGTGAAAATCCCATCATTTTTAGGGAGATGGAATAATGTGTTTCAATTGACACCTCAATGCAACTTGGAAGGATTTTTCTTTTGCCTTCCACAACTCCCCATGTGCCTCAAACTCTGATTTGGGTGGTCTTGGATGCTGCAAAATTATCTGGAAATTGCAATGTGGGTGGTTCGAAGTGGGAAGTATGAAGCTGAACAGCTAATGGCTTTATAGTAGCCTAAAACCACTTCCTGTATCTATTCATATATATAAATAAGATTGCTACGTAAATTATTAATCTAAATGTCCTATTTATCACAGAATACAATTTCCCCCCATGATTAGTGACTTTTCCCCCAGAACAAAAAAACCAAACAATGGTTTGGTTTGATTTAGTTTAGTTTTTGAGAAAAATCAGTATTTAAGATATTCAACTATTCCCTCTTTCCTCAAATTTTCAGTTCTAATCAAATTCTTCTGATTCTACCTACAGTGAGTTGTGATGGAAAGTTGTGGTTTCAGATGTATTATGGGACCTTCTCTGAATTTCTTTTAAGACTAACTTTGGCACTTCATTCTCTTCCTGCTGTGCTGTGATTCACGTCAGTCAAGAAGAGAGAATGTGAACAATCAGGAGGTTATAAAATTAGACAAGACTTTCACTGCCAACTGACAGAAATGAAAATGAAGGCCCCCATGGCAGCTGTAAAATCTGATATCTATCACACTACATGCTCAAATGATCTTGAATGCTTTTTTATTCCTAATTATTTTGCCCTAGTTTAATACCTGACAAATTATTCCATATGGCCAGTATTACGAGAAGATCTAGAAAGCTTCTATGTGACGAAGTAGTAGAAAATAAGTAGGTGGGAAAAAAGCTATTGTGTTTCATTGTGCAAAATACTTTCTCAAAGACTGTTTCCCCATATTTTTAAAGAATTAACATTTGTTCTTAGAACATTTTATCTTGTACACCTTTACTTGAAGGGGGAATAATCACTATTTGTTACATGGGAAGGTCCAAAGGGGCAAAGTAACATTATGTTTGTCTTGTTCTGCTTCATATTTAAATGGGGAATCCCACCTCCTAAAATCTTTGGAGAAGCATGCAAGGAATTTGGGGGGTGAATTGTCCTCATGCATTGCCAAATAAAGTTAGGCAGAAAATTGTTATTTCCTGTTGAGTTGTGGGAATAACGACAGGAGACAGACTTCAAAGAACACTTCTTTACTAGGCAACTTCTCTGTACAACTCCCATTTCTCCTTCACCAGGTTGAAAGGCGCTGGTGGGTGGAAGGCAGACATGTTTGGCGAGTTGTCAGTGAAGTCTTCCAAAAAACTGCCTGGCTGATTGCAATACCTAAAGGTTCGATCATCTTCGTTCTCCAGCTCCCAAGCCCTCGTCGCCACTGTTGAGTTGTGGGAATAACGACAGGAGTCAGACTTCAAAAAACACTTCTTTACTAGGCAAATTACAACCAGGAACTTGTAGTCTGACAGCTAGCCCCTTTATAGGGAGCTGTCAGATGCCTCAACCAATAGCGTTTGAGCATTCTCCCGCTCAAACACTGGATCTGGGTGAAACCATGTATATAGTTTAATACATAACATTTCCAAATAAAGGTAGTTTTAAATACAGATATGATTTGTGAACTCTTGGCCTGTGGTATATTAAAGTATCCTATTCTTAAAATAAATGTTAAAAAGAAAATATATATATAAAAAAAGCAGTTTGTTTCTTCAGATACCTTTTTCTATAACAATTGAGCATGTATAAAAAAATAAATGTGACTTGTTTGGATGTGAATTTTTCCAGCAATTTCAGACTTTTTCACTGGACTTTCTCCCTAATAATGGGAGGAATGCTACATACTTACAATAGGCAGGATAAGTGAACCATTGGAGAGACGTATCCAATAGACATTTGTGGGATTGGAAATTTACTTTGATGTGATATAGTAGTGGGTTCTACTTACCTTTGCTATGGGTTTGGGAATGGGAGCACATGGGTGCGTGCTTCGTGCATGCACAGAAGCTTCTGCACATGTGCAGAGCATTTTTTATGATGTCCAGGCAAGTGGGCGGAGCCTCCCACTGCCTCTACCGGGTCGAACTGGTAGCAACCCACCACTGATGTGATAGCAATTGTAATGGAAATAGTGATAATAGGGATTAGATTATATTGTTCACTGTTGGGGTACCAAAATCAGCACTGTCCAAATTCATGGTTGCTGAGTGATGGATGACTGTTCAGACAGTTCACACAATTCCTAAAGATGGACCACAGGACTGGTATCCTGACAACCTAGTACTATTTGCACTTCCTCTCCCATTGTTTTTTCCTTGCATATTTTTCCATCAAATCAACTTCCTTCCTTCCTTCCTTCCTTCCTTCCTTCCTTCCTTCCTTCCTTCCTTCCTTCCTTCCTCCCTCCCTCCCTCCCTCCCTGGTCTACACAGCAAAGTAAGATGGTGCCAGCCTTCAAGATAGACAGGACCAAGAAATAGATTCTATGTGTATCTAAATCTACTTTTACTAAGATTGGCTACAATCTTGCAAGTCTAAATATCCTCCTTCCTGTTTTTATCTTAATCTGTAATTAGGGGGTGGCAATCTTTGTACCCATCCCTCCTTAACTGGGCTTCTGCAGTGTTTATCTCCATGTTGCCTTGGTAACACACCTTCCCTCTCCGTGTCAAGGTCATCCTAATTACTCTATACAGAGAGGGGAGAAGAATCTAGCATGGAATATGTATACAACTTCCTGAGGCCATTTTCCAAGAGCCTTTTCAACCCTGGCAGTACCACTGCAGATATCAATAATGCAACAGCTCATTTATCAATTATGTACATGCATAGTGTCTGTTATAATATTTCTGCCTTCTCCAGACAAAAAAAAATATCATCCCCAGAACCATAAAAAGATTGTCCATAACAACCATAACAAGATGGTTGTTATGATCAATTAATTATTGGAAGAGAGGGAATCTCTTACATGCAAATTAGCTCTATAGCAGAATGTTAAACTATAACTTTAAGGCCTGTCTTGGAGTACCGTTCCCAACATTTCCTGCCATTTTTCATGCTGGTTAGCATTATTGGACTTGAAGCTTGAAACAGTTGACAGATGCTGGGTTTTTTTACCCCATGCTGTCTAAAGTTAATATACTAACCTATTAATTTTAACACTAATTTCACTTTTTAATATACTTCCCACCACTTCAATTAGATTTTATTTATACAGCTTCCTTTTTTGCATTATACTTTTTTTTGTTAAAGAGGAGGAAGGAAATATATAACAATAGTAATTCAACTGTACTGTTGAAGAAATATACAATTATGTTTTACTACTGTAAGTATTTGGATTGCATTAATTTCACTGGTGGTCTTTTTCATCCCTTTTGATGAAGTTGGGATAGCTTGCATTAGCAGAAAGGGGAATAGCTAAGATTCTGATCACAGGAGGTTTAAAACACCTTGGAAGTCAAATTACTATAATCTTATTACTAATGTACATGGCATTTAAGATTAGAATCTACTGCAGACACAGTAAGTAGTGCTAAACAAAAGAAAAACAACTGCATAACTGGGGCTGATGACTGAATTTGTGGTGGTGGTGAAGTCATGCTGATATTTGAAACTGATGAAGAAAGAAACCAATTAGGACTATGATTTGGGATTGCAAAATTTATGGCAAGTTCTTGTATCTTGTGACTCCAGGTAAAGAGAAGACAGCATAGGAAAATGCATGGGTTTCTCCTATTTCCTGACTGAAAGTCACACATATTAAGCCAGAAAAATGACATTAATCTCATGAGTGTAGACTTATGAGCCGAGGTGGCGCAGTGGTTAGAGTGCAGCACTGCAGGCTACTTCAGCTGACTGCTAGCTGCAGTTCAGCTGTTCAAATCTCACCAGCTCAAGGTTGACTCAGCCTTCCATCCTTCTGAGGTCGGTAAAATGAGGACCCAGATTGTTGGGGGCAATATGCTGAACTCTGTAAACCGCTTAGAGAGGGCTGTAAAGCACTATGAAGCGATATATAAGTCTAAGTGCTATTGCTATTGCTATTAAGATAAAACATTCATCTGAAAGAAACTTCATCTTACTTCTTTTGCTATTCTAATATGGGAAGTGCACAGGAAAGATGCCTCTGTTTTCTCATTTCTGTGCTCTTGTATATAGCTCAATCGCTTGCTGTCAACGATGAAACAAAATATATATTATTCAGAAAAGACACAGATATTTTGCCCTCTGAATTTCATTGCAAGAATAGTAAATGAATAGGCAACAATTTTTAGGAAGAGGAAGACTACGGACAAGGGGCTTTGGCAATCTGCAATGACTTCTCTGGCATTTATTAGTTCTACTTTCCCATAGTTCTACTTTTTTCCACTTTCCTGAAAAGAAATGATGGGCAAACTCCCTCAGCTCAGTTAAAACCAGCTTAGCATTTACAAAATCATTCAGCAGCTGTTTAGATAATGCTCACCTGTTTGCCAAGAGTTCTCTCCCAGGTCATAATGTAAGCATCCACATATTGATTGTACAGTGTGAATATGCATCACTTGTTGGCTCCCAGGAACAGCAGTATAATTTTGAAATATGATCATTGCTTGGGCAGTTCCCCTGGCTTACCTATTTGTGCAGAATATTATTTTTATTTTAGTGACAGGCACAAATATACTTGTTACTTTTGAAGACATTCTTCTTCATATTCCTTGAGATATGTGTACCTTTAAAAGGCTTAAGCTTAGAAAGCAGTTGAACTGGGTGTTGGGTGTATTGAAGTGTACAAAGCAGGGGTGAAATGCTCCCGGTTCACTCTTACCTGTCAGTCGTCGCAGAGCCGATGGAGCCGGTGGTGGTCGCGGTGGGGGGGTGCCCCCGCCCGCTTCCCCCACCCATCTGGACGCTGCCATTTGAGTTCTTTTGCCCTCTGAGCATGCGCAAAGCATTCTGCATGCTCAGAGGGCAAAAGAACTCAAATGGAGGCATCCAGGCGGGCGGGGGAAGCGGGCGGGGGAAGCCCTGAGCCGCGACCACCACCGGCTCCATCACCTCTGCGATGACTGACAGGTAAGAGCGAACCAGGAGCATTTCACCCCTGGTACAAAGTCTTGCTTCTCATCTAAGTCAAAAGAGAACTTCTCAGGGTAATTGTGGGTGGTTGATTGGTAATAAAGCCATGCATTATGAGATAATCAAATGTGAATGCCATCTTTCAAAGGGATCACCAGAGGGCTTTTAATTATTATTGCAAGGACATGGGTGGGGGAGTGAGCAAGAGTGAGTTTTTCTACCTGGCTACTTTGCATTTTTACAGAATGCATTCCATTACCCATTCAAAAGACTTCCAAGAGTGTTACAGTTAAGCAACGTTTAGCTTAGTCACGCAGGATGTAGCAGTTGCTTCAGGCAGCCATGTTGCATTACCTTAGTTGTAAAGCACACAGTTGACATTTCTGTTGCCTCTCATCCTCTCAGATTCCAAGCTATCATTTGCCATGGCTCTGCACAAATAAAAGACAAACTACCAGTCTAGTGGTATGCAGTTTCAAAATTCAGACTCACCCAGGTATGGTATACTAATGATTACAGGAATGGAATGGAGTCTGATGGGGAAGCCCTGATGCTTGACACATTTCTTTGGAAGTTTGCATTTTTCATTCATTCATTCATTCATTGCTATGGAGACCATTCTCTAGAATGGCTTTATTTAACATTTTTCAGATAGAATTAAGACTGTGATTACTTTAAATCTAGGTAATTAAAAATCTAGGTAACCTTTTAATTACCTGCAAAACTAAAATCCAGTGCTAGGATCCGAGGGAGGGTGGGACAAGAATTTTTCTGCAGAAAAAAATTGGTGAGAAATAATGGTCCTCCACCATGCAATGGAGAATCTTGCTAAGGTACCTTTACCCAGGAATATCTCGATACTTCTTGGATCCCATTTCCTTCACCTTCAAACATCAGAAGATCTTCAATTTTCCTTTAATGCCAAGGATATCAACAGCTTTTAGAAAATGCTTGCAAAGGAGGAGGGGTTTGTCCATTTACAAAGCAGTCACCAGGGTAAATGTAGCCAGGTACATGGTAATACATACTGCTACATACCAGAATGCATGCTAAAGCAGATGTGCCTCACTACCAGCATGCTTCCTTTATCTTTACTTCATCACTGACTTGCTTGCTGGACAGTGGCCTGTCATCTAAAGACTTTCTCAAATAAGAATGCCACAAAGAAGAAGGAGTCAACCTGTTCTCCAAAGCACCTGAAGGCAAAACAAGAAGCAATGGATGGAAACTAATCAAGGAGAGAACCAACCTAGAACTAAGGAGAAATTTCCTGACAGAATAATTATTCAGTGGAACAACTTCCTTCCAGAAGTTGTGAATGCTCCAACACATGAAGTTTTAAAAAAGAGATTGAACAATGAATATTTTTTTAAAAGAGATTGCCTGAAATGATATAGGGCTTCCTGACTGAGCAGGGCGTTGGAGTAGAAGACCTCCAAAGTACCTCCCAACTCTGTTGTTCTGTTATTGTGAATGCCTGGGAGCCCACATGCAAATATTAATTCCTGACATTATTTTTATTTCCTAGTGTATTCTGACAGTGTTGGAGATGGATGCATTGCAGCATGCTAGTTTCCAGAATGGTATGAGGTCTCCTGCTCAAGAAGGAGGTTGGACTAGAAGACCTCTGAGGTCTCTTCCAACTCTGTTATTCGATGTTACATGACTACAAAAATAATAGCTGGATTCATATATGTTTAATGCAGAAGGAGTTGGCTTCATGGAAAGATTTCATTCATCATATATTATACTTTGACACTTTGCAGTTATTTAAAAACAAAAAAAATTGGCTCATGCTTTGCATTTCTTTCGTGGCCATCCTTGACTTTGATTCCAAAGGACTTTGATTATTTTCTTCTACTCCACTAGAAGAAAGTGAAAGACTTTCTTAACCTTCTGGCAGGTTGTGTCTTATTTCTGCCTCATTTTCTTCAATTGTTCTCTAGTCAGGAGGGAATCTTGATAACTGTAAGACAATTGCTGCAGTCAAATTGGTAAGGTGCCATTAACTGAAATCCCTGCTCAGAAAAATAGGGGAATTTTTTCATTTTGATTGAACGCTTTCATCAGCAACAGAAGAAAAGTATAGATAGTGAATTTTCACCATTTTTTTCCAAGGGCTGGGCAATCAAAAGCACTGCTGAAAGCAAACCAATGCTCACTGAGACAAGTGCAAAACTCATAGTTGCCCTTGCTTTACTTTAGAAATGGTTATAGGAACTTTTGGTACATCAAGATTGATCTCTTTAGCTTTGTTAGATAGACAGTCTCTTTGACACTTTTACCAGCAGTGTGGAAAACTGCCAGTGACATCTCTAATATTTTATCTTCCTTAATCTTTACAGGTAGGTCAGACTTTGCAGGAATTGTTGCCTGTTAGATCCTTTAAGCAGCTCAGATTTCTTCACAGAGAAAGAGGTGGCACAGTGGTTAAAATGCAGCACTGCAGTTCAGCAGTTCAGCTGTTCAAATCTCACCGGCTCAAGGTTGACTCAGCCCTCCATCCTTCCGAGGTAGGTAAAATGAGGACCCAGATTGTTGGGGACAATATGCTGAACTCTGTAAACCACTTAGAGAGGGCTGTAAAGCATTATGAAGCGGTATATAAGTCTAAGTGCTATTCACATGAAGCTGTGGGTCTTTTTTATTATTATTATTAGAGAGGATACTGAAACAATATGATGGCATCTTGTGAAAGTGCTATGTGTATTTGGTGTACAGTGGTGTACAGAAATACTTTAAATTGAAGAAAGTTATACTATAAATATACAGTACTTCTCTGTCATTCCCACTAATAACACTTGTGACATACAGGCAATCCTTGCTTAGTGACTGCCTCATTTAATGACTGTTCACAGTTAGGATGGTGAGAAAAAGTTCGTTTGTGACCAATTCTCAGATTTACAACCATTTCAGGTCTATAAAGCAAAAGAAAAATTGTAAGCACAGGGGTGGTGTCAACCAAGTTTGTCTTAAACACCAAGTTGTTGGTCACTGAATGAGAGCTACTTGTATTTCTGAATCATTACCACTACTGCTACCTATATACCTATTTAACAAAGAGGTGATAATGGAGAACCTGTGTATCAGATTTTTAACAGTAGCGTCATGTTGGATGGGAATGATAAAAGGGAAATTTGAACGTTTTGAAATGGAAAGCATCCTTCCAAACTATGTTCAACAATCCAGTAAGGATTAGTTAACCAGAATTGGGGAACTCTGACTCAACCTCTGCTGTGGCCTCTGCTGAGTGGCTACACTGCTGAAATGTACAGCTGCCTTGATTACAGCAGGATAAGGATAGGAGCTGTGGTGGCACAGTGGTTAGAATGCAGTATTAGAGGCTAATTCAGATCACTGCCAGGAGTTTGAGCCTCACCGGCTCAAGATTGACTCAACCTTCCACCTTTCTGAGGGTGATAGAATGGATCCAGATTGTTTGGGGCAATATGCTGACCAGCGGTGGGTTGCTCCCAGTTCGGTCCGGTTCTCCGAACCGGTAGTGGAGGCAGTGGGATGCTCCGCCCACCTGCCTGGGATGCTCCACCCACCCACCAGGGATGCTCCGCCCACCTGCCCGGGATGCTTCTGCGCATGTGCAGAAGCATCGCACAAGCACATTCGTGCACGCGTGAACCGGTAGCAAAAGCATTTAGAACCCACTACTGATGCTGACTCTGTAAACCACTTAGAGAGTGCTGTAAAGCACTATGAGGTGATATATAATCTAAGTTCTATTGCTATAATCCATATATTTCTCTCTCATTTTTTAGGTGCTTATCCTGTCTTTTTTCATATATGACTCAATATGGCAAGCATACCAATACTCATTCCTCCTATTTTCCCCACAACAACCACCCTGTAAGGTGGATTGGGCTGAGAAAGGGTGATTGCTCCAAAGACATCCAGCCAGTTTTTCATGCCTAAGGCAGGATGTGAACTCACAATCTCTTGGTCTTTAGGCCAACACCATGACACCAAACTGGTTCTTGGGGAAAGTTTTCATGGGAAAGTCTGCCTGTCTCCATTCATGGGAAACTGTCACTGCACGGTTTCCTATGTTAACTTTTGAGTCACGTTTTCATATTTTACTGGGGGTGGGGAGTCAATAATATTTTACTTCTCACTGACCTACATCAAGATAGTGATTATTTTTCCAAGGGTTATCATGTGAAAAAAGGGTGAGGAAAATGAGGAAAAGATTCATTTGATCCACATTAAATATATAAATAAGTGGAAGAAGCTGAGAACAATATAGCCTAGCCAACAATAAATCAATAGCTAATTAATAGCAAAATGAAAAAGGTCTAGGACTTCTGTCAGTATTGGCAAAATAAAGGTCATCTCCCCTGTCCTAAATCTGCTTAGTGTTGTGAACGCTGGCAGGTTTATTACCAGTGAGGCAAGGGCAGATGATTCAGCAGGCAAAATTAGCTGATAGATTTAATGTCCCTGCTTCAAAATAGATCTAGAAATCTTCTCTAGGAATGTAGTCTGAATAAAAGAGGGTTGATATAACTAGGAAACAAAGCTTGTGAGTACACATTTGGACATACAGCACTTTTAGTTCTTGGATCACCAAGGAAGAAGTGCTCAGGATCCTTACTGGCCAACAAACAACAGTTGGAAGCAGCTAAATCACCTGCAGCATTCTTTGGGGAAAAAAAATTAAAATTGCTTTCGTGGTTGCTAAGTGTTCATATTCTCATTCATCTGACACAGGACATAGGAAGATGCTTTATACTGAGTTAAAACATAGTTCTATTGACAACTATATTATACAGTACAGACAGTATAGACTGATAAGCACCAATCATCATTCTGAATAGTTGGGCTTCTTTCCAACCCTGACTGGATATATCAGGGACTGGATCTGGGCTTGAAGCAAAATGTTAATTTGCTATTGAACAACCTACCCTGTCTCAGAGCAGATCCATATTTCCTGTCTGTTTCAATTTCTGGGATCAAGGAACATTTGATGTCATTGTCCATCCATTCAAGCCTACAATAAATGCAGTCTCTATTTCCCTGCAGCACCTCAAATCAGTGTCGTGTATAGAAGAAGGGATGAACAATTCATCAGCTGTGCTTTACTGCCTTGTAAACCGATGTCACCATTCCAATTGCTGTTGTTTTCACTGGTGGACTTTCATCTTTCCTACCTCACTTGTGATAGAAGAGGTAACTAGCAAATCCTTATCAATTTTACTTTAGTTTTCAAATTAACTAGATGGCTAAGACGAAGGATGGAAGGAAGGAAGGAAGGAAGGAAGGAAGGAAGGAAGGAAGGAAGGAAGGAAGGAAGGAAGGAAGGAAGGAAGGAAGTTGACTGATTAAATAAAACAAAAATCCAAGTGGAAAGTGAATATTTTAGGTGAATTGGTATTATTATTATTTTTGTCTAGGGAAATATGGAATCTTCACATGTTAGCAAATGTGATAACCACTACACCATTTAAAGATTTTCTAGAGCAAAATTAAGGAGCCAAATATGGAAAAATGAAAGAAATGAATTTGATAAGATAAGAACTTCATAAGATAAGAACTGAAGAAATTTCATGGATGAAAAATGAAATGTTTTCAAGGAAAAACAAAGTCAAGTTACCTTTGGGACATTCATAAGATAAGATTTTAAAACTGAATACACAGAAGTTTAAAAAAAGTATTATACAGCATCAACTAAAAGTGTGCACAAGATATACCTTGGGAAGCAATTGGATCCAAAATATTTAATTTTCATAGTAATGGTACGAACTGTGGGTACAATTCTGAATGCTACCCAAGCTTGGTCATTTAGTAGTTAGAACATAATTTTTTTATTATGAAAATAGTTTAAATAGTTTGTAATTGGAGAGCAGATTAATTCTGTGTTACAAAAGTGATAGGACATTTCAGAAACATCTGCACTACTGTATTCATGCTAAGCGAATACACAACTTCACAATATGAGCAAGCACACAAACACAACTGTAAGCAATACAATTCTATATGTCCAACAGTATAATTGAGGAGAGCATCAGATATGCCAATGTAAAAGTCTTCCTGTGAGACTAATAAATGATAACAGTTATTGTGGAACTGTTATAAAAGAGTCTGTGAGCTGATTGTAGCACTGAAATAACCAAGGGTGCTTTATGGTAAAGAGATGGCAAAAGGGGAGGCGATTTGGTTACCCATGTCTCTATTACATAGTATATTAAGGAAATAAGTCATGAATAATGTACTATTTTGGGTGTGCATGTACAAAAATAGATTTTTTTTACCTCCCATGGATATTTTTAAGAGAAAAATGTCATGATTCTCTAAAATAAGGTCCATTGTATTAGTTAAGAGTGACAAAACATAGATTATTCTAGTTGGAATGGGACAATTTGCCACAGCTTCCTTGCCCTGGCTGACTCACCTGGGCCAACTCACCTGGGCCAACTTGATGCAAATCAGCTCAATGTGGCTTACTCGCCACAGGACCATTCAATGCAGGAGAAGTCAATGTGATATAACTGTATTGTTATCTGCCACTGTTTCTTTGACGTAATTTTAATGTTTGTCATTCACATTTCACTTTGTCCCTCCTTTAGCATTTAATTAGTCTATTCTACCATTTCTTCAATATTTGGCTGGAATGAAAATGCTGCAGTTAGATGGCTGTAGCGAGTCAGTCACAGCGAGTTGTTCTAGACCCTACTCTAGTACCTGGCATTCTTTACTCAAGTATTCAAAGGTTTGGGTTTAAAAAATAATTATTATGTCCCCAAATGTATATTCGCAAAGGCTCTATTTAAAGTAAGTATATATTGGGGGCATCTGCACTTTTAAAAATAATCAGAATTAATGGTGACTTTTAACAGTAACAATATTTGGGAGACATGTAAACATTTACTTTAAGAAAAGCTTCGTATTGATGTAGATTTATCAGTGGTTTCATTCCAATAAAATCATGAAAAAAAGATTGAATGAAATGTGTGGGTGCTTGGAACACTGACACGGAATAGTTTTAAACTGATTTATGTATCTTTAGCATTTTTGTTTGGTATTAGATTATTCTTTACTGTTGTGTCAGGAAGTTAGGCCACTGGAGCTGAATTGGCTAAAATTTGCGGGCTCTGGATGTATAAAGTTGAATGCTTCTTTGGCATTAATTTTGGAAGATTTCAGGTCCAATGAGTTTTCTTCACATTAAGCAAAATGAAATGCAATAATGAATGTATGAGCTTCAGTCATGAAATTAAAACAACTGGGCTAAGAAAATTCAGGATACTAGATGATAATTCGCTCCCTAAACTTAGCTGGGTTCATTTGGTCTCATATTGCTAAGAGCTTGATGCAGCTTGGTAGCGCTCATGACCACTGAAGTGAAAAGCAAACTGCACAAAAGTGTAAATCTGTTCTTTATAATCTAATTTGCAAGCAAAACTTTAATAATGTTAACATATATTAATCCAGGTAATTGTCACACTTTTGTGATTTTTTATTCCAGACTTCTGCTTTTCCTTAGCTGCAGCTTAAATCTCAAGGATACACAGTATGTCTTTTTTCACTCCTTCACATTTTGACCTATTCCTTCAATGTTGTTTTTAAATATTATTAATTTTTATGATCATTTAGAAACAAACTGTATACAGGAACATCGACCTTGTAGATGTAACCACCAACTAATGCAAGATTTTTTTAAGTACAAATAGTCCTTGACTTACAACCATTTGTTCAGTGACCATTTGAAGTTACAATAGCACTGAAAAAAGTGATTTATGACCATTTTTCACATTTATGTTGCAGCATCCACATGGTCACGTGATCGAAATTCAGATTCTTGGCAACTGGCTCATATTTATGACAGTTGCAGTGCCCTGGGATCATGTGATCATCTTTTGTGACAAGCCAAGTCAATGGAAAAGCCAGATTCACTTAGCGATCATGTTGCTAACTTAAAAAGCACAGTGATTCACTTAGCAGCTATTTCAAAAAAGGTTGTAAAATGAGGCAAAACTTACTTAACTGTTTTGTTTAGCAATGAAACATTTGGGCTCAATTGTGGTCGTAAGTCGAGGATTACTGTACTGTTTTAAAACGTTTATAGTAGATCTCAAGTAGTGTTAATGAATTCCGTGAAATAGTCACATTATTCAAATTCACATTATTCAAATAGATAGAAATCAGGGGTGAAATTCAGCCGGCTCCATCCAGCTCACGCGATACGGTAGGGCCCACTGCGCGAAGCCCCCACCCACCCGCGTGGATGTTATGATGTCCCTTTTTTGTGACCATTTTCAGCATCTGCACATGTGCAGAATGCTTTGCACAAGCACAGACAATGGCGCGCGCCCATTTGCAAGCAGGTAAGGAAGGTAAGTGAATTTCACCCCTGATAGAAATGATTCCATTTTGATGAAAAGTCAGATAACTGATTCAAGCTCAATATAAATATGCAAATATTTTTTTTAAACATAGACTATATGTTTATTAATGAAACACTGTATAATAATAAAAGAGGATAAATTCATATACAAAGGATACCTGCTATCTCTGCTGTAGTTCTTCAAAATAAGCCTCTTCTTTTTTGAGTTTTCTTAAAATGGAACCTTACTCTTCTCCATCTAAAAATCCACATTAGTCTTTTCCTAACTGAATTTAGGCTTGTATTAAATGTGACCTGGTATCAATTTACAGTTCACACTAAATCAAATTTCTCACTATTTGAGCTCACACTAATCATGACCTACCTGTATTTGGTATTTGAAGCCCAAAACAGGCACAGCATTGATACTGTGATTTCACTGGTATGGAGAAGTTAGGATTTTCATTCTCTCGCTGCTTTTTTTTTAATATTTGAAGATTTAATAACCAATGTTTACTCTCTCCCCCCCCCACTTAAAATGGATTTGCCCTAATTTAGCAGTTTGAAGTTGAACCTGCCTTTTCTCTAAAACTTCTGGCTCATTCCTAGTTCTGATGTCCTATTGAAGAGGAGATTCTATTACATTTCATTTTGTTGCTACACTACATTCCTAGTCAATATGTTAAATTGTGGGGTATTTGTTGAATTGTAGCTTGGGAATAGGCGGGGCTGCTGCTGCTGACGGAGCGTGTTTGCAACAGCTCCTCTTGGTTTTATTTTATTTTATGTTATCAATCTTTAGTACCCCCACTGGATACTTTTTATTTAAACAATATTTCTTGGAGATGATAACAGCGTAGACCACAACACAGACAAAGTTTTGGTTGCTGTGGACCAATAAGGCATGGGGAATAGAAAGATGCATTCTTCTCCTACCAGGGAAGAATGCAAAACAACCAAAAATTGAAGAGCACTTTGCTGGCAAGAGATTTGTAAGTAAAACTATCCCTCCCTCCACTTCCAACAATCTTGAGAGGTTAGAACGGAACTTGCAAAGAGATCTGACAAAACAACAGATACTAAACTTTCCCGATATGGGGGGAGGGGAGCAAAACGACAGCCAGCTGTTTTCACAATCAATGAGTCCAGCTACAGCTGATATGGAGGCTGAGATAAAGACTTTAAAAAGGCAAACAACAAACTAATTCAGAGTGTGGAGAGCTTACTGTGGGAGAACACAACAGAGTTTATGGCAAAGCAAAGCCTTCTCACAGCGCAAACAGTTGTTTCAATATTTGAGGAACTAATAACCAACCAACATAATATAGAGACAATGGAAAAAGATATAGCTGTTTTTCTGCAAGCTCAACAATGGGCTACAGGCACCCCCACTAAAGTCCTCACGGCAGATTTGGGTAAATCCCATACTCAGGATAAGGAAGAGGAAAAAGTTAAGGAGCCTGCTAAAATGTGGCAGCCCACCCAGAAAAACAGGCCTTCTCCAGACAAAGCAACAAGAGGAGGAGGTACTAGCAGAGAAGATTCATTGGAAGACAGAAAAGTATCTCCCTTACAATCACACCAATCACAACGCTCACTACAAACACACCAGGTTGCTCTTAGAATCCATTTAATCAGAATTAATTATGGATGCTGGAATACCAAGAGTGCTATATTAAATTCCCTAAGCCAGTTTCTTCACTGTCACTGGGGGCAGATTGATCTCCATAATGCGGAGTGATTTCCAGAGGCCCCAAATTGGAAGAGGATATTTCTGTCTTTCAAACAGCCCACCATATTACTGATGCTATTCAAGATGAAGGCACATCTAGCCTCCTTTCAAATTTTTCCCATCAGAGTTTTCTGTGAGGAAAGGGTTAAACCCTTAATTGTCAACATGCGAGCTCCCAAGGTTGCTGTCTCTTCCGCATTCTCAACCTTGGAAAAGAGAGAGAAAGAAAGTGGGAGTAAGCCAGGAAGAAAGTGGGAGTAAGCCAGGAAGAAAGTGGGAGTAAGCCAGGAAGAAAGTGGGAGTAAGCCAGGTGAAGATGTACTTAACAGCACAGAAACTGGTCTCATTAATGCTTTTGGTGCTCTCCCAAGGAAAGAACAAGATAACATATTATTCAAGTTGGAAAACTTAAAGAAATCCTTATTGATCATAATCGATACAGCTGAACCACTTATAGATCTGGTTTCCCCAATAATTGAGCCTCTTACTTCTCCCCCAGGAAGGAAGAGTTTGCATGAATATGAGCTCATGGAAAACAGAAGCCAAGGTACACAGGGGCCACTAGAGGACCCAGTAGAGAAGGAGATGCTAGCATCCTTACGTGATTATCCAAACTATACAGTGGCAAAAGAAAGTAAAAAATATCAATAGCCATGGTAATGAAGTTAATGCATAGAAAGGGTTTTATAAGCATAGTCCACTGATCTGTGTCAATCTCCTTGATTCAACCAATTTGTAAAGATCCCTTCATAATGTTTGCCAGATCAGCTCCTCATGAGTGAACTCCTTGGCAAAGCCTCATTGTTTTTGAATTGACTTGTAATGTGTTTAATGAAATTTTTGCAAGTCGTGCTGTGTGGGCATTCCTCCACCCACCTTCCTCGGGGTGAATGTTATTACTTGTGATTACAGTCATGTGAATAATTCACCAGAATGGTTTATTCAACAAATTGAATCTCTCTTTTGGTTTGTGCAGTGTCTGTAAACAAAACTAAATTATTTGCAAATTTAATCACTGAATAATTCTTTGTCTGCAGTCTACAGACTGCTGTCTGGTTTCATAGTTTCATATGTAACTAGAGTTTTATTTTTATTTTTGAAATGAATATTCAACTGTAATGCTTAAAAATAACTTTTAGAAGAGGATGCCAGGGTGTGCATCTGGTGAACCTCACAAGAACATAGAAAGTAACCTTATACAAATCAGAAAATTAATCTATATAACTTAGCACAGTCAATACAGTACAGCAGTGATTTTCAAGAATTTCAGTTAGGTTTTTCCAGAACTGAATTTGAGAACTATATGTGTTCTACCTCTGAAAACTATATATCATATCTCAAAATCTAGTAATATTCCACTGGCAGAGAACTCCAATCTGCTAAACCTAAATGGCTTCAAATTGTGGTTTTAGGTTATTTCAATCATTTTTTTTTTTGATACAGGCTATGACTTTCATAAACAATCCAGTATCCAAACTAACAATGACCATTGTTATAGTCAGAGTGCTTTCCCTATTGCAAAAATGTTATAAGCCTATTATAACTTGTGCTATTAAGTACGTAAGAAGCTTATTAACTTAACAAAAATTAAATCAAATCAAATTTAGTTTTTTGTGCCCTGATCCTGCCTACTTCATTCTTCACACCCTTCATTACTTTTTGGAGGGCAGCCTATGGCATGTCAGCTGTTGATCCTGTCCAAACTTGTCTATTTCTGTTCCAGGCTAATGTTCCAGTGGTGGGATTCAGCTGGTTCACACTGGTTCAGACAAATCGGTTGTTAAATTACCACCCAGCCGCCGCTATCAAAGTGGATCCTGGGTGCTGCAATGGAGAAACAGACAATGGAGTGACTGGCATGAGGGAAGGGGAAGGCCACTTTCCCTCCTCCTTCCCTCGTGCTGGCCACTCCATTGCCCATTTCCCTGGCCAAATTAACCCCACAGTCTCCCCTACAATGGGCCCAGCTTCGATCGTGCTGCCAATTTAATTCCTCACCACTCTCACTTTTGCCCGCAGACTGACCAACATCCCCTGCACGCAGCTCCATGGGGAGGGGGGAATCCCTCCCTCCACTTCCCCCCAATTCTTCACCTTCCTGCATGAGCTCTCGGGAGCATCAGTAACCCCCCTCCTTGTTCCTTGGAAACCTTGCCTCTTAAAGAAGCTGCATCCAGAAGGCTAAAACAGCTGCGAGACCAACGTACAGACAAGGACCCTCGGAAACATCCTTTTGGCAAAGGGTGGAAATTTAACAACCAGTTCACCCAGGGTCAGGTTAGCCATCGGATGAGGTTCATCCTGCAGATGCAGCAGAGCTGGAGGATGGGGATGGGCCATGCCTCCCACAACAGCCAACCTTACCCTGGGCAAACCGGTTGTTAAATTATTTGACTCCCACCACTGTAAAAATGTTCCAAAAATGTTCCAATCAGTATGTCCACGTGTGCATACACACTACTTTGCATGCACATATGTATGTGTGCATGCACACTACTTTGGTGTAGTGGGTTAAGGCATCAGACTAGAAATTAGCAGACCATTAATTTTATCTTAGGCAGAGTGACTTGGGGTCAGTCACTTTCTCTCAACCTTAGAGAGCAGGCATGGCAAACCACTTCTGAAATCTTACCAAGAATTGTGCAGGGACCAATCCTGACAGTCACCAGTGGTCAAGAATGACCCAAAGATACTATTTATATATTATAATAGCCTACCTCAGAATGACCACTAGTAAAACACGCATACACATTTGTTGCCCGTAGGTATTACCTTTACAATAGGGAGAGTAAATATAAAAGCATTTCCTATTGCATTATCTGTTTATTGATGTAATAAGGAGAGTTCCTGTTTGGTTATCAGCAGAGGCAATCTTGAAGCCTATGTGGGTAACCAATAAGCCTTTGCACAAGTCAAGTCCAATTTAGACAATTCAGTGATTCCCAAAGGGCTAAGTAAATGTCATTGAGTGCACTGCTTTGCGTTTAATTGCATTGTTGGTGACATATTTTTCCCCTCACAGTTGCCAAGGCTGCTTCGCCCTCCCCTTTCTATAGTTTTAAATTACACCAGGAAAAAAAATCAATAGAACAAGATTCTTCTTTGCAACAATGAGTTTAAGCCTCTCTGTTTCCTATTGAATCACCTGTAATGAGAACAATTCTAGGGAAAACGTTGCTACTAAAGTGATAATTACATGAAGATTGCTCACCTAACAGCTGTGAATATAATCCAGAGGCCTTCTTTATCCACTCTGAGTTCTTCCACAATCAATAGGTGTTTGGTTCCAGCTTTAAGGGTATGATATACATTGTTTATCAATGTAGTACAAGATAGGAAAAGAAAAGAGAAACTGCATTTCCCAGTTTTCAACATGGCCATTAATTCCTATGCTGGTGGTTCCATGTAAGCAGTTTTAATTTTACATAGTGGCATTAGTAACAGCGGCCCAATATCTTGGGATATCTTTTTGTACTGCAAAAAGTACAAAACTGCAACTATTTATTTTAAAAGCACCCATTTAATCTCTTTCTGCCCCAAATTCCAATGGACTGATTGACACCAATCAAACTTGGATTATTTATTATCCCCAAGCAAACCTATCTCTCAGTGTTTTGATAAAGATAATATTTGCATTTGGAGGAACATAACAATTTTAAAAAAGATAGCTAAGTTATTTCACTTGAAAACAGTCTTCTGAGTCACACTTTGACAGTCTTATGCCAAAAAAAAAGTTGCCTTCACTTGTATCAAGAAATTAATTTAGATGAGACTCCAAATCTTTCAGAGTTGCTAGCAAAATGCCAATCAGGTGAGTAATGAAATAAATTACAAAGTAAAGCCTCTGATAAATTTGAAAACAATTCCAAAACAACTCAGAAAACATCTCTAAGAAGCTTTTATATTCTTTAGGCACCATATTCTACATTCCACCTAAAATGAGTTTTGACATGAATTTTGAGGTTCTTCCGTAGGGAAAAACATCAAAGGAATGAGAGACTAAAGACTTTTGATAAAACTAGCAAACGTATTTAAAGGTTTGTGTCTTTCACAATCCACAATCTTGTACCATTTATTCATTGTGTTAGCAAGAGTTGATGGGGATGATTACAGTCAAGATTCTTTTCTCCCATTTTTCTCGGCTCTTTTTCTATTATGCTACAATGGAGAGGTTGCATGACAGAAGTTATTGAATTTCATATTGATAGAAGGAATAAAAACAGAAGTTCCAGATGAAAGAACAATTACATAAGTTTCCCCTCCAAAGAAGATTTTGATAACACATTTGTTTAAACTGAGATTTCTGTCAAATATTATGCAGTGAATGGAAGAAGATTTCCTACAAAATATATTCACGCCTTCCTATATTGTTCTTTGCCTCTGAGTACAACAAATTAAAACATGTAAATCACTGATATTCTTAATTCATGATTTAATCATGAGGTCGTAGCTTTTGACTGAAAAGAGGGTTATATCTTGATCAAATGTACAACTTTATTTCTGTAATCAAAACCTGCAAGGCAATGAATGAAATTGAACTATGGTTTCCAATGGTCTTATCAAATTATTTTAACTACCAACATTCTTTCACCTGCATTTAAAGAACCCTTTTACAGTTTTTTTTGTAAATAACAGCTTTCCTCTGCTTTTGTATAGATATTTGTATAGATCTCAGCACTTGTCATTTAGAGTCAGCCTGCTATCAGTATATGGTGACATTCTCAATTTATCTGAAGTGTAACTACTGCTTATTATGGAGGACAGTTTCTGAGTACAAATCAGATTAAGAAAATGATACTTATAAAAGAACTATTATTTTTATGTATATCTGTATTTATTAATTCAAATCGCTCCTGTCAGGCTTATAACCTTCATCACATTATTTTTTTCTACTGGATAACATTTACTGAACTCTAGACTTGTCATTCTCAGAATTCCATTTCCTTGTCACTGTGATGAAACATGAAGGCAAAAGATTTTCTTCTTCTTTTTTTAAGAGAGAGAAGTTTCCATTAAAATCTCCCACATCATGCTTGTCTTGTTATTTATCCTGGCTAGTTTCCAGTCAAGCCTGTCAAAATGAAGCAAAATAACTGAAAGAAAAGAAAAAGAGATTAATCCAAAGATGAAAATGCAATGAGGGATCTCTGATTTAAATGCAAGAGCGAGAAAAAACACAGTTTGAAAAGGAGTTGATCTCTAGCTAATATGCCCATTTATTAAGGGAAGGTAATCCTCTCATAGATTTATTTCAGAGCCATTTTGTTCTAGTGGTTAAGGCACCAGGCTAGAAAGTAGGACACCTTGAATTCATGTCCCACTTTAGACATAAAAGCCAGCTGGATGACCTTGGGCCAGTCACTCTCTCTCAGTCCACCTCATTTCACAGGCTTCTTGTTGTGGAGAAAATAGGAGAATGTGTGTGGGATATGTTCGCTGTCTTGAATTTTTTTGTCTTTTAATGACTCCATAATCCCTTGCATTGGGGTGGAGTTGGAGCAACTGAATGGAGCTGAGTGTTTACTGGCTGGATGCCCTTCCTGTCACCAATGTGGAGATCGCAGCAGATATATTCTCATTGTGCCCAGAAAGAGAAATATCTGCCTCTACCAGTGGTGGGTTCCTACTGGTGCGGTCCACTCTATAGCACTGGTAGCGGCCCACTGGTGACATCACAGTACCGGTGCGGTCGGTTGCCAGTGCCTGGGCGCCACCATTTAATTTTTTTTTTTAAAAAATTCTCTTCTGTGCATGCCCAGAAGCCGAGCTTCTGGCACTGCGCATGCGCTGCCTTCCTACCCCACAGTGAGTCCAAGCAGGGGAGGATGGCTGAGGGAGCGCGTGAGATGCTGAAAGAATGGACAGCAGGAGCTATCTCCATTCCCCTCCCTTCAGCAGTCTGAGAAGCCATGAACGCGCGGTGATGATCCCAGGCATTTTCGCACGTTCGAGGCTTCTCGAGCTGCTTTAGGGGAGGGGAAATGGGTGGCGGGAGCCTAAGATCATCAAATGGGGAGAAGCATTCAGTCAAGATGGAGCCTCCTAGAAGAACCGCTGCCGCGGTCTTGCTGCTCCCGCTACGGGGGCTGTGTTGCGGGTAGGCAATGCCACCCCCCGCTTCTCTGGCCGCTGCCAAGCTCCCGAGGCCCAAGCCCACCCGGTCACATGTCTGGCAAGCCACACCCACAAAATAAGCCAAGCCCACAGAGTGGTAGTAAAAAAACTAGGAACCCGCCCCTGGCCTCTACCTAGGATCGAACTCACAGCCTCCTGATTGTGAAGTGAGAGTTCCACCTCTAGGCCACTGCACCACTGTCCCCTGCCTTGAATGATTTGTAAAAATAATAAAGTTGGGATATAAATAAGATAAATAAGAATAAATGTTTGGTGATTTTGCTAATGGTAAAGACAAATACATATAGTATTCTAAAGTGAGGTTGACAACATAGGGCTCTATCAATGTTCTAAATATCTCCCTTAGCATCTGATGAGGACTATCTTTTTTTTTACTGCCTTTGCCCATGTCTCTTGGATGTACACTCAGCATGACGTTGACAGGTGCAGCTCTTGATCTTGAAAGATTTGTGAATGGATTGCTGCAAGCTAAAAATGCACAAGATGATCAGAGCCTGGTCAAGATTTGCATTATCACAATGTAAGAATGTAATGGAGCCAAAGACCATTTCATTTGGGGAACATATCAAGTTCTCAAATTTCTGCCCTTCTAAAATCCATAAATAAAATGCTGGACACAAACCAGATACAGATAGTGAGAAATATATGACGATTGTTGAATAAATATAGCAGAACAGCACAGTAGCCTAGAGGTGAAAATGCTCACCTCCCACTCAGAAGGTTGAGAGTTCAATCCTAGGCAACGACAGATGTTTCTCTATCAGGGTGCAAAGAAAAAAAAATCTGCTGCGAACTCCATGTAGGCATCAGGAAGGGCATCTGGCCGGCCAGTAAATGCTCAGCTCCATTCAGTCGCCCTGATCCTGAAGCAAGGGATTAAAGGGTGATAAAAAGGGAAAAAAAGGAATAAATATTGCAGATAGAAAAGGAATAAATATTGCAATGAGAAAAGATTGAAAAATGAAAAGGCCAATATGGATCCAGAAGAAAAGAAACAAAATAATTTGACAACTTTTATGTAAGACTGCATTTGGATAAATTTTGAACATAACTTTTCCTTTATATACTCTGATACTTTTTTTTTTTGAGATTCTGTCCTGTACCTGCTCAAAGAAAACATCTGAAATGGTTTATGGCAAGGCTTGCCTTAGGCTATTTTACCTCAGTGCTCAAAATGGCCTCTGGATAAATTAGAGTAAAACTGTAGGGATTTAGTGTAGAAGTTGCCACGAATAACAGAAGTACTATTCAGAGACGTTGCAGCACCTATGAGAGCTACGTGGCTCTTTTTTTTTCCTTTCCAGTGTTTCATAATGAGAGCTGAATGGAATACTAAGGAATGTACTGTTTAAATTGCTTCAGAAAATTACATCAGAATAAGCATATTGCAAAATACAAACCAATATTTGCATTTCTTCCTAACATTTTATCCAGTGCTGTGGACATTTTCATGAGGAATAATTCAAGTTGCACATTACTAAGCTTGAGATTCATCGCCATCAATGGAAGTCTGAAAGAACATGAACCCAGTTGACCGAAATTTCATTCGCAAAATAAATGGACTATTTCAAATCATTTTGCTTTCCAACTGATTTCCACATTCCTCTGTGAACATTTTAACATGATAATTCACATTTAAATATTATTTTAGTTTTTCTTGAAACAATTTTTACTTTGATTTTTTTTTTTAAGACAAGAACTGAGCGGAATCTTTGGGGAAGTTCTCAACTTGATCAAGAAGAATGAATCAAATAAGAATTCACCAAACTATATTTTTTTAATCAAAACCTTATCCATTACATTTTACTGCATTCATAGCAAAAATACTGATGAGGCAGAAAAGTTCCTGGATTGGAATTAGATAAACATATTTGCCAGTTGTATGGACTTTTCTTTCACGCTTTGAAATGAAAATAGGCAAATTGGTACCCTTTTTTTCTTTTTTATTCAGCTCTCCATTTCACTTTAATCTTCTAAGATGGAAAAAGTGTTCACCCTGATTTCTGAGATTATTCTAAGCCCTCTTCCCTTCCCAGAATAAAATATTATTTATTCTTAATATAAAAAAGAGGCAAAATAGAATATTTCCCCTGAAGGAGAAGAGGAGAGACATCTTCTTAAAGGCAGAAAGCAGCCCCAGTCTTCCTGCTATAAGAAAACTGCCTCAAGCAGAAACCTGAAGGGCTAGTCTTTAGGAATGGAGATTTTGTATCCATTCAGAAAGACTGAGCCACTCTATTCATAAGCAAAGAGACTCCAAATAAGCAACACAATAGGCATGGATCCAAAGCTGACAAGATTAGCTCAGGCAAACAAAACACCTAGGATTTGCATTTTCCTTTTGCCTGTAGAGTCAGCTATGACCCCTACATTGTTAAGGAGAATAAATCTCCATAGAGGAGATGTTGATCTTTCTCTCGAAACTCAGACATTTAAAATAAAGCCGAAGTTAAAAGTCTAATAGAAAATATTTATTTTGGTACAAAAACAATAAATTCTGAATAGTTACATTCTTGCTAAATAAGTGCGACCATTCCAGTCAGAGCCAAACCACAAGAGAACAATGGAGAATCAGGAATGCACACATGCGCATAAGATCACATCATGTATCCTGCTTGTATTGGAATGTACCATAATATTAGGATAGGGGTACGTCACCCTGCATAGACATACAACTGACAATATTCACTACGTGACATACATGACCCCATAGGAATCTGGCAACAGCCATTAAAATATTGAAGGACATATTCTTGCACAGGAACAGGCCCCAAAGAATTTATCAAAGCCCACCTACTCTCAACCCCATTTTGTCAGCTACCCCAGAAACATGCTGCTGTCACTGAAGTTTCTGGCAACTAAGTAAATGGAGACCTTCTTTCCTTCAGCCTGCCTCCATTTTATTTCAGCATTTTTCTCCCAGATTGGAACCGGTTTTTGATTTTTATTCCTACAGTTCCAAAATGCAACAGAGCCAAAACAGTAAAATATCAGATATATTTCCTTCTAGGCCATGGGATGATTTAATGTGATGAAGCTAAGAGAGCCATAGGGCAGAAGTAATCTTCTCTAAGCTAAATTTGTCAAAGAAATTCAGCTTTAATTTACCTTAATATGCAGTTCTTTAGCCCCTGGGTCAGCAAAATGCCACACAGGTGTTATTTACAGTAAAATAGCAATTAGGTTGAATGTATTGCCTAACTCAATTTTGCAGCTTTTCTATTAAGTATCAACTGCAGTTTGACTGGCTTGGAGTACAGAAAAAAAAAGATCTATATTTGAAATATTTTTTAGAAAAGAATCTCTGTAGAATTTTATTCCCTATAGTGGCAACTCAGTGGATGGATCATTGGAGGAAGAGTATGTTAAGAATGCCTGGAATTGGCATACTTCATCCTGTTTCAGCATCTACTGATCACATTAAGAAATTCTGACAATCATTTGGTTCAACAAGTATTTCTTAATGTCACAAGTCATGTCTGAACATATTTAAGAGCTAAGACTAATGCAAAGGTGCTGCACTTTTCAATGTTCACACAACAGATTGTTGAAACTATAAAAATGACAATGAAGTAAAATATGCCCCTCTATTATAAGTAGAACTTCCCAATTCTGCTTACTGTATAATAATTTGTCATATTTCTCAAACAAGGCAGTTTCTTAATTTGCTGTGCTTACAAATGCCTGGCTGAAAAGGGATGTTTTCATGTCATATAAAAGATCAGACAGACTGCTCATAGGGAAAAACAGTTCCATAGCTGATTGTAAGATAACTTACTATGTTCCATTCCTAAAGATATAATATGGCAGGTTTGAAAGAGAGTCTTGCATGTAGGAGCTCTTTGCTTTTTGCAGCAGATATTTTATTCCCTATAGTGGCAACTCAGTGGATGGATCATTGGAGGAAGAGTATGTTAAGATATCCATGAACTGGGAGAGCCAATGGTAACAAGGTCAGCCAATGAATAGACATAGCAACTAAGTCAGCCAATGGGAGCTAACCACTTCTGAGTCTGTGCAGAGAATCGAAACTGGAACTTAAGCTTAAGGCTGGGCATGGCTCAGCCTACTCTGCTCTCTTGTCTTCACTCTGTACTCTTCCACTCTGAACTTTGCTGTAATGAAACTAACTCTCCTGCTTGTGTTTACCTGTAACTGATTGAAGAAGAATTCTACTTGTGGTATTGTAAATATATATATTATTATGTTTATAAAGAAGTTATTGAATGCAGCTGAATCAGTAATCTGTGTGTGCTTCTGGTTTTGATTTTGCAACAAACTTTAATAGAGTATTGCATAACCTTCCATAGACTGGAATAGATGGGCAATCCAAATCAGGTCAGACTTTCTATCTCTTGTTAGCTCTTAGTGATTATGTGGATGGATGGATGGATGGATGTGACCGAGACTAGCAAAACCAGTAAATGAGTTGAAAACAATACAATATTCAGATCAATTGAGACATAGACTTTGCTCAAAATTTGTAAAATATGTGACTGGCCAAGACAAGTGCTTCCTACCATACTGCTTGTATGGCTTTTCAAATGCATATACAACCCTACGCCTGGCCTAATGATGAAAATGATAATGAGGTACCATCAAATCAGTGTCAGCTTTTAGCAACCTTATAAGTAATTTTTTTTCTGGGCGATGTATCCCCATCCTAGTCTTTCAGGTCTTCCAACAGTTCACCCCTGAGCACTGTAATTCAGTCCAGCCACTATTCTACTAGTTGTTGTTGTTTTCTCTTTCCTTTCATCTTTTCCTGAACCTCAGAGAGCTAGGTTCTTACATGATGTTTCAAAAATATAACAATTTGAGTCTGGTCATTTGTGTCTCAAGTGAGAATTCTGGACTGATTTGTTCTGTGATCCATTGTTTGTTTTCTGGGTTGTTCATGGTATCTTGGGAGTCTTCTTCAACAACAAAGTTCAAAAGTTCAAAATCAGACTTGCAAGATTCTGTTGTTATGGCCAACTTCAATAAAAGCAGTTTTAGCTTACCCATAGAGTTGATTTCCTGGTCTGACATCAATCTTGGAAATTTGGTTGTTCTGTGTCTCCTTCTCTTTTGTGTAGTTCAGTGAATTAGGGAGGTGTATGTCTGATCCATTTCTGTATATTATCTGATTGTGGAATAGAAAAAAATGATTCCTCCACTTTTGCCTAGACAAAAGATTCTAACAACATTTGTCAATGTCATCTTCCATATACCCTAAATCTTCTGACTTGATAATAATCAGAATGTTGATTTAACTTCATATTCTTATACTATATGTTCTTGTAAATAGGAATATATTGTAAGATACTTGGATATTAATATGACTACTAGACAGAATTGCAATATACTCCTTCCATCTTTGTTTGATCTTTGAATCAGTTCCTCACTGTCCATTTTGACATTATTTAGCATATCAATTCAGAACCTCTGAGTTCAGAGATCTTTTGAAAGACTATTTACTTTTCTATGTGTGTTTCCATCTTCAATAGCTTTATAGATGTAATTTATTTTGTTGTCGTTTTAAATAAATCTCTAGAATTGTTTATTAAGTTTCATTTTGAGAGCTTTGTTCTTTTTTCGCTTTGGTTTCTCTTCTTTTTTTAGGCAATTTCACAGTTTGTTCTTCCATCCAGGTTTATTTTCCTCTGTATCTTGATCTTTGGATCTTTCTCTTCATGTTCATCCTTAACCACTTCTTTGATTTCATTTTACAGTTCCTTATATCTCCCTTCATTGTGGTTCAGGATTTCAAGATGATTCCTAATGTTCTTCTTCAGGCTGAATATACTGTATTCTCCCTCCCTCCCTCCCTCCCTCCCTCTCTCCCTCTCTCTCTCTCTCTCTCTCTCTCTCTCTCTCTCTCTCACACACACACACACACACACACACACACACACACACACACACCTACACAAACATCATTTGTAACTCTTCAGCTCTTTTTCAGGAGCATGTTAAGTACCTTCTGACCTGAGGAGCTCATCATCCTGCACTAGGTTGCCAGTCACTTTATCTTGTTTATCCATGTGGTTTTCATGGCAAAGTACAGGAATGGTTTACCATTGTCTTTTTCTCCATAGTGCAAAACTATGCCTTTGCCATTGACACCAAAGTCATATTCTGCCTCAAGCTATTTCTATAGCATTACTACCCAGTACAAGTGTCTGCTTACTTCAGCTGAGCATCTGGGATACATTTCACATCTTAGATACACACACACACACACACACACACACACACACACACACACACACACACACACACACACACACTGCCCCTATCAGTCTTAGTATTTACAGTCCCAGATGCCTTCCTGGACTTTAATGGATAAATCTGAAGGGATTTTTTTTAATAAATAAAAAAATACTGAGATAATTCTTATTGCATTTCTTTTGCTTTGAACATGAAAAACCTAGCATCACTATCATTTATTTGATTCAGTTTTAATTAGGAAAATCTTACATAATTAGTATGATTTAAAATTATATCTATAGTTATTCTGTATCAAGATGTTGAAAGTTCCAGCTTTTGTTCTATAATCAGAATATCTTGACTTAGATATTTTGGTCTTTTTCAACAATCATATAATTAGCTGAATGAAATTTCAGGAAGAATAGGATAAAAATGTAGACTGTTCATTAATATTCTATTATTAACCCACTCTTCAGCAAGCATTGTATTCCAAACTTTATATTGCAATCACTACTGTATTTGTGCAAAGATTAACTTTAGCAATTAAAAAGACCTTATCTAGAATTTCAACTGGCTTCTATATTCCATGGTCCAAATGTAATCCAAAAATAAGACTTCTTCTCTTCATTAATTTCTTGTCCTGGGATCATCTGTATGTAGAAATTAAAAAATAGACCTAGAGAAGTTGAACACCTTTGGAGAAGTCTGATTTAGTTATTATTGAAGAATGACATATTGAAGAGAGTTGATTTATCTATGTATTATGCCACTTCAATCTGAAAAGATGCTGATAGATCACCAAGGCAACAGAGATTTTCTTCAAATGGCATTTAAAGGAAGTTCTGTTCTAAGATGGTTCATAATTCATTAAAGCCTCAAACAACTAAATTGAATGTGCTACTAAGTAAGCAACTTTTGCTATGACACACTCTTTTAAAAGGCAATATAGTTAATGAGTTCTGCTTCTACAATCATTTCCTTTCATTCTGTCTAGCTTTTTTGTTGTTGTTCTGGTTTCCGTCATAATATTAGATAATTTTGAATATTTCCATAGCACATTTTAGGAAAGCTATGTTCAATTTGGAACAAAATAAGCATCGTGATTTGATATTCCAATTCAAATGTTAGAAGGAATGAAATGGAGAATTAGCATATTTTAGACAATAAATATTTGTCCAAAATAAAAGCAGATGTGTCCAGAAATGAGCAATTTTTATTTCTATATAAGGAAAAAATTAAAATTTTCAACCTTTCAAAATTTAAACACTGTCCATAATGATTTTTAAAAAATGGAGTAGTGGAGGTTTAAAAGTCAATATCTTTACCAAAATGGTCTGCTTTGAACCCATTGAACCAGGAAGTGGCATGTGGTTGGTTTCAAATAGTGACTAATGACTCTTTGCAAGAGAGGCTGTTTCTGCTTACTTTGATAGAAGCAAAAAAAGCATCCTTTCTCAAATAGACTTCCTTTGTAGACAGTGATATCTTCAGTGTACAGATTATACTGTTATATATCTCTACCCCATGCTGTATAGAGAGAAACTGGTAATGACTCACCCTACAAAACCTGAGTGGCTTTGATTTTTGCCCCCCCCCCCGGGTCCAGTGAATTGTCATTGATAAGTCTTAGAAGACTTACAAACTGAGGCAGACATGTTCAGAACAGGTTTATTCAGCTCAAATAACAATTGCTAACAGTGAAAGCGCTAGCCTGTCAGCTAAGCGCGGCACGCTCTGGCTAACAGAGAGAGGCGAAGTCAGCACCTTTGATAGCTCTTTATATAGTCATGCCAGAACGGCAGCGACCAATCAGCTTGCAGCAGCAGCCGACGTCAGCTGCGGACCTGAGGGAAGTCTGGATGCAGCAGTCGTCTGTGACTTTTGATGGGGCAGCACTCCTCTAGAAAGAGTTGATGGAGAGTTTGAGGATCATTCTGAGAAAGTAGCACTGGGAATATGTTTCTTTTTATATCAAATGTAAGTTATTGAAAACCTTTGGAAAACTAGGTTGGTTTGCAAAACTTGACCACAAATATGAACTAAATGTAGGAACATCGTAACACTCACCAGATGAAAATATAATACGTGATTTGGTGGTGTTGAAAGAAATCTGGGAAAGAAAAGCAGAAGAGAAGTTCTTGTAATAAAGAGGAACTTAAATTACTTTTACAAAGTAGAAATGCAAGCCACTAGAAGTTTTTGTTCTAAGTGTTTGTCCCACATGGTTGCAGAGATTGCTTGTTTTTGTATTTGCCCAAGAACAAATCCATCAATGCATGATTATGATGCTTATTGGCTGACTTGTTGCAAAGTCTGACACTGATTTATAGCTGAAAGGGAATGACTAGCTCAAGGTCACCCACTGGCTTGTCTGCTCAAAGTTGGACTAGATCCTGCTCCTAGTTTGACAATTTAGCCACTGTATTACATTGACTCTCAACAAGCTAGTGGAAAATAATGCTGGCAATTTATACAATGCTGAAGAAACTATTTAAATAATTAGTGAGCAAATTAATGTGCTATTTTCCAATGGGCCACATAAAAATGAAATGGATGTTAACTCTGCTTTGTTCAATATTTTTGGAGTTGCATACAACTGCAGTATGTATCCTCATAGCTGAATCATTTGTTTTCAGAGTAAAAACACAGTAGCCACCATGAGTTTTACCTTACGTATAATTCTGCTTTGGGGTTCTCCTTAGGTAAAACTTTTTTTAAGCAATTTAAAGCAATTTAAAATGAATTCTGGAAATTTCTCAATTTGAGATATTTTGAGGGGCCCGCATAGAAAAAAACAATCTGATATATACGGAAAATATCAAAAAGACATAATGTCACGGGGGGGGGGGAACCACCTGCAATTTCATACCATTTGGGGATACGCTTGTGGGTGTAAGAGTGGAAATGTGAGTGCTTAATTTCAGAAGGCTTCCTGTTCCCATGTTTGTGTGTGTGTGTGTGTGTGTGTGTGTGTGTGTGTGTGTGTGTGTGTGTGTGTGTGAGGATGCTGCATTAACACCAGCGAAGTGCTGGAATGGCTAATGGATCCTTTGGCATGTAATTCCCAAACACTAAGTTGAGGTTCACCCCCATTATTTTTCTTTAAAAACTATTTTTGAGTCTGAGTTCAAAACTGCAGGATTGGGACAGGTATTATGGGTTCAAATTTTGCTCATTCAGTGGAGATCTTGACTCCCTCTGTTCCTTTTCTGATAAAGTTATGTCCCTTTCCAATTTCATAAAGTGTAGTTTCTTCCATCCTAATTCTTGCAGAAGTGTTAGACTTCTGTATTCCTAACATCTTTGTTGGGGTTGGGGGATGAATGAGAACATCTGCATGGAAAAGCCTATTTATATATCATATAAGGAGGCCTTCAAAAGGTCCATACTTACAACAATGTGACATTTTCAGCCTGATAAAAAAGACAACCATGCAAACTCTTCGTTTGTCCTCATCCAGGACACATGCAGATACATGAAGAGGAGAGCAAGGAAACTTTGGGTAATCCTACAGTCCCTTTAGCACAGGCATTACTCACGAAGAGGGATTCCAAGTAAAGCATGTCAAATTTTCAATAGATATTTGAACCCAAACCTTATTATTTTCCAGAATGATATTACGATTATATTATATCAGTGTCAATATTATTTGTGTGTTCCTGGTCTTAAAAGACAGGGGTTCTGTACAAACTTAGTTCGATCAACAGTGCAGTCATATCACTATACTTGTTCTTGCTCTACACATTTTTGTTCAATTATGTGGCCAGAGATTATACTGTACATTATTCACACATTCATTTTTTCCCCAGGAAACAGAGCTTATCCTCATATCATTATCAGCGGTGAAATTCAGCAGGTTCGGACATATTCTATAGAACCTGTGGTGGCGATTATGCGCAGTTCGGCGAACCGGTAAATTCACCACTGACTGACCCCGCCCCACCCCTCCCACTTCTTCTCTCCTCCTTCTCAGGCTCATACATACAGAGCAAACATGAGAAGAAGGCGAGAAGCAGCCAGGTTGAATGCTAGAAGACTTGGCCGAACTTTTCTGTCGATTCTGTGGGCCTGGCTTGGTGGGATGGTGCCGCCCCACCTTGCTGTGAGTGACATCAAGTTGGCCATGCCCACTTAGTCACATGATCCCCACCAAGCCACACCCACCATGCCACACCCACAGAACCGGTAGGGGAAAAAATTGAATGTCACCCCCGATCATTATGCATATATGATCTGTATACACAGTGAACACGGGTTTTTTTCTCCCATCTTGTGTGATTAAATGTTCAAGACAGATAAAATTCTTGACTTTCTGAAGTGGAGCAGCATCAGAAAAGGTGAATACAAATTGCCAGAAAAGCTTTTTAGATGCAAAACTTATTCTGATCTCAGGGGAAATTGGTTTAAAATTAAGAATAAGGATGAGCAAGTGTTATATCTAGTCAACTTTCCATTATTTCATGAAATAATGAAAATAATGAAAATATCCAGGATTGTTGAGAAGAGAGAAAAGCCTTTGAAATGTGGCTTTTAAGGTAAATCTGGAGAATCCTTTAGAGTCACAAATACCAAATCTTGAAGTTGCCATAAATAAAAAATAGTAAATAGAGTAAATAAACACACTCATGCACAGAACCCTAGTGATGAAAATCCACAATATTATAACACAAAATTGACAGTATACAGTACACCCACAATAGTTTAACTAAATTGAATCGGCCCTCTATATCAGATATATTACAGAAGTCAAAATTGAACAATGCAGATTTGGACATCTGGACATGTTTTTAAGACTAAACAGATTAGGAACAATTAATAGTATTTGGTCCAAAGGTGTTCTGACCCAGCTCCCCAAATATGACCAACCCTCTGTATTTAAATCAATGATTCCTTTATTAGGAGCGCCAGCAGCCCCAGAAAAAAGTTTCTCTCTCAATGCAGGCTAACAAGTCTTTCAGGCAGGGAGATGAATAGTTGTCTGCCACATCTATTGATCTCCACCCCTTGCCTTTTATCCCCAGAGCTAAGGTGGCGCTTCACTAGCAGCGTTGGCTCTTCCATCCCAAGGATTGGCCCACAGATTTCCACTGCTCTCCTCTCCCCTGTGCATCAGGCAGTGGACCCAGCTGTTCCTCCTCTTCCTCATCAGCCACCTCCAGACCTGGGGGCTGTTGACTCTTCATCTGAGGGCTTACGGACGGCCCAGGCTCTGCCCCTGCCTCTCTCCCCCTCAAAGCTCTCAGGTTGCCTTGATGCTGACCCTGACTCCCACACCTCCTCCTCATTTGATTTGGCTGCTGGAGGGGCCAGCAGCTGACAGGCCACAACAAAAGGTCAAATATTTAAACTGTAGCTAGTGTGCTAATGGTTAGGGATATAATATTTAACATATAGTTTAACATATTAACAGAGTTGGAAGGGACCTTGCAGGTCATCTAGTCCAACCCCCTGCCCAAGTGGAAGGGAGGATGAGGATGTATCACCAAAAAAGTACCGGTAATTTATATTTTCTTTTTGTAATATCCTTTTTAAAATTCAAATGTAAAAGTCTCTTTTTGTATTATATTGCTTCTAAACCTATGTATTTGTATTAATATTTTGCATTTTATTAATATTTGCATTTTTCTACTTTATACTTCAAGATTTTAACAATAAACATATGGAATAAATTATTATTGGTAGAATCAGCTATAGATCTAGTAATATTTACTGAGATAAAGAACACTATTTTAATAATATGATTTCTCCCCCCCACCAAAAAAAATTAACATATAAAATTAGATTAATGTCAGGGCAAACCAAAAAATTGATTTCACACTAAATTATGATTATCAAGGGACATGACACTTCTATTAACATATAGTACAAGCTTTTCAGATACATTTAGAAAAATATAATGAGGAAAAAAATAAGTATAACATTGATTAAATAGTTTGCTTCTAATACTTGTTTTCAAGTATTCAAACAGCACTTTTAATTTTGCAGGTAATGTAGCATCACAGCCAAACACAAAAGTCAACTAAAACAAGAGTCTGCATAAAATAGCTAATGTATATTCATCATGCACAATAAAAAAGAAAGCAATATTTATTAAGTGATAATAATGTGATTCATGGAAGGAAACTACAACTTTTTTGGGCTGACTGGTTCAGAGTATCCTGTAAAATCTAGAAGTCTGAAGTTTAAACAAGGTAGCAATTGGTGACAGAGACCTATGGTTTCTTGAAAACATAACCTTCCTCCCTTCCCTTCCCTTCCCTTCCCTTCCTTCCTTCCTTCCTTCCTTCCTTCCTCCCTCCCTCCCTCCCCTTTTCTTCCTTCCTTTCTTCCTTTTAAATTTCAAGTTTTTATGTTTTTTGTTTTAGGAGGAACATTGATATGTAGCAGAACAATGTTGAATATACTGTTCATTATATTGAACTGGCCTTATTCTAAATTAACTTAAGCATTCCTTTACTATTCTGTAAAACCACTTTTTTTGCAAGTATTGCTGTAGACTTTTTGAGAACTCTGGGAACTAAAAATCCCACATTTAGTAAGCCTCAGTCTTTTCACTTTTCACATAAAAATATATGCATATTTCTTATGCCATAGCTATCTGTTTATTTTGTAGATCTCTTGTAGATTTTTTTTTCTTTTTATATGTTTACATGTATAATAAGGTACAAGTTATCACGTGTCTAGAAAGCTGTTTTGATAAAGTGGATTGAAACTGAAAAATAATATAATATATTATAATGTCTCATAGGAGCCTTTTCTTCAGCTATATAAATGAATTTCTGAAGGCCATTGCTACATTTGTTTTGTTTTGTTCCCTATCATATTTGATGTGTTGGTCCTTTTCTTCCACTGTTATATTTTTTTCCACATCATCATTCCATAAATGCCAATAGAGTTAATTGGGGGTAAATGTGTCCTCTGCTCCAAGAAAACCAGAATGACCTCAGTATCAAGGAAGGAGGAGGGTGTTTTTATCTGCTATCCTGGGTCTCTAATGTCAGCTCTTTCTTAGGAAAAAAAAAGAAAAGGATATTGCTGAATTGCACTGGTGTTTTGAAAATTGTAAGGTGTTTTGAAGGGAGCAAACAAAAAGCATTATTTTTACAGATATATGTATTCCTATCTCCCCTGAATGAAAGTATCAAAAAGTATGATAGCAAACAGAAGAATTGGGGAGGAAGGAAGGAAGGAAGGAAGGAAGAGAGGAAGGAAGGAAGGAAGGAAGGAAGGAAGGAAGGAAGGAGGTAACCTTTTTCACTAATTGTTTTCATCACCATCATCATCATCATGAGTTCTGGGGACTGATGAAACAAGTACACAAAATCCAACTACATATTTTTTGAGCCCATGTGTGGTGGACACCATCAGTTGAGGTAATTTAGAGCAATCTATTCATTATGCAGAGGGATACAGTTGACTCTCATAATATCTTTTCCTCAAACATGGTAAATCTAAACCTCTTGCCTGATCAGTCAGGAGTCTGGGTCTATACATAGCATAAAGAAAGGAAATAAGTTAATTTATTTGGCATGTTAATGTGAGCTCATTATAATTGGCCTTTCTGAACTATTAGACAAACCAGAACATGGTTATCATTCCCTTATTGCACTGCAGAGTGTATTTTATTCATGGGTACCAAAATTAGTGCATTGAGGAAAGTAGCATACAAATAGACATAAATTAGAGGAAACACACCTGCATTATGAAATGATAGACTACATACTTCCTCTCCTTAAGTAATCTTGAGATTTTAAAAACATATATCTGATATTTATTTATATCTCATATTTATTTAGGTATATCTCACATTTATCGTTTTCACAAATAATTCAAAGCCAACATATCCAACATACCTTCCTCCTCATCCTATTTTGCCCACATTAACAACCCAGTAAGGTGTGTTGGGATGAGATAGAGTGACTGACCCAAAATTAGCCAACTGGCTTTCATGGCTAAGATGGGAATTGAACTCATGGTCACATGCTTTCTAGCCTGATACCTTAAGAACTAGACCAGGGGTGTCAAATTCACATCATCACAGCATCGTCATGTGATGTATCATGACTTTTTCCCCTTTGCTAAACTGGGCGTGGGCAAGGCACGCATTTGACCTGTGGGCCACAAGTTTGACAGCCCTGCACTAGACCAAACTGGCTTTCAGTTCTCAGTTAAACTTTAATAAATTAATATTCCAAGCTATCTATGAAGAATATCTGTGACAATTAAATAACAGAAAATGACTTGATGAATTGGTAACATAGCTATGACCTAAATGTTCCACAATGACTTATTTGTTACTAGAAAATTAAGTGTAATTATTTATTGGGCAACTGTCCCAGAATTTCTCAGCTTTCATATACAAAGGTTTTCTTGTTTACATGTAAAGAATGTAGATGGATGATGGTGGAGAAAGGAATAGAAGTGAAATGATCATGACCAGCTTTTCTCAGCTGTGTTCTAAAAGAGGTCATTGGGGGTTCCACAAGAGCTTGTGATTTTTAAAAAACCCATGTTTTAAAACTTTATTCACCATGCAATGCTATCATTTGCAGTGGTAGAACTTTTAATGAGCAAATGAGTCATTTGCTGGCCTGCTGCTTTGATGATATCATAAACATTATAACATATGTATTGTGTGTGTTAGAATTAAATTATATTGTGGAGTTTTTCTTTCCTTCCTTCCTTCCTTCCTTCCTTCCTTCCTTCCTTCCTTCCTTCCTTCCTTCCTTCCTTTCTCTCTCTCTTTCCTTCTTTCTTTCTTTCCTTCTTTCCTTCCTTCCTTCCTCCCTCTCTTCCTTCCTTCTTTTTTCTTTTTTCTTTCTTTCTTTCTTTCTTTCTTTCTTTCTTTCTTTCTTTCTTTCTTTCTTTTTCTTTTTTCTTTTTTTTTCTTTTTTGCAATTTTTATGGAAGGTTTCTAGAAGGCCTGAAGTTGAGGGTGATGAGGGTTACTCATGCCCTCATCACCTCATGCCTGGATTACTGTAATGCGCTCTACAAGGGGCTACCAGTGAAGAACATCCGGAGACTGCAATTGGTGCAAAATGCAACTGCGCGAGCCGTAGTGGGTGTCCCAAGATACACCCACGTAACACTTATTCTCCGCCAGCTGCATTGGTTGCCCATTAGTCTCCGGATGCAATTTAAGGTGTTGGTTTTGACCTTTAAAGCCCTACATGGCTCAGGGCCAGGATACCTGCAGGACCGCATTCTACCGCATATCTCCCTACGACCAGTTAGGTCCCGCAGAGTTGGTTTTCTCTGGGTCCCTTCAGCCAAGCAATGTTGGCTGGCGGGCCCGCGGGGGAGAGCCTTCTCTGTGGGAGCTCAGGTTCTCTGGAACCAACTCCCCCCGAAGATCCGGATTACTTCCACCCTGATGGCATTCCGTAAAGCCATTAAAACATGGCTCTTCCGGCAGGCGGGGTGATATTGAGATCAATCCCCCATGTATGAATGTTGATGTGTTTTTAATTTTTTAATTTTTTAACCATTTTATTGTTTTATATTGTTCTTATACTATGCTGTACGCCGCCCTGAGTCCCATGGGAGTTGGGCGGCCTATAAGAACCATTAATAAAAATAATAAAATAAATAAAGTTTATTCCAAAGTTATTCTAGGGTCAAAACATTGAGATAGATGTTCTAATGACACCAGTTAGTAGATCTGGCTAGATTTCCTCGATTGTCATTGGAAGTTGAAGGGTCTAACATATTTCTCAAGATGTTTCTTTGAACATATTTGAAGGCATTCTTAGAACCATGACATCAAATCTCCTCTTGCCTTTTGTTATGTTTACAGTGCTTTGTACATGGAAGCAGGGAGATTTTTTTGTTTCCTTCACAAAGAGAAAACAGCTTGCCACCAATGAATGAAGGGCTTTGTTCCAGAATTGTCAAAAATGTAATTATAAGTATTCAGTCTTCATTTCAAAAGTACCTGCATGAATAATTACCAACAATGGATTACTCCCACTTTTAATTTATCCACATGCAATTTCATTGAAAAATCCAAACAACCCTACTGATCTTTAACAATAATTATTTGTCTATTAAATTCAATTTTACATTATTGTACAATTCTAGACCTGTTATCAATCATTATTAGGAAATAAGTAGCCTGAATTATGCACAATTGTATTAGTTGAGAAAGGTTTTATAAAATGGTACTGACATTCAATGCAACCATATAGAGATGGTGTCCTAATATTGATATAGCAGGACAAAGAATCCCCCATCCGTATCTGCACATACCTCCAATATTCTACCAACCTAGGTTCAGTCTTTAGTTCATTGTAGAGAAAGAGAGCTTCCATTTTAAAAAGCGATTCTTAAAATAATTACACAGTTGCATGCAAAAGTGTAGGCAGCCTAGTCAAGCTTTAGGTTTCAATGAGTCCCTCAGTGAATAGAAGCTGACATAATATCAAATTTCATAGCAATAACCAGGCAAAGAAAACAGGGAATCAGATTGTAATGGTATTCATCGGGATGTTCTATAGAACTGAAGGTTGGGATTTGAAGAAACAGTATAGGAATAGTGTTAACACTTCTAAACTTTGTGTTGGAAAAGACAGCTGAGAATACTGTGGGCAATCAAGAAAACAAATGGATCATTGAACAAATCACTCAGAGTTCTAATAAATAACCAAGCTCCAATAATCCTACATTGGATATATTATGCTACTATGTAACTTTCTAGAGACAGCTCTAACATTGAAGAAAGGTGAAAGAGAAGAAGATACCCAGCAACAACATCAGTGGTGGGTTGCTACCGGTTTGCACCAGTTCTGCGAACCGGTAGCGGTGGTGGTGGTAGGCTCCGCCCACCTGCCCGGATGTCATCAAAAACACTGTGCATGTGCAGAAGTGTTGCGCATGACAAAGTGCGCCCGTGTGCACTCCCGTGTGTACTCCTGTTCCCGAACCAGTAGCAAAGGTAAGTGGAATCCACTACTGAACAACATGGACAGATTCATTTACAATGTTGATGAGTACATCGTGGGAAGACCTGAAGGGCCAGGTTAGGGACAGATGAAGAAAATCTATGGGATCACTAAGAGTCATGTGATCTGACAAAACATCATCTTGGCTTTATTAGTCCAAATATTAAGGCAGGTCCTCCATGTTCTCTCTCTTTCTTGATTTAAGGACAAGGTGGTTATCTATTTAGCAGGTACAAAGGCAATCATCTTTGTCACGTTTGGCAAATACCTATTCTCATTCAAAGAATTCCACAACATTCAACAACTACTGTATATGGTAGAAGTTAAACATAATATCTTTCTGCAAATAAGTGGCATTTATTTGATTCTCCTTTCTACCAGCACGATTTTTTATTTGTATCCCACTTTTATTATTTTTACAAATAACTCGAGGCAGTGAACAAATCCAACACACCTTCCTCCTCCTATTTTGCCCACAACAACAATCTGTGAGGTGGGTTGTGCTGAGAGAGAGTGACTGCCCAAACTCACCCAGCTGCCATTCATGGCTAAGATGGAACTTGAACTCATGGTGTCCTGCTTTATAGCCTATTGCCTTAACCACTAGACCAAATTGGTTCTTTTATATAATGTTATTAGTGTAAAGGATTTGGGTTCCTCTACTTTTAAAAACTTTGCAGAAGAAGACATTTCAGATGGTGTTTCATCTTCTGAGAAATGATTAAAGAAATAAAAGCCCTAACTTCTTTTGCACCCGATGATCCTACTGATAATTTCATTCAATTAAATACTGTTTGGGGTGTTTAATTCTGATGTCTTCATCTGAGAGAAGGAAAAAAATCATTTCTTAATCAACAGATCTATAATTTCAGGCAGTATAAATGCTCTTAAATTACCAGCATTTAGAGCAGGAAGGATCTGTCTGTAGTACTATATTATGCTATGTAAATTCAATCCTTTAGGAAACCAATTAAGCTCCAGTAAAAGAACATTATGTTGCATTTGTATGGACAGCAAAGGTTAGTTAGAACAACTCAGTTTTCTTCTCGTGGCTTTGCCATATTTTCTAGCAATAATATTGCTGTGAATTAATTATTCATATAGTCAATATTTGGTGGAAATTTATGGGTGATTAGCTGGTGTATAGTGGACAAACAATATTGTAGCCTAGTTTACAAAAGTGAGAAATGTCTAGAAATAATAATGTGAAAACCGGGGTTGTATGTGTATTGTAAATTGCACAAAATTCATACTTACGCATGCAAAACCCATCTCAACTTATCCCCATAAGTCTAATTATCTAAATTTGCAATGCCTCCCATCCCATTTCCTGATGTTAATGTAGCATTCTATAAAAAACCACATCAGTTGATCTGGGTTGCCAATAAACAGTTTTAATATATCTAATGCCTGAGCTGTATGATCATTCCACTCTGATGCACAAGCCATTCAAGCTAAATGTAAACACTAATGTGACTCTGACAGGAACTAAAGCCTCCAAATAAGGTTGACATCTACAAAGGCATTTCCTCTGAAAGTTGGGTAGCCAAAGAAAGGGCACATTGATGCAGAGGTATATAATCCTCTACATTGGGGTTATTCATTAGTTGGTGTCTTCAGAGGTAGATAACTTTTTAATTGTTGATTCTAGTGACTGCCAAGCTCAAACTGCCAGGAACACCAGCAAATATGGACCCTTGTGCAAGATTATAGTTATAATTCAGCAATTTTGCAAGGACTATAGATTTCTTACTAGTGTCCTATACCAGCGGAGGGTTCCGGTTATTTCGCTACCGGTGCACATCGCGAGCATGCACAGAAGTGAACTCACTTTCCATCAGGCGATTTCACCTCTGCGCATGCTTAGGATGACATTACAAGCCAAAACACAGCTGAGGAACTTCTCAGCTGTGCTTCAGAGGAAGAATAAAGGTCGGTATTAAAACAAGGGTGGGTGGGAGGGCTTTTTTCCGACAGCTCAGGATGCGGAGAAGCCGGAAAAAGTGCCTAAAAATGACATCATCGCCAGGCTCCTACCAGTGC